>OX579677.1:9558529-10158529 GCA_951230905.1 Cheilosia variabilis
AAACGTGTTGGTGGTTTAATGTCCAACAAAGTAAATTTGGTGCGAAATTTGGTCACAATCTTCCGAATAGACTGCTCAGAAGGTCGAGAATGCCGATCATAAAATGGAAGCAGCGCGCGATGAACATTTCGAACCGAGCACGAATTTTGATAGTAAAATTCAATAATTTGCAAGCGTTGTTCATTTGTAAGACGATCCATGGTTAAATTGCAAACCAAACTGAAGCTGTTTGACAGTGACACAAGGTACTAAACACACGTCAGCTGTCAAAACCAGTGTTGCCAAAACCAAACCAGCTAAAAAATCACCCTTTATTAGGAATCTCACTCGATATCTCTCGATCCCATCCTCCGTTCCACTCAAACGCACAGCACACTCGCACTCCATCGCCATCCATGGTGCCCGTGGCCAGGCCAGTGGTTGATTTGATATTGGAATGCAAATATTGTAATTTCTACGTATGAGGAGGTAGTATATACACACATTCATAATCTACATCTACCCAACTGAACAAAAAAAAATTCACTCCGCAAAACCTTAAACGCATGAGCACTTGAGCAAACTAAATGCATTCGACTCCAGTTCCGATTCCGAGTATTTACATGAACAAAAATCCTCCCGCTCTCTCAAAAAATACGAATATACCGTGAAAGAAAACTAAAAAAAGAAGCCACCACTGAGATCGATTTGAAAATCTTGGTCAATTAACAAATTGATAAAAAAAGGAATTTCGCAAAGGTTTTCTTAATATTGCTCGGCTGATATAGCAAAGAGAAACTACATTTTGGACTAAAAAGATGCGCGTTTAAGATATCTAAAAACTGGAATTAATTCCATTGAAATAGATGAAGGAGAAGTTCACTTTTTTGTGTTCAAAGTCTAATTATTGAATCTCTTGGACTTCCACAATCAAAACCAAATATTTTTAAATGCACGAACTTCCTCCTCATAAAAAAAAAATTCAAAATCGGTTAACCCGTTTGCTGTGTAGCTTCGGATAAAAAAATATTCACTTTGTTTTATATCATTAGGGATAACGTCTCCAACTGAAGTAATCTTTATTGAAAAATAATAATTATATAAACAGCTGTTTTTGCAAATCAAACCGAAATATCCAGTTCTGGATGCTAATTTGCTTACGGTTGCTCCCGATACTACAGTCTCTGTTTCCCAGATATCGGAGTCGACTTGTTCGGAGGTTTGGGGCACTCGCAGAGCAGGTGCTTAATGGTCACCGTTTCTTCAATACCTTGCAAGCTCCTGCAGTAAACTGGTGAGTCAATTAACTTAGCCCTATGTACATTATCCCTATGGAGCAATGGGCTGTCAAAACACCCTTTTCTTTCATTTTTAGATAGAAAATTACAGTCATACCTGGCTAGGTGGAATTATTTTCTGTTACAGTTCGGTATGTCTATCCACGCATGATGTTTGTTGCATCAAGTTCCGACCCGATTCTTGTTAGCTCCGCTTTTTCATTCCCATCAATGCAGGAACCAAGAATCGATAAGCAAAGTGATATTGTGTCTCTCGCCCATCTCGTTCAGGCTCTTTTTGGTAATTCCTGACTGTTTTTAAACTGATAGTTCAACTGTTTGATCCCCGATTGACTGTCTACGAAGATCGCAATCCTTGGAATCCTTTGCCCTGTCGACATGGCACCTATTTCAGCTTGAAAGACGGTGCACTCATTGGGTAGTTTGTACCAGAGACAATACTGAGACCACCAACTCCGGCCGATTTCCCGTTACTTAGCCTACAAGCTATATTTTTTATGGAGTGTACACATCTGGTGCGCTAGTATTGTTACATAAAAAATCGTATTGACAAATGTCACGAAACTTCAAAAATTCCGGCTGACCAACACACTCCCAGCAGATATGAGACACTTCCGCTGTGGGCAAAGTTGCTGGCAGAGTTCATAGAGTTTTATCCGTTAAATTTGAAATTGTTCGTTACGTGTGGATAATACTTTTTTTTGGGAATAAGTGCACATTTGCTTAAAATGTTCATGAAAAATTAACAATGTAGATTGGTTGAGGGAAAATGAAAGCATTTTGAGCAAATTTTCTTCATTATTTAAGAAAAATTTACACACGAAATCGAAGTTAATGATATCCAAAAGCGGAAAATACACAACCATGTTTATCCTAATATGTTTCTAGTATATAGAACATCAACTTTAGATAGTTTTACTAACCAAACAAATCAAATTATTCGCCTTTTAACAATTTATAATAACTAACCAATGGCGTTCAGTAATGAAAAAATGTGGTATTCCCGAACTCTTTCACATTTCTCCACGGTTGCCGAGGTTGGCAGCATTTATTTTTGCATTTTTTGTATGTTTTTGCATGTCACACGGATTCTTTTTTGACATAACACCGATAGGAAAACAAAATGGCGAATTTGAAAAAAAAAAAAAACTGAGGGGGCCAGCGGCAAGAGGATTGTGAGTTGGGGGTCTCAGTATGGTTTGTCTATGGTTTGTACGAGCCGTTTATGCCTAGAGCCGTTATGCCGCTTATCGCAGAATACTTCGCCTCCCACACCTACCTACTTCCATTTTAGACACGTCCGCGTAGACATGAATTTCTTTTCAAGTACGCTTGTATGTGTGTTATAACATTTTCGTCTATAAGGCATACAGGCTCAGTTTTTTTTGTCCGAAGTTTCCACTCGGAATCATGTAGTCCGTTTTACTATCAATCCAGTATTTTTGAATTATGTAGCCGTGTTCAAAGGAGCTGTCCTTCCAGTTTATTGGTTTCTTGAGAAAAAGTGCACCTTTGGCTGCCTTGTTACGAATGTAGTCACCTATCTGGGGGCCGGGGAACACCCGGGGACTTATTTTATTTTTCGTAAATTTCTCAGTACGCTTTGAAATTCCAAATGCGTAAGCTGTCTATCCACACTTCCACCTTCTGTATGTGGTTCGCAGTACCCGCGAAGACGTCCTTCATACATTTAAGTACGTTTGACACTTCGTTTTCAGGTCAACCATTTTATGCATATAACCATTCTTCGCTTTTAACCCTTCGTTGCACAAACAGATCTAGTTTGTTAAACCGACTTAGCAGTTACGTAAACATGTCCTTTGCTGCCCTCGCGTATCCTGAAACTAAAACAAATAGTACAGTGGTGGAACCAAAAAACACACACAATGGAAATATCAACTAAGTCATTTATAATTCCGCACAAAGCATTATCTACCATCAACTGTCATTCCACGTCACAACACCCAGCAATGGATTAAAATATTTTCATTTAAAGACAGTTTCATAAAATGGTTCCATCCGGTTTGGCCCCATCATCGTAGCTCGTAGCTATACAAATTTCCGAAATAAATTAATTCATTACATTTTTATGGTTGACTTCCTTTGGATACATCCCGTTACATCGTTTGGCTTTTATCTACCTACCGCAGCGTCTCACTCTCGTCTCGTTTACACTTTCTATAGGGAATCCGGGAGGAAAAGCGTAAAACATTAATAATTTGTAGCCTCCCTTAGACGAACCGCAGCTGCAAATCCCTCGCAAAAAGTTAAAAGCCAAACATTTTGCACCAGCGAAGATGACATTTCCAAAGAAATATGGCGGAACTGTCTGCGTGGAGATGTATATAGTGTTCGGGTAATTTAGCGTCATTAACAGTTTGGGGGCTTGAGGGGGATGCCAACGACACGGAACTTGACTCTACCTTAGCGTTGGCTTTGTTTTTCGGCGTCTATAGAACTGTGTTGTTGCGGGTTATGTGTGTGCCCTAATTTTTTGGGTAAATGTGGAATATTTCATTAGGGAGCTGATTTTATTTAATTAGACACACTCGCGCATTATGGGGCGTGCCGTGCAACGTTGGGTCAGTCTGGCAGCCTGAGTGTGATTAACGAAAACATTTTCTGTCGAACAATATTTTTGTTCCTGATAAGGTCGTCCTTGGATGTTGCGCCTGTTAATCGTTGTGGAACTCCCAAATGATGTGTGAAGCAGAAAGGAGGTCGCGATAGAAGTCAAATGCCAGAGGGGATTGTTTGTGTACAGATGAAGGGCGCGCCACAATGTACCTAACCAGAATACACTTCATCACTCGATTGTCGGCAGCCGTGGGAGGTTTAGCTTGGTCGAGGTTTCGTATATGAATTAAGTCGGCGTAGCTCCGGAGACACAAATAGATACTTATTGTCTGCTTTTGACCCGGTTTTTCGGCGCTAGTGTCGTGTAATTAAAATCTACTACTGTATAATTAATTTCAACTTAAAAGGGTTGCTGGGGATGGGGGAATGCGCGATAGAATTGCTCAAAGGTATAACGATTTTGTTTATAATGGTTGTTGATGATGGCTGTCGATGAAAGGGAATATTATTCATTAAAGGGTTTTATGTGTTCTTCGACATGAATGACTTGGCCTAAAGGATCTATTCGTTTTAATATCTTTCTTGAGTTTAACTTGCCACGAGTTTTACTTGAAAGGAGTGGGCCATTATTTGCTATTGTTGTTTGACTTATGAATCGGTCATTATGTTTATACAGGGCTTTTGAAGTATAACAATTGTTAGCCTGTGGGAATTAGGCGATTCCTCTCATCCTCGCCTGTTTAAATCTTAGTGAACAAAGAACCTTTCTATTCTCAGAGGTTTCTTGATGTCGCTACAGGCGAATCTGGATCTCAAACAGCGTCCATTAGTCACCTGCTTTTAGTGGCATATGAATGTCCTTTTTCAATAACTATCTATTTCATCAGTCACTGTGGTATTTTTATTTACCACCGGTTACATGCTCATTTTGAACTATTTAAATAACTCTGTCTAGCAATCTCACTAATTGAATGAAATATCCTTGAGAATACCTAAGCAAAAAAAAATCAGATAGTTACTGCACTTTGCCAACTCTCATTAGTGAGTTATCAATCAACACTGCACAGGAAGTTGCCATGGGAACTTTTGTTTACAGCAGATCTCTCATCTCTCTACGCTTCACCCCGCCTCCATTATATTCGGGTTGCAGGCTCCTACAAATTGGTATCAATTTTCCATTTTAATTAGTCATGCAATGTAGCGAGAATATAGAGTGCATCCCTCCCCAACCATGTCCAGCCAATGTCCCTCCGCATATGCTGAACTGAACACATAATTAAGCAGGATAAATGAATGCCAGGCCACATGGACGTCGATGAGTGAAATATTAATTAATTAACGACATATCTTCGAAAAGGATATATGTATGACTTTTATGGATGGACTGGACATCATCAAATCATTTCCCATGGTAATTAAACTCTTGTTTACTTTCTTTGCAGATGAGTTCTGCGAAGAGTATCCGCACAATCTTATGCCAACTCCTGGCTATTGGATCGAGTGTTCGAGACAAAAAATCTCCCTGCCAAATCCGCACTCGCTGTGGGACGAAAGTGATTCCGAGCACGAAGACATCCGGGCGGGAAGCTCATCCGATGCGTATCTGGAGCGAGAATGCAGCGACTTGTACGAGGACGATGAGGACTCGGAGGCGACACCGAGGTATGTAATCGGGATGAGACCAGGCAAATCTGTGTGGGTATTATTCTGTGTTAAATATTTTTGTGTATGCTGTTCTGAGACCAGGATCCAATTATATTATACAAATTCTTTGTTTTGAGCAATTTTATACGAATGTTTAAGTCCTAGGAAAAAGACAACTATCGAGGAGCAGTGGGATCAGCAGGGCGCCTTCGAGCTAATATCTGTTGAACAGGAGACGTATGAAAAGTATTTCTATGGAACTGAACATTGGAACTACTTTACGAGCGACGAGGATCTGGGCCCGGTGATATTGTCCATAAAACAGGAGACACTAAATGGACGTGATCAGTTTCGGATATTAGTTCGAGCTGGTTCCTACACTGTCCATGGACTGATACCAGCTTCGTGTGTTTTTGCCGATAGGTAAGTCAAGCTTCTTTTATTTATTTCTACAATTGTTGCTAAGTTTTTGTGAAACAATGTCCTGTTTGAGTTTTGCAAACTTTACTTCAGTATAAAAGAAAGCATTTTCAAGACGTTTAACTGTATCTACGCTCTAAATTCAAGAACCAATCAATGGATTTGGATGACGTATGGTTGCTTATGAAGAGTTTTTATTTAATAATCGCCAGCCGCCGTCCTCCTTAATTCCTCCTCAGGGTTTTTATTCTTAACGATTTCTTAATCAGAGATATCTCTGCAGGTACGCAGGTACCCAAAGGATATATTGCAATTCTTTTTAAAAATTTGTCCGAAGGATTCATATGAAATCAGGTGATTAGAGTTTATTGTATCATAGATTGTGTGAAGTTTGCAAATGTTAAGCTCTTCAGGTAGGTAAATTACCTCTGAATGTTTCAGTCAGTGGTGAGATTTGCGGCATTTAAGATCTAGCTAATCGGAAAATCTATGTCCTGTGGCATGTTGTTCGCCCATTTTAATAGGCGACTTCCAAGTTGCTACTTGGGACTCCCTTATAAATCAATCTCGTTGTTCAGTTATACCTCCGTTTTGATAAAGGCTGCGTAAAAGATATAAAAGTTCGCAAAAAGTTACTTCCCATTTGTTTACTATTATAAAGCTACAATTACATATGCCACTTTATGTTAAATTTTGACATGCCGACGTCATTATGACGTAAACAGTTGTTCTAAATTTGTTCTAAATTTGTCCTAAATTTGTCACCACGTGTGATCGCCTGTCAAGCGTCTGGTCAGCACTCTCACGAAAGACACACAAGCTACCACCGAATGGCCGAATTTTTGTGACTTCAGCATGTCAAAATTAGCCACGAAATATGAGACTTGTAATTGCAGCTTAACTGACGTCTATTAGGAACAGTGTTGCCATTCTGACCGGATTCCGGTCATATCTGATCGAAATCTCTTCACTCAGGCTGGAGAAAATTTTGAAATCCGGTCTAATCGATTTTTGATCGAAACGAAAAAATTCTTTTAAATTTTTTGACCTGAAAAATAATCCCGCTCTATGACTTGACATAAAGGATAGACTTATATTTGAATTTAATTTAATTTAAAAAACTAAAAATCGGTCATTTGGTCAGATTTGACCGGATTCTTTTTTTCTTAATGGCAACACTGATTAGGAAACTTGCTTGTGAAATATTTTTCATTAATACGTGAGTACAAGACTAACTTTATGAGCTCAAAAATTACCTGCACAAATTATAAGATATTACAAAACTTTTTTTTATTTATTACTTTTTTTTCGTGTTACTTATATTTGTTGAAAATATTTTCCTGCGTTTCTTTTCAGATATAATCGAGAAGAAGTAGTTAGATCATTAGGTAAAGAAGTAAATTTAAATCCGCCATTAACTTTAGGACAATTACCAGATACTCCAGAGGAACTCTTAAAATTAGATCAAGTAAGTTCAAATGCTTTTATTTAAATTGTTACAGGCATATTTGCCATTCATGGCTGGTTAAATCAATGAAAAAAAATACTTAAAGAATTTAAATCAAAACAAGTGAAACAGTCACTAACCTAGCAATTCTATGTGAAAAAGTTGTAACAAACTTTGAACTTGGCTTTCAGACTGATATCATTTTTACCGACTTTGCAAAGGCTTTCCACCGAGTAAATCATAAAGTCCTGATCCAAAAACTAAGATGTATTGGATTTGACTCCTCTCTTTTAGATTGGATATCTTCGTACCTACGAGACCGAACTCAACATGGTTGTCTGTCAGAGCCTATCTTTGCAGCATCAGGTGTTCCGCAATGAAGTCACATTGGACCCTTGCTTTTTGTCCTCTTTATTAATGATATTCTGTGTTCCTTTCACCGTATTCAAACTGATAAAGTTTGCTTGCTTCTCCAAGATGATCTCAACAGTCTAGCCAGTTGGTGTCAACATAACTTTTTAGACTTAAACGTATCTAAATGTTAAAGACCTACTTGTGCGAGATGCATTAGCCCAATATCTTTGAGTTACCAAATTAATAATGTGCAGCTTGAAAAAGTACTTCTAAAAAAGACCTTGGAGTCTTATTGGACCCACAACTCACTTTTAAACCTCATGTTGACTATATTGTGAGAAATGCATTTAGAATGCTTGGTTTTATTAGGCGGAATACCAAAGATTTCTCTGATCCATATGCACGCAAAAGACCTTGTTTACGCGAATAATCCCCGAACTCTAGACGCATTAAAAACCAACATTACTCAAGTAATGGCCGAGGTACCGCCCGAAATGTGCGAAAAGTGGCTAAGAATTACCTCAAAAGAATCGCATGCTGCGAATCTTGCCGAGGCGGCCATTTGAATGATATTGTATTTCACACTTAATGGAAAAGTCCAAACTTTGTAATGTAATAAAATTTTCATCAAAAATGTATCGTCCATATTATAATAGTTTTTTAAGTTGTCTTAATGGGTTTGTAGCTCAAATTGATGAATAAATAAATAAATAAATAAATATGCTCTTGAAATATTTCTAGACGGGCGTTAGCTAAGCGAAGGCCTCCTGGCTCAGCCCTTTCTTTTGGAGAAGAAAATCCAAATTATTCATCTAGTAATGCCTTCGTTTAAAATATGTATCTATATACCTATTTTAAAAAAATTACCAAGTGCGAGTGTCACTCGTGCACCGAAGGCTCCGTACTTCGCTGGAGGTTGGAAGTTGCGAAAATTCTTTTCTTTTTCAAAGAAGAAGGAAAGCATCGAAAGCCTGTGTGTGGGACTTTAATCCACTACCACCACTGCCTCCATTCCCATTTTCCGGCGGAACCATTGTTTAGCATTCCTTAATAAGGGGATGTTAGCCGACACATAATTTATGATGTGTGTGTGTTTGCCTTAGTTCATTCCTTTTTTTACTAAACTAAATAAAAAATTGTTGAAATTTTCATTAACAGCCAACGAATACTAAAATGAAACATATAACTCAGAAGGCCAGAATCATTTCCACATTTCTCATGGCAACGTAGCTCCCCTCCCAGTTAAAAACACATTCATGTCTCATGTCTCATGTGTGCATGAGGAAGAGTTTTCACTGGAAAAATTCCAATGGAAAACGATTTAAGGAATGGAGAAATGGAGACGCTTTGAAAATTCCAATTGGAATCGATTAAAAAAACACTTTTCCGCAAAACAGTCCTCGGCACATAAATAGCTACGAGCATGATCTGCTAATCAAGAAACAAACTGCTTTATTTGCGAATGAAAATATTTTTTTCACCAAATTACTAATTACTCTAAAACCAGTCGATTCATCGCTACCATTTGTCGTTTAAAAAGAGGTTATTTCAGCAAATTTCAGCCTTCTACGTCAATTAGTTTCTGAGATAGACCTAGGAACACATAAATCTACTGGGCTCGGACGGACAAAAGCGAAACTAATGAAGTTCCGTTTTTTTCGCTTTGGGTACGGAACCTTAAAAAGACTGTATCTCATGTGATGTTGAATACTTTTTTCAATATTTTTAAAATTAGTTCGCTATTCCGGTGAATGTATTCCTTTTTTGAGTTGTTCAACCCTTTATGAATTATGAAAACTGCCTGACCGTGCTTGTCTCTTTTTAGTCAGTAAGAAATTTTAATTAAGTAAAAATTTCCAATACTTTTTTTGTGCTTTAACTTGTAAGCTACTTCTCTAAATTGATTAGTTGGAAGCTTTCGCTAAAACAAAAAGTATATTTTTAAATCCTTGGACCATTCAACCGGATTGTTTGGTTCAATCCGCACGTCAGTCAATTAACATACGCTGCAACCGTATTTATGTGCGGATATCGTTTAAAAGAGATCTCCCTCGGCGGTAAAAGATGAACCAGAAACAAGAGAATAGGTTCATACTGTCGGTAATAAAAACCCGAAGGCTTTTTAAAAACATTATATGAAAGTTCTAGCACGCAGTTGGCAATCGTTAATTTTATCACGTCATTATCTGGGTTGTAAAATCCTTCACTCTAATGAGTTGAGTTTATTGCCTGATGGTTACCCGATAATTTCAGCCTTATAGCATTTTGCAGCTCATGTGAATCTGCTCACCCTCACAAAAATTAATTGTATGAAATGTTACAGATGTCTGTTTGTTGGCATTTTTTTTTTTTGATGTTGTATTTTTGTTCTAGTTGTTGTTGACCGTAAAAACCAACCAACTTCGCATGTTCTTTAATCGCATTGGAGGCCTATGATGTTGATAGCGCCAGCGTGCAGAAGTAGCTGTGCCTTCCACGTTGACAACCTGCTCGCTATCAGCTTATCTTCAAAATCCATTTACGAAGAGGGTGATGAGAGTAGTTACAGTTACTATACAGTTACTAATTAAAGTTCTGTCATCTTCGTTTGTACTTCAACAATTAAAAAAAATTAACAACTGGAGGTACCGATGCACATTGGCCTTTGACTTTTTTAATTTTGTATTGTTTTTCTTTAAGATCAGAACTCTTAGTAAAATAAGTATAAATAAATAGTTGTCATAAAAGCTGAGTATAGGTACCCCAAGTCCAGTGTTGTGTCTCTCCGCGTCGATCAAAAGGGGTACCAAAAGAATTAAAACAACCGACTTTGTTCAGTTATCAAAAACGACTCGTCGCTTACCTGTCGGTCTGTTTAGAGCTTCAGGGTCATCTCACCCAGTCAGCATGCCGTCGTTGTTAATGTCGGATGTTTGGCAGACGTTCGTGAGATGTTGCACAGTGAAAAAAATGTAATTTGTGCTTTTCCATCGATCGAACCTGAGACCCCTCGTTCAATAGTACAGCATACTAACCACTGAGGCACTGCGCCCACTATCAAACCGTCATAGCTAATAACACAGGGTGCGGCAACCCAATATTATTTTTGCAAAACGCAGTAAGACCCATATTGCCATATAAATCAAAACTTTTGTATTTTTCTTTTTTTAAGTAGGTACAGGTACATAGCTAAAGTTTTGTTTTACAGAGTTTTGAAAATCATAGTAAGAAGATGACGTTCCCTATTGCCCATAGACTGAATAAACCGATTTCTGGCGTTCATCATGATCATAAAACTCTTACCAGCATAGCAGCGGGAAAATGGGCAATCTCTGCCCGCATTTTTTAAGGTCTTTAGACGATTGACAAAAACGCGGGATTTCAAAAAACCACCACAAACAAAATCGCAAGAGTCCAAATCCGTGGGCTGGCCACATTAAATCACCCCTATTTAAGATGAGGAGCTACGGAGAGATGCGTCCTTAAAACAGCCATCGTTGCCCTTGTAGTGTGAGCCGTTGCTCGATTCTGTTGGAAACAGATTTCGCGTAAATTCAATTCATAAAGACGTGAAAAAAAACCTTTTGAATTGCAATATTGAACCTCGCACTGCTTCAGTCTTGTCAGGTGCTCTAAAGGGCCGAGGGACTCCAGCTCTTCGTCTTGTCACACTATAATATAACAATTGATTTGCTGTTCGAAACAGGGCTCTGCGTTTCGGCAGGCACGCTGAATTGCGATTACAAAGCATAAGCTCGAAAAGTACTTGTATTGTATTGTAAGTAATAGGCCCTGTACACTGCGACCAGAAGAGATCTATTGTGTTGGCCTCTAATGTTTAACCCAGGGAGCTGTTGAGGCTCTTTATAAACCTCAGTACCCTTCTTGGTTCCATGTTTCCTATATCGGCAGGACTTAAAAATGCAGAGTATATGTTCCGTTGTCTCTTCCTCCTCTCCGCATAGCCGACAGGAGTCATCTTCGGATAGTCCCATCTTTTTGAGATGGTATCTAGTACTTAGACCTCGGTGGCAAACATTGTTTCTACTCATGATGCCGACTGACCTGAAAAGGAAACAAAACATTTCAACCACTCATGTCGACCACTCTTGCCCTGCTGCGAACCCTTCATCTGAAAGCTTGAATGGTTCGCATTTCAAAAAAGGAAGTTATGCTGCCGCACCCTGTATTTTCTGAACCTTGCTTGGGAATCCGAAAAGCGATCTATACTTCGCTACGTTGTATGCCTTTCTTTCGGTCTGTTCCGGTTTGAAAGTAAACTTGCAGTTTTCGCTCGGACGTGACAATCGCGTCGCTTGTAGAAAAATGCACCGCCAATATTGCAAAACTTAGCAAGGAACTTATGTGATCCGAAGTTAGAACAAGGAAGTTTCCGCTCACACTTTGCCGAAAGTCCTCGAACTTTCTTTATAGTTTCCGTTAAAATCCTTTTTAACTAATCCAATCCAATTTTCTCATGTTGCAGGTTTTTATAAAATCTGAACTCAAAGTAGGCGTAATCTTTGTTAAAGAAGATCAATACAGTGAGGAGCAGATATTAGACAATAATGAAAATTCATCGTTATTTGAAGAATTCCTACAGCTCTTAGGCGATAGGGTTAGACTTCGTGGTTTCGATAAGTACAAAGGTGGCCTTGATACTGTCCATGATTTGACAGGTAAGTTTTTAGACATACACAAAACACCCCTGCATGCAATGCTCTTGGTTTCTTCACAGGACTCTATTCAGTTTACTCACATTGGCGTAATATTGAAATAATGTTTCATGTCTCAACGTTACTGCCCTACGAAAAGCATGATCCGCAGAAACTTCAACGTAAACGACACATTGGCAATGATATTGTGTGTGTTGTATTCTTGGAAGCTGACAATACACGTTTTAGTCCTGCCTGTATAAAAAGCCATTTTCTACACACGTTTATATTGGTAAGTCATACCCTACGTTTGCCCAAATGTAAAGACAGTTGATTTTCGTTTTTGTGTAGGTTCGAGTATCGGCTAGGATAAAACACAAACCGACAAGATATGAAGTCTCCGTTGTGACTAGAGATGAAGTTGGTGCCTACAAGCCTTATTTATGGGAACAATCCGTCTTCGAGAAAGGACCCATGTTTCGGTAAGAGCTGCTCCCAACACCTTATACATTAGATACATACGGTTCTGTTTTAATAGAGAATGGCTGTTGACGAAAATCGTCAATGGCGAACGTGCCTCATATTCAGCGCCGAAATTCGCCCGCATGCAAGAGAGGACGCGTTCGCAGATGCTCGAGGATTTGGTGATGAATTTGTCGAATCATGCGGAAACTGGACAAATCCCTAAACCATACCGAAGGGGTTCGTGGAGACCCATCGGTGAGGATACTCGCATGTTCCTAGTGACAGTTAGTTGCTGTATGCGCCTTAGTGTGTCGCATAGTATGTACTGAAACTTGAACATGAATTCCATCCTTGAATGACAAACACAAACAAAAAACAAAAATTGAATGAAACTTCTTTAAAATATTTCTTTGATTGGGTTAATTTTCAAACGAATTGGTTTTTGTTACGGAAATGTTTTCTACTTTCGTTTCTTTTTGTTTCTTTCTTTTAGGATACGAACGAACACACTTGCAAAATTTCTTTACACTCTCGGTTTCTAGTTTCTTTGTGTTTCTGTCTGTTTACTGCTAGATCTATATGTGTACCTTTGTCCTTGGTTTGTTTCTGTAATTCTTCTGTTTTATTATTTTTTGGAAAAAGCTGTTACGGGCGGAGGGTCAATATACAATCAATCATTTTGAGCTACCAAATTTCGCTTGTACTTTTCATATATAATAGGTCAGTTCTATTTGATGAGCCAGAAAAAGTTCTCAACTGTGTGTGACGTTTATGCATAACCCGCCATTCTCACGCTTGTAATTAACCCTGAAGCGGTTTTTACATTTTTACACGCAGAAAGATCACTTATTTAAAATCAACCAACTTTTGGTTAGAAACTACAAAGTAATACGGTTAATATAGCTCAAAATAACCGAGTTATCAACTTGCTCCAAATTCTCGGGGTCGTGAATAACAAACTAGCTCCGTTGAATTTAACTAACTGGTTGCTTTATTTTAGAAACTTAGTTGATAACGACTGATAAAGTCTGTTTTTTTTACAATATGCAATCAACCATTTTATTTCGGTAGATCTTAGCCACGAACCATCGTTTTTTTCAACAGACACTTAGTTAATTTTAAACCATTTTTTTAACTGTCCAAATTGGAAATCGGCTAGAGCCAATTTTTGAGCTTCTGCCATAAATCTGCAACCTGAAAATAGGTACTTCGAGCTTCACTTAGAAGTTAGAACCAACTAACAGCTTAGCAAGGTGCTTGGTATATGCATTGACATTGAGGCAGTAGCAGGTGCAGGGTTTAACTGTAGACATGGCTACCCTCACATCTTTTGGTCAAGCGTACAAAATACTTATTGATCATCGTCGAAGTTAAGAGGCTTCTACTCCTAATAGTCTGCAGAAATAATCCTTAAAAATTATTAACACCGACTGTGGCTTAACAAAAACATTTTCTTGTTCCTTTTTGCAGCGATTGTTCCTTGGTACGATTCTTGAACATCATGCTTGAAGTGACATCTCTCTAACGTGAAGTTTAAGCTAGTCTTTCTGCCTCTGAAATGTACATTAAGCAGTGTTTTTCTTAACTCTAGTCCTTGTGTCCAGTATACAACACTCCAATTCCTTCTTCTTGGCTTCATGAGCTCACAGACATTCGCCATCGAATCAGGGGTTTCTTGTTGATGGTCGTCTGACGAGCCAACAGCTCTGTCGGTTTCCTGACAAAGCTGCCATCGGTCTACTGGATCTGAATCGGTATACTTCTTGACAGAAACAGGGTCGACAAAGGGTTTGTAAGTCTCAAGCGATCGTAGCCGTTTGACCTCAATTTTTCTTACAGTAATACTCGATTCTGAACTGTTTAAAACTTACTCTGGCGTCTGGCGTACCTTAGCCAGTAGCAGTACCGTCGATCCCAATTAAATTGTTCATGTCCTGATCAGATGGCACACACATTTCCTTGTCTATGTCAAAAAGTGGGATGTCCCATGAAGTCAGTCAGACTAGTCTAGTGGCGTTGTATTTTTTAAACATCCTGGTGGTTTTTCCAAATCTTCCTATTTTGGCATTGAAAATTTCATTAAAGTTGTACCTAGGGAGGACCCTAGAAATTTGATTGCAGCTGCGAAATTAATGTCAGCTGTTTAACTAGGACATTGCAGTTAATGCCATTCCCCGGAGTACATGAAGTTAAAAAATTGGTGGAGGAAAAAGTGGTGCCAGGAAGTAGAAACTGTAATCTATCATTAAATAAATAAAATTACAAAGAACTCTATCGTATTGACAATGAGGCTCTCGCAGGTGGCGCACAATCAGCGTGGTCCTAGGCCCCTTGCTTTCGTTTGATGTTTCTCAATTCCCAGAAAGATGTAAAGTTTACCAAGAACTATTTAGAATCCAAACTTTCCACTTCAAGCTTATATTGGATCTTAACCTCCTTCAACAATTGGATTGACTAACATTTACCCTAGGAAACACATGTATCCTTGAGCAAGCCACCTCACCAACTAGAGATGCATTTTACACACTCAATTTGCGTACGAATTCGATAAAATGACTGTATTTGTAAAGTGGTTTGGTAATTGCTAAAAATAAATACCTGGTAAAACAACTTTCAAAATACACCACAGGGATTTGAACGCTGATACCAGTGCCTTTCAGAACTGAATATCAATATCCCTATAGAAGGCAGTACATATTGTAACGCTAGAGGAAATTATAAATCCTTCGGAGAGAATCTCTCCACGAAAAGCAAACCTAGTGTAAGACGGTGCGGTTTATTTTGGGCGGGTTTGCCTCTTAGCATATTCCCTAATCCTATACCTTACATTGTGTGTGATGTGAACAGAATAGAAAGTTAGGCGGAAGGAAATTAGATACCAGGAAGGAGGCAACCCATTTATCGGTGTGTTTTGTATGCTAGAATCCTGCATACTGTTCATACACATTTATTTTTCAGAATGTTGGCAATTGAAAATTTACAGCTCTGAAAAAGATGTTTATCATCCGAAATGAAATCGATGCTTCCAACTCAAGTAAACCCTATACAAGGATCCTTATGTATGGGTGCCGGAGCTTGCTTTGATTTTTTGTGGGAGTGTGCGATATAACAACTCGGGCAGTATTCTCAGCTTGCGCCTTGAGTTGTGGTCAAATAAAGGGTGTTCCAATGAGGACGGGTCGATGTTGAAATCAAATAAATCAAGTCGTGTGAGGTTATGTTTTTTGCTTTGAAAGGCCCATGTATGTCATTATTTATTAAATCGTTTAAATGTCGGCCGCGGGTTATCACGGTGGCCGTGGCACGTATATCCGAGTGGTCCATATACGAGAATTTTGCTTGTTAACATAGCCGTTCATTCACAAATGCGTCTCGTCGCTAAAGATGATTCTTGGACGGAAATTGGGGGCCCAGTCAGGGAAAAAACGGCGACGTCTATGGGCATTTGCTCTGAGCTCCTGCTCCTGGGTCATTTGGAAGTGTCAGTGAAAGGCCGACTTCTTGTGCACGTCAGGGAATTAATTGTATCGGATTCTCTTGTATGTAAAGGGTTTTTCAATAGGGACGCTACAAAAGTAGAGCGACAGAGACAGCAAACGACGCCGACGACTTGCCGCTCTTTTGACATTTCTCTTCAGTAAGGTTTCCATGATGGAAAGATATACGAGCCAACAACGAGTCGAAATTATTAAAATTTACTACCGAAATTCGGAGTCAGTGGCCTCAACGTTAAGAGCGCTACGTCCAATTTATGGTCGTCATAATCGTCCTAGCAGATCAACAATTGAGCGTCTAGTGGAAAAATTTGAATCCACAGGCACAGTACAAAATGTTCCCGTGCCAGTGAGATAAAGAAGTGCCCGTAGTATCGAGAATATTGCTGCCGCTGAGGCTTCAGTTGAAGAAAGCCCAAATGTGTCTCTCACACGTCGTTCTCAAGGGTTGGGCATCTCCACACGTACTCCATGAGTCATCATTGCATCCTGAAAAAATTACGGTTTGGTGTGGTTTATGGGCCTGCGGCGTCATTGGGCCGTACTTATTCCGTGATGATCAAGACCGGCACGTTACTGTGAATGGGAATCGCTACCGTTCAATGATAACTGAATATTTTTGGCCCCAATTGGATGATATGGACTTGGGGGACATGTGGTTCCAACAGGACGGTGCCACAAGCCACACAGCGAATGTCACAATCAATTTATTGGAAACCAAGTTTGGAGAACGTGTTATCTCACGAAATGGTCCAGTCGCTTGGCCGCCTCGGTCGTGCGGTTTGACGCCGTTAGACTATTTCCTATGGGGCTACGTCAAGTCTATGGTCTATGCCAACAAGCCAGCGACGATTGATGAACTTCGTACGAATATCGAACGTGAAATTGCAGCAGTATCGGCCGATTTTCAGCATCTGGACTTCTGCAAGCGTGCCCGTGGTGGCCATGCAAAAGAAAGCGAGTTCCATACATAATGGCATCGAACGTACTTTCACAGGAATAAAGAATTTCATTGATATCCAAAACCGTAACAGAAATCTTTCTTATTCTGTGGAATTTTTTTCTGCACAAAATTGCTTACCTTTTTAGACAAAAATAAATCAATGTTTTATCAACAGCTGCGGCACGTTAAACATTCAGGATCCACCACACATTGGCACCAACAACTCAAATCCATAAATTACCCACTCATTCGACACGTCCCCTTCCAGTTCCGATAGATAGAACACACACAAATATGCTGCGTTAACAAAGTCACCAAATCAATGAAAGTATCACCTTAAGAACAAAAGTGATTATTTGAAAAAAAAAAAAAAAAAACTCGCTCGTAAATCTTGCAAATGATTGTTTCCATTTTCGCGGTTGTTGTCGTTTTTATTCGATAAAGACAATCATTTATATTCCTTTAACATGTTCCACCCATGGCACCATTCCACACCACCCATTGTCATCAATTCATGTACACGATTTCCCTCCCTAAAGGATAACGCAACAACGAAAGAAACTTCTCACAAAGAAAATAGAATAAAATAAAATCTTCCAGGAAGTTATCACCGCCATAACTCATACACCCGATTTTTTAGGCACTCTTCCCACAGCTGCGACTATCGATATTGAATGATTTTAGATAGCATTTCTCGTTTTGCTGTTCAGTGAAAAGTAGACAAAAATACCTCTCTCCGAGTGCACCGAAATAACACGTAGAAATTTATTTAAATTCGTAAAAGTATCCGCTGGGGCATTTCTCTTCTTATTCTACTCTTCAAACTGTCTCTACCTCTTCAACTATATCTATTTCGACTATTTTCAATATAACACTTTAAATATCTTTGATAAACAATCGTATTAAACAAATGTAGGAAGGAAAAGTAAACAAAACTTTGACAAGAATGCAGACGATTGCCGTTTCTTGAAAGGACAACTCATGTTCAAGGAGTATTGCGTACGAATAAGTTGGGCTCGCTTTTAGTTTCTAAAAAAATAGTAGTCTCAACTTACATACATTACAAAGAAATTTTTTTTTATAATTTACACGCATTTATTTATAATTTTAATTTAGTTATAGCTCACTTGCTTGTTTTAATTTAAATCATCCGGATTAGAAAAGAACAGGGGCGCTCAAGCTCAAAATGGTGGGAAGTTGTTTCATAACTTGTTTACACAAAACTTAGTGTTCTAAAGGTATTCCTCCCTCTACACCTCTAGTTTCTCGAAAGTAAACCTCGGTTTTTCTCGCTTCATGAATGCTGGCTGTTCTTTTTCATGTTCTCAATTTTTTTCAAACCAGAAATCATTTTAAATCGAAGCACAGGCGTCATTGCTCAGAACAACTTTTTGGTGGACAAGGTTGGAGGTTGCGCAAGAGTTATCACCCGATGTTTTTTGGCTGCATTTTTTTTATATTTGAAAAACTATATTCCTGATTTTTTGATGCCTTCAATTTGTTTCCCAATAAGTCGAGGAAATGATATCGGCTTAGTTTCCACCGCCACAACTGATGACCATTCGGGACCGATTTATGGCATGTTACATGGCTCCTCGCATTCTTGACGGATAGTCCCTTCGAGTGCTTTAAGAGTCTGAAAGTTGATGGCGTAGACTCGCGACTTCAAAAAACCCCACAAAAGAAATGTCAGCATCTCAAATTGCATCATACTTTTCTAGGCAAGTGGCTAAATGTTGTATCAGCGTTGCCGCTGCAATATTATACAAAGGTGAATGAAAAGGGGCCCAGGCCATAAAGAGGACTCTATATAAAATATCAAAAAGAAAGAACAGCATAAACTTTTAGTTACAACAAAAAATAAAAATTCAAATGTATTCATTAGAAAAACCTTTTCCTTCAATAAAGCATAAAATCTTACTTAAACTAAAAAAGGGACCAAATTGATCAGTGGGGGCCACGGTCCTTGAGACTCAAAAAGGGACCAATAGGCAAAGCTGCGTCGTAGTAAGTTTCACCCTGCGTCAACACCATCGATGAATTTTCCTGCAAAAAATCGAAACACGTATTCTGCGTTTTTTAGGAGTATAGCGCTTCATGTCTTGTTGAAGTGTATTTTGCATCTGTTTACTTTACAAATGTCAAAGTAAAATTAACGTTTGCCACCATTTACAAAAATTACGGCATCTTCCGACAGGGTGATACATTTCGCGCCACCTTGTAAATATAACCAAAAGATTATAATATGAATAAAAAGCACAAATATCAGGAACACAAGTTGCAGCTGAGGTTTCTTTGTTGGAAAAGTTCCTGTTTGCAAAACCTGGATTGCCGCTTGTTTCAACTTGGTTCTATTTAGTTGGCAAATGAAAAATGGAACAGCTTTTGGCAATAAATTTCTATTAACCAGTCATATGCAGAGTGGTCCAGAAGTCCTTTTTCTATTTGAATCTTCAACGATAAGACAACAAGTAATGAAATTGCAGACCCGGGTTTCAGATTTCAGACTTTTGGTGTGGCCAACATTAGAGTTGTTGCACGCATCGGCTTTTAAAATGATTTTTTGAAATTTTGCTGTTGTTATTTGCTCGATTTTTGCTTTCAGTTCCTCGAAGGTCTTTGGTTTGTGGATACAGACCTTCTCCTTTAAAACGCCACACAGGAAAAACGCCTAGAGCCAACAGATCAGAGGTGGGATTCTGTTAGATGAAAACGTTTAATCGTTTTCTCTTGCACGAACGTTTTGCCTCAGGTAAATTCAAAAACAAAAGGCAAGGTAAACAGCGACATGGTACCATTTCGGCTTTAAACCCGGACCTAATTCTTTTGCACTACACAAAAGAAGTTGCGTGAAAAAAGTTTTCATTTTCGCATGGTTTCTTTGGTATTTGAAATACGAAAGAGATTTTCGTTTCTCTGCAGTGTTACTGCCTAAAACTCGCTCAGTTAAAAATGTCCTAAAAATTCTTCGTCACACTTCAAGAGTTGTGCTGGGTCTATATCGTCAAACTATTTGAATTCGGGTATATAGGCTTCAGCTCCTAAATCAGCTGTCAAATTGGTTGTTGGTTGGAACAAGTTTTGTCATTTCATTAAACAGTCTTCTAAACAGAAAACGCCTCACTGATCCGTGGTTTGCTGAAGAAGAAGGTCTCAGTTTCTGTTCAGGATTGAAGCCTCCTATTACGATTTTTAGGTCATACTCCGGACGGTATATATACATTTTTAGTGTAACCTCCAGCTTCGTTTTTAAGGTAATTTTTCAAAGTACCTATTATGCAGATCACCAAAAGTGGTGCTCGATGACCCCTGATAGGTACCCGAACTGATTCCCAACGACGAGTCTGTAACATTTTTCGGAACTCCGATTGTCAGAGCTTCCCAAATGCTCACCCATTGAAAGATCTTGGGGAGCTTGTAACGACTTTTAGGCTTTCCGTTCCGTTTTAACTATCTGTATTTCAAAATATTAATGACCAAAGCTTCAAACATAGGTATCGGAGAATTCCATTCCCAGATTAGAACTTTTCTTTAGAAGCTCTTTCAATACATTTAAGGCTTTCTCTGTGTCCACCTCTCACCTTGATGGAAATGGACTTTTTTTGTATTTTCTGTATTGTTACATCCACGCTTCTGCATGCCAACTTTCTTCGAGCATTTTTACTGTACATTTGTCGACATACAGCCCCGGAACATGTCGTAAACATCTCATGCCGAAAAGCTGTTCCTTCCTTTCCCTTTCCTGTTCTCTGATAGTTTAAAGAATGTGAGCATGTTTGTCTTTAGAACAACAGGGATAGAGTCCATTTCAGTAACCATTCAAAAGGACCGCAAGTATTTGCAGATACATTCATTGTCCTCTGCTGCTTCAAACATAAGAGAAGTCTTTTGCGAGATCGACCAGCGCAATGCAATCATTTTCTGGATGTTTAGAGCCTACTAACAATTACCACCTTTAGAGCCCACATCGACATTTCCACGCACCCCCTGTTCTTTGCACTCCGGATGATCATCACCCATTATTAGTCCCCCAAAATGCAACTCGCACACCCACCCCTGTGCCCTATGTTGACACCATCAGTGTAAATAGTAATCGTTTCTTCTGTCACAATGTAAAGGAAACATTCAAATACTTTGGGCAATGTCCCGAATCGGTCCTGGCGGCGGAAAAAAGCATTCGCCCAGAGTATTTGAATATCCTTTAAAAATATGCTAAAAATATTTACTAACGCTCTCCGTCTCTCTTTGGGAAAAATAATTTCCTCATAAATAACTATGCACACAATCAGGACACATGCGGCCTTCATCACCACTACTCGACTCGGTGCGTGATCAATTTGAGGACTACGATCAGCTGGCGAAAGACTTTACCCGCGTTTTTCTCAACGAGGAACCATCATGCCTGCAAAACGCTCATCTCTTCGATGTGGTCTTTCTGGTGGGCCAGTCCAAGCAGAAAGCCCGCTTTATTGGCGTTCGAGCGATACTCGGAGTGCGGAGTCGTGTTTTCCAGGTAAGTCCATCATTACTCACCAAAAAACAGTTACAATTTGTGGCACCCCCTTCCAGGAAATGTTGTACGGCATTCAGACCGGTTTCGGGTCGCCCCAAATCCCCGTGGCTGAGATTTTCGCCCGCCCAGCACCGTCTCTGGTCTCGCCACAAAATCAAAAGCCGAAAAGCAACAACTACCTAACCGTGCCGGACATAGAGTCAGCTCGCCCCAAGAGTGTTCCCTCGTCCCCAATGGTGAAGCGAGCCTTCTCCCGCCTCGGGACCATCACCGCCGGCTGGGGTCGCTCCATACGCAACAAGAACACCCAACTGAACCCGGATGACAAAAAGAAGTGGATATCTTCGCAGGACTGTTCCAGTAAGGATTTAACTTTCCATTAATACAAAATATCGATGTGGGTTTTTTTCCTATTTTTTTCTTTCTCCACTCAATTTTGATCTACTTGTGTGTGATTCCGTAAAAAAAAAACAATTTGTGTTTCTTTGTACGTGCATAAAAAATCCCCCACACCCGAACCCATATCCTGGAAAATATGCCCTACGACACTTGATATGAAAAATGAAATTTACATACATAATGAATGCTCTGCTGTGCTATCTCATATGTAACGTATACGCCATCCGCCTCACCCATGACACTATATTACATCCACTGCCGCCCACTTTTGACGCACCACACCTCACCTCATGCATGTATGCTCACCCGAATCCTCATTTCCGGCCCCATCCGTGTAACTTTGGTAACTCGTGCTCGTCGTCGTCGTACTCGTAATATATATTTTTTTCCTTTTTTATTCACTTCTATTGTCCCTGTTCATGTGTTCTTGTTCCTCCTTCATAAACATAACATCGAAACAAAAAAATACAATGTTCTACATTCATTCGCATTTGCTTCTCATTATTTTATACAAAACAAAAACTCAATCAAACAAAACCAAAACAAAAAAAAATATGCCGAAAAACGCAGATAGGGATAGTAAGGACAAGGATGGTAAGGATAAACCAGGTAACAATCAGCTAGCCGTGCCGAGGCTATCAGTTTGTGCGGACGCACAGAAGGTGGACCGAGCGAAGTTGGCCCAGACGGAGTTCAATATCATTGAGTTTGATCCGGAGACGTTTCGAGTGCTGCTGGACTACTTGCATACGGGGACTTGTCCACTGACATGTGTATCGATACCAGGTAAGGGAAACTTAACAGTTAAAGTTGAAGTCAACGGGCCTCACTAATAATCATTTTTGACCTTCACACTAAACATTTTCTAGGTCGCAATATGCATTTTTATGAAGTAGAATTCATGAAGTCTGTGAATAAACAAAAGAGTCTGTAAAGCTAACATCACCACGAGCCTATCGGACCTGCTGTTCATTTAAATATCAGGGCCTTCGTTGTTTATTGGTTAAATAACGTTCGTGCCTATAATCATCTAACAAAGGATGTTACTTATCTTACGCATCAAGTCCCGCCCACATTTTGCAAAATGCTTTGCTCAGACCATGAACAAATTTTACAACTTTAGTTCCGAGTGGGTTTTTTTATTTGTTTTAAATTGGAGCTGCATTAGGGATGCCAGACGTCCCGCTCAGTGCGGGACAGTCCCGCCCTAAGGCTTTTGTCCCGCAAGTGTCCCGCTAAATGTCCCGCACTGAAGATTTGGCCCGTAAAATGTCCCACCCTTCAACTTGTCGCCCTATTATGTTATATCCGTACATACGAAACAATCTGTAAGCTGATTATAATAATTATATTATTATATTTATATATAATAATAATTTATTTTATTAAAATTATTTTGTTAAAATATACATTAAGAAAGAAGACGATGTGTTGTTCAGTAAGCCTGAAACAAAAGTGAGTTTGCGAGAGACAAAATGTCAGGGGTGGCAGTTGTGAGGACATCTGGTTGTCGATTCACTAATGCTGATAAATAATAAATTGCAATTAATATTACATAGAAATTATAGCGCTAGCCCTAGTTAGCTATAATCATAACAAAGTTGGAAGTGCGGATTAATCTGATGATAATGGTTCAGTGGTCTGGGTCTCCGAACTCAAAAAGTTAGTCATAACATAACAATGTACAAATATGAATTAAAAGACTTTTACTTACACCAAATATTACTTATTACAACAAATAAAATGTAAATTAAAATAAAAAAAAATTTTTCACTTCAAATGCAAAAATGTCCCGCCAGCCAATTTTTTTAAGATCTGCCATCCCATGCTGCTACACCCCTTTGTCCATTAGGTACTGTCAACATTTTCTAAAATCCTTTCAACAGGTAATAAACGTCCGAACTGCAATGAGAAGGCTGTCAAAAATGTCAAGACGTTGTTTTTTAAATAACTTTGTTGTAAACAAGGTGACACGCCCCTCTTTCCTATTCCGCCTATATTTCACAAGGTGCTTTGTTTAGGCAATACTCATCAATTTAGCAAATGTTAAGGCATCAGTGTCGGGATTTAGCGTTTTTAATGTTCCTAACGCCACGCCCCTAAGTCAGATTTTGACCAAACTTCACAGGAGCACTCACAAATGAATAAACAACTTATTTGATTCAATCACAGTCATAAAGCTTGAAAGATCAATACTCCTTTTTCGTAATTTAAAAGAATTACAAGGACAACCGACGAACTGCTTGTTCTACTAATCTGAAACAATAAACGTTTGCTGAAAAGGAAAAAAAATGTGGGACAGGTTTCTCGGCATTTACAAATTTGTGCGAGCTAACCTCTTTTATAATTGGTAACATGTTAAATATATTTATTTGTCTAGACGGCTATATGTCTCTAACACAAGCTGTTTTTTTTTATTATCAGCTATATGATCCATATAGATCATCGATCATCGATTTACAACAACAGCACATGATCCTGCTTCTCATCGAGATCACGAATCATGACTGAGAATTATTTATACTATTTCCCACTGGGTGGCTTGTTTTATTTTTAAATGTTGGTGTGCCTATAAACGATCGCCACACAATCACGTTGCCAGACTAAAAAATGGAACACAAAAAATCAATTCATTTTTTCGCATTCGAATAAAAAGTATTTTTAATTATTTGAAATGAGAAAAAATTTAGATAAAATTTGGTGTAATCACGAACATTGCGTTTGGAATAACGTCTTCATTCTGAAGTAAATTGCAGCTCTCCTGAAAAACAATAAAAATCGACTTAAGCCATTTTACCTTTTGAGTAAAGACCTTAATATGCCAAAATAAACGCAAGTGCTAGCAGCAAATTATTGTTCATATGTTGCACATTTGAACATAAAATACCAAATTTGTTTCACAAAAATATATTTGAAAAGAAAAATTATTCAAATTTGATTCAAATATGGCAACAGGTAACACCCCCAACATTGCAAGTGAAATGGCATGTGCCTTGCGTGACGACACGTTGAGCAGAATATTTGCAATATGGCTGGTGGCAATATGAAGTTTGAAATATCCTGTATTATTTGTTTTCTTTTTGAAAGCAACTGCTTCCACAATTCAAAAAATGAACTTTTCAATGATCCGTTTTGTTTTACTTTCGTGATCCAATCCGGATCAGATCACGCTGATAATAAAAAACAGCTACAGTGATTTAAAACTTTGAAAGGTAACGGAGAATCGAAAAATTATTGGACACGCACACGTATATAATATTGATGGAATATGGTCTAGCAACCACTTGTTGCAAGAATGTCATTCAAACACAGATTAAACTGAATATTTATCATGGGGAAACTTAATTACTTAAATTAGGTAGATTTAATCAGACTCCAGCATCTGACGGTCAATTATGTTGTGTTTAACACGAGCTCAGATGGGCGGGAAACAAAAACCAAACAAAAGGCATTTGAATTTTTTCTTCCTGATAACATAGTGAGCTAGATGTCTCGAAAGGTACACAGCCTGACCAATTTGACGGAAAAACTCCTCATTGCTTCTTGCATCACTCTTAAATAAGAACCCACCTGTGGTGTCTTTGAACCAGCGTTCTGGAAACAACCATAACTTCAGAATAGCTCATATCTACCTACCTTCATTCCAGCTACAACACAAATGACTTCAAAGCTTTCAAAGGAGCATTGAAGACTCTTCTACAGTCTTGGAGGATTTCCTATAATTTTGGAATAATGAAGAATTGAACTCCCTTTTCATCTAGCATTACAGATTTCTGATTTCTCGGCAGGCTTGACCGTCAAAAAGATTCACCCACAGTCTTCCTACTTTTTTCCTGCTCAATACTTTTGATCAGACAACATCAGTCACCATCATCATTTCTGGATTAATAATATTAGACAAAAGGTCCATCTGCGTAAGAAATTCTTCTCATTGGAAAAAAGGACACTGCCTTTGGATTTGCAACCTCCCCCTTAAGATGGCGGATGGCCTTACAGAAAGCCTTGTTTGCGCATATTTAATCATTGTCCAATTTATTGCAGAACTGCCTGCAGGAGTTTTCTTCGGCTAGTTCAACAGCCATCAAATGAAAAGCTCTTCGCGCTTCCATTATCAATTTTAAAAGCCAAGTCCCTCGCAACTTAAAGCCCTTCTACTTTTCTGTAATGGCTTCCTTAAATCTAGGGATGAGTTTTTGTCATTTAAAGTTTTTAAAGTGCATCTCCATCTTAAGTCTGGCAACAAAATTCTTATTTCAAGTAAAGGCTGTCCAAAATCCAAACGACCCCTCTGAAGGAACTCTACCCTGCGTACGTTTTGAAAGATCCCTTCTTGACTTAAACTGTAACGCACAACTTTCATTTTGCTATAAACCGAAGCGTCAAAGATTTATGATGAATGCTCTTTCTGATCTTGAAGCACCGTTACTTTGGATAAGCGTTCAGCTTCTATTTAGAAAATTGTGACTACATTTCAATACAAACTCTATCTTAGGTCATACATTTTTATAGTTAAAAGCCAAATTTAATTCAAGCACTTTTTCTCCCTTTCAAACAGGTCTCCTCTGTGCCGCCGAGCATTATGATCTTCCTGAATTGCTTCAGGCCTGCTTCCATCATTGTAAACAATTCCTGCGGATTGACGTTGTCTGTCCAATGCTTATTTCCCTGGAGAACTACTACTGGCGCTACACATCCGCTTCGGAGTTGGTCAACATGATACTGACATTTGTGGAAAACAAAGCGCACGCCTTATTTAAGCTGCCCGATTTTCTGCATCTATCTGAATCGATGGTACAAATGATCATGTGCCGAGACCTCCAGACGCCGGAGATTCGTAAATTTGAAGCCATGCTGTCGTGGGCTCAGAACAAGGTCGACAAGATGAAGATGTCACCCAACAAGGACACACAATTCGAATTCGAATGCATCATGGAGAGACTTACGCGAGACTTAAATCTGTGCCGTATATCACCAAGTGAACTGTTGACAGTTGTGCTGCCATCCAAGTCGCTGAAGAATGAACGCATCATGGAGACCCTGATGGTGCAAGTTAATTTGGGTACATATCGCATGCAGGAACTGGACGAATACAGGAATCAACTGAGAAGTCAAGACTCAAAGTGTAGTGAGGGTAGTGTAACAGTTCATCGGGGTGGATGAAACAGTAGAAATGTTAGTTTCGACGATATGGACGACGACGATGATGATGAAGAGGAGTACGAGGATTAAATTGGTTAAGAGTATGAGGGTTCGAAATTAGATGAATACGAGTTGAGTTGGGGGTTTGTTTTTTTATCCTTTGGTATACCCAATGTGTGTGCTAATTAGAGAATCCCTTATAGAAAATGCAATGTCAATTGGAGTCACTAGTCCGTCATTGCGTTTGCATTTCTTTTGGCATTTTGCTGCTTGATTTATTACGGTGAAGTGTCAGCATATCCGTGATCTGGTGACTGATCACATCAAAAGCTGGACTTGTCACCTTTTTTTTAACAAAATCGCTGTAATTTTAATTCGCCCTGAAGCCCAGACAAACTTCAACGAGGGTTGGTGTGAATTCGCTTCAATTCCAGAGTCAGTAAGACACGACACCTAACATTAGTATTGGTCTTATGATCGAGAGTTATAACCAGTGAGTGAGTAACACAAGGTTGTAGGCCTTTTTGTTCCCAGGGCTTGTATTTTAGGCTGATAGCTTAACTCTCTGTCTACAATAAGACCTGAGCACTTAGATTTGTTAGAAAAGACGAAGCTTGCACCTTTGATATTATTTAATAGAAGGAGGGTCAAAAAAATGCCGACTTCGAACTGCCGATTTAGAAATTTCTTTTTGGCAAACGTTCGCGAGATGTGGCGGCAGTGGAAAAATTCTTAAGACGTATGTAATTCGTTTTTTTTTTTTTGCTGGAAATCGGACCTTAAAACCCACGCTCAGCAGTCAAGCACACTAGCCCCTGAGCCACAGTACGAGGTTCAATGAGTGTAATTTTGGTTATTTTGGCTTTTCCCGGAAGACGGAACAAGCTTAATTTTGTGAATGTAACTGTGGGAATTCCTTTGATTTATTCAGGTGCAGATAAGCAATCACCTTACATGCTGGTGCCAGGCATATCAGCAGTTGCAAAAATTATCAGATTTGACATCACCTACAGATCTTCTTTCAGATTTCCTACCCGGATTCAAGTTAAAAAAAAAACAAGTTGACAATCCGACAAATTAGTCAACTTATCAAATGAGAATTCAAGCCGCAGGTTAAAGTGTTGCGTCAAAAGTTTTGGGTAGATGGGTTAAATTCTCAATTGGTGGCTTAAATTCTCATTTGGTAAATTTTCTAATTTATCGGATTGTTAACTTGACTTGTAACTTGTAAACTCATCTTAAAAGATTGTAGATAGCGTGAGAAAATACTAACAGGTCTGCCGACTCTTTAGACTTATCTCTTTTACTACTTACTTAATTAAATGGCTTCTGACCAGTGAAGAGTTTGTACCTGAAACACTGCAGCCTTCCAAACTGCAGCTATCCAAACTAAGCGTTTTGACATCCGCGACGGGTGGTTTGGTCTTTAAAACGGATGTTCGGTCTTCCTTGTCGTCTCGAACCAGAGGGCTGCGTCTCGAAGATCCCAAGGACTGGCGGGATAATATTACGCAGTAATTTTGTAGTTTGGCTGGCATTATGTCTTCTGGTCCTCTGAATATGCAAAATTCTAAGCTGTGTACCGCTTAAAGCAAACTTAGGCTGGCTGGTTATTTGCACAATTGACACCTGGGAAACGGGTGTCGAGCATCAGATTATTTACCTCTGTCTTTTTCAAATAGCTTGACATGACTGAGTCTCTGTTAAGAATAGCATATTGATTGATGCCTCAAAAGATTCTACTATACTTGCATAAAAGAGTCTCCAAGATAGTGGCGCCTCATTCCGGGTGGACCTGGCTCTCAATCAACGTGTCTCTCTAGTAAGCGCGATCTTTGGCTAGCTGCCTCCAGTTGTGCACTTCAAGTTGGGGTAGGTCTTTCACTTGCACATGCCACCTAATCCGGGATCATCTTCTACTGCGTTGGAATCGAATCGAATCGAATCTTCTACTGCGTTGGAATCGAAGACTCTTTTTGTCGGAGCGTTGAGATTCGTTCGTTCTACGTGTTCTAGACTTCTGGGGTCGATGGAGTTGCACAACTCGTAGAGTTTGCTGTTAAATCTCCTCCTTCAAGGCCCGTCAACGCAAACGGTACCGACAATCGCTCAGTGAATTTTTCGTTCGAAGCGATAGGGAGATCTGCATCCGCCTTTGCTAAAGTCGCTGATTCTAATATAATCGCTTGGTCGTCCTTAATTATTTCTAATATATTTTTGAGGAATCTTTGTCGTAATCTCAGTAGGTCTTTCTTATCATTTGATCATGTTTTGAAGTCACCAGTCCGGGTTTTACTTGCGTCTTGATAATAGACAGGGGCTGAACAGAACAGAGCTTCATTCAAGGCCAAGGTTAGATCGCTGTAAGGCCATGCGTTTTGATATCAAGGTGGACTCGACAGTTCAGAAGTGGCTAATGGTTTAAGTGATTCCCTATACATAATTTGAACCATTGTTTTCTTTTCAATCTGCGTCGGCTTATAATGGGCCTATTTTATTACCTAGCAGCCTATATCAGCAAAGTAAGGTTAATATTTATAAGTAGACGAATGCGCAATAAAACAGCTCATAGTGACATTTGTGATAAAGTGACAAAAGCTGGGGGCAGATTCCGTATATCAACGATCGTCTAAACGATATCGTTTCTGAAACTTTGGTCACCAAAAAAAGTCATATTCTTCTCGATTTTAGAAACGTCACCTTTTATTATATTTGTGCAAAATGAACTGGATTAAGCTCTCAAACTTGTAATTTTAGGACTTAGTTGTTAGCTTTGGGGGTCTATCGCTTCGACGAGAATCGCCTGAAATTACGGAATGAGTGCCCTGTTATATTCTGTTGCGTGTGTCTCGACTGTTTCATTCAACGTTCTTCTAGTCCACGCTTACTGAAAGTAAATGGCGCTAAAAAGAGTTAAACAAAAGCAGTCTCATGAACACACCACCAGAAAGGAGTCAACAGGAACTGCGGCTGTCAAGTCACTTCTCGGAAACATCAAGTATGAAAATTTACGAAAAAGAGCTTTTTAAGGCGATGAAATACATGTCTGTTCGATGTTATATTTGTTACTGTGAATTGAACCTGAAACCGAAACACTACCCATTGAACCCAGCTCCCAGTTATTTTCGCTTTTAAACTTTTTTTTTTTTGTCAAAACCCTGAACCAACAAGAGAATAAGTTTAAGATCCAGAAAGCTACCTAAAGAACCTTCCAAATACCGTACAAATCGTAATCATCATCACGCCCGTCCAATATCACGAAACTAACATCAATGCACTTTTGATTTTTATTCCTCCTTTGTAGGATCCCTACTTCTCCTTTTGTTGTTCTGCCACAAAATTCCTAGTTTTTGAGGGCTGTTAATTTTAATTTCTTTTTTTTTCCATATATACCTATTATATTTTTCGTTAGCGGAGGCAAATGTTCGAGCTGAGTTATTCGATTTTTACTTAATAGCGCTGTTGACTATTTATTTGAATTTTGGTTCTGAAAAAGGTTAAAGGCAGAAGTCAAATGTTCCTGACCCATACTATCTGATTACTAAGTTTTCAAAATGAATAGTTGCCTGACTTCCCTATTTTACTTTTGATTAATATGCCAATCGAAAGTTCAGCTGGTAAAGATAATGGACTGTAAAATTGTTACTACTTTCATATACCTTTTGTTTCCTAAGCATTGGCATCATGAAAACGCAGTCTTTATTTTATTATATTTACATTATTTTTTCCTTTGTATTTTTTGTGTTGACTTCAATCTTTTCGTTTTTTTTTTAACAAATTAAAATTAAAATCTAAAAGTTTTTAAAACATGAAAACATTTTCATCAAAAAGGAAAAATAGAAAAAAGATTAACAAGTAATAAGAAGGAATTATAAAACTGAATGCAGACGTTGCTTCTTTATACCGTGGCATATATTTACATAACTGCACGTTGCATACGTTGAAAGTTTTGTAAAAGACGACAAATTTGTTTTTATGCCTCAGTCTTGTCGTTATTAAAAGATTTACCTCCGCCGCGCTGAAATACTCAATGTAAAAAAAATAAATGTTTGTGAGAAAACTTAAAGTAAAGAATTTAACAAAAATGTACAAATTTTTCCGTCAAAAGCCTATGTACCTTTAGATAAAAATGTTTATTTACTTTCTTTTCATTCGCTTCCGACATTTTTCTTACTTTTTTGACGGCGAATCAACAGCGCATCATGGATTTCCGTGATGCTTTTTTTCGTTATGTTTGCGCATCAGTTTGATCAAATTTGCAATAATGAACACTTGACGATGAAAGTGATGCCAATAGTGCATTAATGAACATTTTGCAAAGCATCATGAGCATCAGGTTCGTCTTCGAAAAATTTTACTTTCGGAACTAGATACAGAGTAGGGCCCCTGCGTAAACGGTTTAGAAGCTACCTATATGTAAGCTTACTCTGAAAAATCATAGCCCAGCAAACCACTGGATGAACGCATTCTTCTATATAAATATATTGTTAGTCCTGCATTTGATTTCAAAAATGGAAGCCACAAATGTCAGCAAGTTATGCGTATAGCAATCCCACTTCACATTTAGAAGAACATAATTCGTAAAATTTAAAAGTAAAGTTACAGACCTAAAATTCGCTCTTAGTTTGTCTATTTGTTAATACCTACTAGCGAAAATTCTAACAAAAATCACAGCGAACTGTCAAGGTAATAAGTGTAGGTGAGTTCCCTTCACAACTTTATGTACCGCATCTGTCAAAAGAGCGAATTTGTCACCCTGGTTCGACAGGAGTCATGACAGATGACACACATGTGCTTGCATATTGTTTTATGCTTACTCAAAAAGATTAGGTACAGTGATTCGCTATTACAGATTTATACTCTCCTTCCAACTGAAATTAGACTTAGCAGACATTTCTTTGCTAAAATAAAAACCTTTGAAAAATAATTGAAAAACTTTTCCAAAGAATGAAACACCTGCGTGACATTGTAGCACTGGAAATTCGATGATCTTCCAATATCTAAATGAACTTCTTAGCTTTTTATAACTTAAGCGACCATACATAGAGTTTATTATATTTTTTTGTTAATACCACGTTTACATTGTAGCTAAATAAAAGTCCAAAAAATCAGCGTTTCACAATAGTTTTTCAAACATTTCAAGTCCAAAAAATCAGCTTTTCACCATAGTTTTCCAAACATTTGGATATAAGGAATTTGGCTAATGCAGAATCCAATGGCAAACAAACTCACATCAGCCCGCTTAACAAACTGATGAAAAAATAAAGTGTCAAAACATTTCCAAACAAAATGGCTTCCAGTTGGTATGTCTACTGACAAACATTGGCCGTGGATTCTATAAAGACCCCTTTTTTTATCTTCTTATCAGCTTGAAAGCTTTTAGGGGATATAAGACTCTGAAATCATATTTCGAGACAAAATAGCCGTGTTTTTTTGAGCTTCGATCTCAGCAAAGCAAAGCAATTACAACAACTATGCTCTACTTGACACTTCGAGACTCAGTTGAAGTTGTTGTATTCGCGTGCTGAAAATCCTACTTTGCTTTGCTTTGCTGAGATCGAAGCTCAAAAAAACACGCCTAATATAAAAAAACCAAAAATTAATATATATAATCAGTTTTTAACACTAACTGTCATTTGAAGTGTTGAAAGTTCAATGGGAATGTAAAATTTCGAAATTGAAATCGTGAAATGCTGAACTACTATTATCTGCTGCAGATTTATGAAACGCATTTCATATTTTCTTGCCGGCCATTCTGAGGCCAAAGAAATAAATGCCAACTTAAGAGAATACTTACGTATCGGCTGAAACTGTCAAAAGTTAAAATGAAATCTTTCCTGCAATTGTGTTTTACTCTGCTTATTTTGTGCCCTATTTCTACTGTACATTCATCCAGCCCAAGGACTTGCAACATGATCGTCGCTCTTCAACTATAAAGGCTTAACTCAAAACTATCGACATTTTTTTTTTTAGAAAGACAAACTTAATAATTCTCTTTTCCCTGATTAATATTAATTGTGTTATGCCATTACAGTCGAATAGCTATTGTATTTTGAAATGCACACATTCCAAGTTCATGAAACATGTCCTCGTAATATTTTAAGTTAAAAAAAAAAACAAATCTCTCGTTGAAAGTATATTCATTTTTAAAAATTAAAGAAAAAAAAAAAACTCAAAACGCTTACCGCAAACAAAGACTAAAACAAATTAAAAAATGAATTCTAATTAAAAAAAAACACAAACAAAACTAGTGGGCTATTGTAAAAACAAAAAAAACTAACTTAACGAAGTTATAAGAATTATAAAATAAATGTATACATGTATATTTATTGTTTTACAGACACATATTGTATATTGTAAGTGTTTAGGTGTAAATGTTGATGTATTAAAAAGAAATAAACTTAATTTTAATTGAATGAACAATTACGCTTTGTAAAGTAAACCAAAAACAATTTAAAAAAAAAACATAATTTATACAAAATAAATGTTCTAAATGACAAAATTCTCCATACAACTAACAAGAAAAATTTGAAATTTATACATATACATTTATATATATAAAGAAATTTAAATAAACATGTTTTGATACTGAATTTAAAGAAGAAGAAGAAAAAACTAAATTAGAAAAATAAGTTTGAAACTTTCGGCAAACCGATTTTGACAGTTTGATTTTAATTGTTTCCTGTCTCTAATTTTTCTTACTTGTGAACAAACAAAGAATCATCCGTCTTACAGAATGCATACATATATAGAGAAACGTGTATATTAGCCCACCAACAAAAATTAAGTTTACAACCAGACAAAGTGTTAGATCTTTAAAACAAAACCGAGTATCAATGTTATCCTCCTCCTAAAAAATTAAATACCAAGTTTTAGAAAACAAAATGACAGATAAAATAAAAGAGTTTGTGTAACCCTACCCAAACAAGTTGTTAAATGAAATTGTTAAGAATCCTCACCATAAAAAGAGATATATAAAAGTGTAAAATAGAACAATTAAAACAAAACACAGAACAAAAAGTACTATATATATATATTTTATGTGGAAAGAAATATTGTTTATTCAAAATGTTGGTTGCAAAACATATTTAAAATAAACAAAAAAGTAAAAGTATAATTGAAATAAGATTAAAGCAAAATAAAGTTGTTAATGTTAATTAAAAGAAAGAGACAAAAGTAACATGAAAATGATTGTAGAATCCAAAGCTATATACTAATTCGTCGCCTCCAAACAAGCATCCTCACAAACAAATGAACAGGAATTTCCGGAAATAAATGAGTCAAAGCAGTTGGACATAGACAATTGGACAGGTAAAAGCGAACGTTAGAAGAGAACTTTGGAGAAATGAATTTCAATAATAAAAATGAAATGTTTTTATGCAATGAGTGGAGTTGTTTCTTATTTCTAGTCTTACCAGAGCCATTCGCCATAGGTACTACAAGTCTGTTTATTAACTTACTAGCTACTTACTTACTTCTACAGTTGAGCCAAAGTTTTAGGCGATGAGATCACAAGGGCAGATCTACCATTTCAAGTTGGTAGCACTGGCATTTGACACCTGTCAAACTCAGCTGTCACTTTAAGTGTCATAATATTAGTTGAATGTTTGCATTTACGATAATAATTCGCTTAACAATAGAACAATGCGTTCAAATTATTAACACTTACTACAAAAGTGGTGATTCAAATGCAGCCACTTTTCGCGTGATGATTATGGTCATCATAATCGACCGACGCAAGCAATTGGTAAAATTGTGAAGAAATTTAAAGAGAGTGGAAGCGTTACTGATGTCGTCAGGCATGTGCATCATCGTAATGCACGCTCAGTCGAAAATATTGCTGCTGCAAGGACAAGTGTTGGTGCTGATCCGAATTTATCAATTTCGATATGGTCGAATGATAACCGATTTTTTTGGCCGGCGATTGAAGATCGTTGGACGTTATGTGGTTCCAACAAGACGGGCAACAAGTCACACAACACCAATTATGGCTTTATTGTGTGAGAAGTTTCCTGGTCGCGTAAATTTACGTTCTTAAAGTAAGTCTTAAAACCAATTCCTTGGTGAATCGGGCCCGAACACCCAAAATAATACTCGTTCGACTGTAACACTAGGTGAATGATGCGATTATTGTCAGTAGTTCGTTGCATACTCTCAGGCAATGACCCTTTTTGTATGCGTTGGGTAGATTTGCGGGTGACAAAAGTAAAATTCGTTAGTGCGCCTAAGAGTATGGAATAATTGTGCGGTCTTTGCTAACTTCAGGAATTGTTTTGGTTGCAAAAAATTAATAGAATCGCGAAACTAAAATGAATAAAAATGATGAAAAGAAATTGCCTTATATGAAAATAGAGCACACAATTCAACTACAGCTCTTTCTAAGAGTAGGTACTTCTGTTTCAAAGCCATGCAAAGCGACACTCAGCCGGGCTCTTCGCCATCTGTTGGCTAACATTAGTTCTCTGAAATGAGGCCAAAGATCGTTCGGTAGTCAACTTGACGGATGTCTATTTAATGCCGTTTTCGATTTGGCTTTTCAGATTTTGATCTGCGATTTCAGATTTCTGCTACCAAATCGAAAAATCCGAATTTTATTGGTTCTTGTGTGTATTCGGTTGGCTGCAAAAAAAATTTTTTTTCACTTGCACTGGAAATCCATTTCAATTGATTTTTACACATTTATAACAACGCATTTCCAAATAATTTAATATAAAGAATCGTTTCCATACTCGAAAAATTAATAATTCAGTAAAAAAAGCAACCCTTCCAACGATAAACAATTCGTAGCCGCCAGCTGTGTGTCATATACATTGGTATTAGTGAAAGTATGTGTGAAATCTGAGAAAAAATCGAGATTTCTCTAAAGAGAGTCAGATCAAAAAAAAAGATTGATTTTTTTGCCAAATCGAACATGAAAAGCAATCTCAATTAAAAAAAAAAAAATTTTTTTTGCCAAATCGAAAACGACATAAGGTAAGTTAGGTACCTGTTTTTGGCAGACATTGCTATATATCTAGTACCTAAGTTATTAAAATTTTTTTTTTAAAAGGACTGCTGTCATGTAATAAACTCCAATATAAAAGAGAATCTATTAATTGACCTACAGTGCGCTGTCTTTTACTTTTCCTCTTGATATCCAGATCTGACACTTATGTTGTTTCGATTTGGTACTTCAGATTTTGGTTTGAGCTTTCAGATTTCTGCTGCCAAATCGAACATTAAATCCGAACTTTATTGGTTCTTGTGTGTTCTTGACTACCCCTTTCGAAACTGGGACACATCAAGTCAGCCAGCTGTCATGTTTACTAAACTAAATTCTCGATTAAAATTCGAAGAAATACTTTCTAAAACTGACCTAATTCTTGCTTCTTGTAGCAGTTAATGCCTGGAAACGATTTCCTGTACCTATCTACTATCTACTCTGAAGCTTGGACAGACTTGTATGTGCCAAAAACAGATTTATTTCTCTGCAGATAATGCAAATAGCTTTTGAAACAAGGAAAATATGAGTTTATTTTCTATTAACGCATTTAACATTTAAGGAGTGCTTCTTCTATTGCAAAACTTGTTGTTGTTCCTTTTTCCTAGGTACTGGATAGCACATTGTCCGTGCTATTTTGACACTTAGAGTGTGTAGGCTCATGCCTCTGTTTTACCACTTTTTACTAACTTGTGCTGTTTTGTCTTATTATATTCAAGTTTTCCTTTATTAAACACATCTTCATTTGAAGTATTACCTTCACAATTTGTAAAACACAACTGATTTTATTCTAACTGATTGCCCCGCCACCTATCACTTCGCTGTAAAAGCTCATATCCACCACGCACTCGCCACCTATATTTCAATAAAGCCAGCCCCAATCAAAATGGCGTCAGTGTCAGTTTTTCAAATCCAAACGTCTCTTTTTCACCACCGCAGTTTGACAGATCCATTAAATCGTCTGTCGCCTTCGCTTGTAATACACCACACGCAGTCGCTCGCTTTGGCTGAATCGTAAAAACGAATAAAAATATATATTTTTTTGTTCGTTGAGAATTTTCCATCTTAAATTTTAACAAACAATTCCAATCGAACGGAAAATTCACAATTCTGGTGTGGGAATAATAAAATCGTAAAGTCCTTTCCGAAAAGACACCGAAAACTGTCTCCACAAAAATCAGTAGCTGCATCCTCGAGAGTTTTTTCCCTAATATTTTTGTTTTCGCTTTCGTTTAGTGTGTGTGAAGAAAATCAAAGAAAAATCCATAAAAATATACAAATTATCTAGAGAAAATCTTAGAAATTGTTTAAAGTGATTGAATTTGTGAAAATTTAGTGCGGTTGCAAAGCGGGAGACTTCCAAAGAAACCAAAGTACCGTAAGTAGACCCGTCAAATGCATCTTGGAAATTTATGTTTGTTTACAATTTTCCTTGTAAATTTCTGGATGAAAACTAATTGAAAAACATCGGAAAAGACCATTACCGAAGGGGGAAAGCCTAGTTGGCATCTAACCTAGAAAACTTTGCTGTGAAAAACTAGAAAATTCAACGTTTTCCCTGACCCAAATCGATTGTCCACGGCCGGCGGTTATGTGGGGTGAAGTGTTAGAGTTTTCAGTTCTATTTGTCAGTGTGGCTGCGAAACATGTATAACTTTCAATAATTTATGCTGAAAGAGTGCATTTGAGTGGAGGGTTTAGTGCCGAAGGGTGAGGCTCTATGTTATCTATTAAAATTTTGGTTGGTTTTGCAGTTTTAGTGAACCTGTGGTTAGAAATGTTTAGTTTTGTTGTTAACTATGCGACGTTCCCAGGCAACGTTAATGATTTTCTTATCTTCGCAGAGATAGGGAAGTTGGTTTTATACGTTATCAGTGGTTAAAATAGAACTGTGTGTGGTTGGACGTTTTTCAAGAAAAAAGTCAATGTAAGGCTTCTCTGAAAATTGAATTTTCTCTGTGACATTTTCCGTGGGAAGGGTAAGACGCACGTGCGCATTTGGAGTTCTTTTGACACAGCATGTTTATTTCTTTTCACTGCTCTCATTGGTTTATAGTTACTAAATGCCGGAGGAATGGAAACTATCTGTACATGCAGGAGAATGGTAGCTTTACTTGTTTTCGTACTAAGGATTTACATCCACTTCTGGATGGCTCTATTCAGATATGACTGAAACTTAACACCGCAGTGCCTACTACAAAAGTTAGAAGAAGAAGGTCGCTTATACGCGACCAGGATTTAGCAGCAGCTGCCACTCAGTAGCAAAGTGAAAGTCTTTCGGTTGAAGTGCGCTTACTAGTGGTAACTCTTGAAAAATTGGTTCCTATTGCTACTAGAGGACTCGTTTGTATTGTGTTTGAAATGATCAGCATTTTGGTTTCGTCCATTTCAATAGTTTTCCTATTCTTGTTGATATAAGCTACGAAAATGGATTTTCCACCAGTCTACCTAGGTACGTACTTAGCCTGCGTCGGCATTCTGTAAGCCATTTCGAGCACACGAATCAGTTGCTCTATATTAGAGAAGCAAATCGTTCGTGCACAACAAACCTTTGAACGATTTGACTTATAGAATGCCGACCCTGGTCAGGAATGTGTTTTCAGCTGTCTGCTAAAAAGGAACTCCACCTAGATACTGTACTCTAGCACTGACTAAGAACTATCTTTTCCAATCGCTATTGCTACGCTATTGCTCTAGCCAAAACCAGACAGTGCACTAGGCCATCACTTTTATGATGACCTTTCGGCCATCCAAAGTATCCATTTCAATAAGATCATCAAATTTCTTAACGCCTCAGGCTAGTTGTAACCTTCCTTAACTTCCTTCTCCCCCTTTATCTTGAGGTTTCCGTGAGTTGTAGTCTCAATGCGATATTTGTGTCTTTCCCTCGTCAGGTAACGGGAAATTCAGCCACTTAAGCCAACCAACCAACCGAGCTCTCAAACTTGTAATTTTATTACTTAGTTTAATTTTGGAGGTTTATCGTTTCGACGATAATCGCCTGAAAAGATATTTTTAAAAAAACCCTGTGCCCAGACCATTGTAGCTCGGTCATATCGGTGGGTTTATCGAGCATGATTCTCTAAGCCAAGGCCATTGGTGGTGCTCTCTATCCTTTGATTAAGCGCAAGATCGGCTCCTTTTTCTGGCAAATACGTCGGCACGTTCGTTACCCTATATATCACAGTGGACGCAACATAATCTTGGACATTTTACTGCAAATCCTGGTTAGTTCAGATTTGGTGGCAGTAGACACCGGCTTTTTAAGCGCAGCCTGATTGATAGCTAGACCTAGCGATATTCTTGTGGATATTAATCCCATCTCAAGTATTTCCGTATCTTTGAGGACGTCCGGAATCACTGCATGTGTCTGTATAATCTCACTGCCACAAGTGCATACGCCTGGTATTGTACCCTCGATCGAAACTTGTTTTCCCTTGCCAATGCTATCAGGTTACATTTCTTCGTTGGTATGTCAAAGTCGGGGGTACTGAATCTTCAGCAAACAAAATTGATTGGTGGTCTAAAAATCCCAACTGACGCTGATTTTTGTACAAGACATTTATAAATCGATAAAAACTGGGCCGATTTTCATGTTTATTTTCTTGTTTTGTGCGTATTTCAAGTTTAGACAGAATCGATTTGTTTGCATTTTTCCGGAAAGACGGAGCTATGCCGGTTCCAGATAGTTGACATAATACTTTCTACTCTATGAATTCGTACATACTCCAGAAGTTCAATAATCTGAACTTTAAATTCGGATTTATTAAGCTAATGCCCAAGATTAACATGGCTTTCTCAGCATTAACATTTGTCCCTTCAGTGAGCGATATCCTGGCTAACTGGGCACTCATTCCGTAATCTTTCAGACGGTTATCCTCGAAACGATAGACCTCCAAAAGTAGCAACTAAGTGCCAAAATTACGAGTTTGAGACCTTAATCCAATTCATTTTCTATAAATGTAATGAAACCTGACTATAGTGAAACAAATTCGGGCAGAATATAGTTTCAAAAACGATATCGTCCCGACGATTATTGTTATACGGAATCTGCCCCCTTTTGTTTATTGGTATTGGGATTTTGGAAAGTGTAGAGCTTTGCATAACCTGTCAGACTAATGTTGATTTTTGGTAAAACCAATCGTCGATGAAAAGAGAGATAACCCTTGCCTGGGGGAGTGCCTCTAAAAACTAATATTTTAAAATTGAACTACAACCAAGAGTGCAGTTTATATTTCTAATGACGAGCACCTTGCAAAGCAGATAGGTAGATATGCTCGATATGAATGCTTTCCAGGGCACATTCAAATACCTTCCTTCCTTAATGGCCCAAAAAGGAGCGCAGCGGCTCAGAAGCTAGAGTGCTGGACAACTTATCAAGGGGTCCCAGTTTCGATCCGCGAAATAAGTTAAATTACATCTTAAGGTTTTTTCCACTGGGCCACCTCTCGCGAACGTCTGTCAAAGATCCGAGGGCATAATAGTCATGAAAGAACTTCTCCATTAGCCGTTTGGTTGGACTCGGCATTTTTATATCCCTTCCATTCATCGCAAAAATTAAAACTCGCACAAAACAAATCGTTGTAAGGTGCTAGGCCTAGGGTCCATTACGCACCTATTGCGCCAACTATTTCTTAATATACTAAAAGGTAATTTTTTGCGGTGAAGGCTCTTTTGTTATTTACATCGACTTCTTCTTGTAGAGATGGTTCCATCGATTTAGCCTTTGAATGTGCGTTTTGAGTTTTACATGGTAACACTTGCTTCCTATGTGAATTTCGAGTGGCCTTAGGATACTTGAAGAGAGACTAATGGGTCGCATCGCTATAGGTACACAGCCCAACCTTAGTTAAAAGCAATTTCCTTGATTCTATTTCCAACGTGATCATACCTTGTAACGGAGTACAGGAAATTATACTCCTACGCAATGCTGCACCATCAGAATATCCATTAGATATTTATATAATTATAAGTTAGGTTATGTTAAAGTGGCTGTCGGCTAACCGACACAGTTAGACCATTAAAAGGTCTCTTGTGATACCATATGAGTCTGAGTAGTTATTCTCCCTACTCGTTGAACTAGTTGGTGCTTCCAATCAAGCGTAGCAGATTTTGAATGTCCGTGTTGCTTAGATCACTATAGTAGAACTCTCCCAAATGGAGTTTTCGTCTTTGTGAGAGAGCCGGACAAGTACAGAGATGATGGAGAATAGTTTCTTCTTTCTGCTCGTCAAGAGAGCTTCTGCAAAAATCGTTAGATAATATGCCAAGCCTTTTGCATGCCTGCCCATGGAACAGTGTCCAGTGATGACACCTATTGTAGCACTGAAATGCTTCCTTTCGAGGGAGTTCAAATACCTAGAACGTTTTAGATCCAGCTTTTCTCTGTTTTGTCGCTGTACATGTCGAGCCGGTTGTCCACCTAAGATGTGTTCTTTCGATAGCATCCAGCTTTATGATAAGTTTACATGTAGCGATTGGAATACCTAAGGAATCCTTAACTGGAAGCAGTCCCGTGTTTGGCGAGTTCATCAACCTTGCAGAGGTGAAAATTGAACTGCTCCGCCATCTGCTGAGAGACAAACGACGGTCTTGGGATGTTATAGAATTTGTAGAGACTGATTCCAGGCACTTGATGGCAACTTGGCAACCAACCAAATCCGATAAGATACGGATATCTTTAGCAAATAACACGTTTTCTCTCAGCCAGGATAAGTCTTCTTTTATCGCCATAATTTCCGCCTGGAAAACGCTACAGTGATCAGGAAGACGGAAGGAGAGACTAAGATTTAGTCATCCAAGAATGTTTCCTCCTCCCAGAATAATCTAGTGGGAATGGAGACCCGGAAGTTCCTATGAAATTGTAGCTGCCGTTTGCCTGCTGAAGATGTCAATGGGTGTCAGATGAAACAGGATGTCAAGTGCAACGGAGGGGGTGGTACGAAGAGCCCCTCCGACGCACAAACAAGCAGTTTGTGGTGTGGTGCTTCCTGGAAAATAAACTTCGACTAAATGCTTTTCACTGTTTCTGCCCACGAACCCTCTGACTTTTTAATGAAGTTAGAGTCTATCACGTCTTGGGAGCCCACTAGGTTATACTAGTGAAACAATTAGTTCATAAAACGGCCTTTAAGATTTTCCTTCAGACTGCCTGATGAAGTATTTGAGCTTTGTCCTGCTCTTTTTTCATTTAATGTATGTAATATCATCGCCTACCATATTAGCCCTATTACAGACTTTTAGAATAGTAGCAGGCATCATTTGTCGAATTAACTGCGATGGCTCTACAGAAGAAGGCGGATCTGGACTTTAATCGACATGCCCATCCAGTCAACTCGATGCATAGCTAGCTGCATCGAATTGCTCATGCCCTGTAGGTTGAGGCCCCATCCAACTAAACGCGTCACCTTATCAAAACATTTTACTGGTTTGGAGTATAGTGGAAGTACCAGAACATTGACGTCCATTCGCTGTCTTATATTCCCGTTTACCTCATTTTCCAAACTCCTTCGATACCAAATCGACCGAAGATCACATGGCGAACTTCTCACTCAAAATAACCGAGAGGGGTTTCTTGTGTCATAATAACAGAACCGGGATGATGGTGTCTTACGTAACGTCTGCTAGTTACGCGTAGAAGGGGTTTTGCTAGTCTAGTGCCTTCCAATGCCATAGAAGTGGGAACTGACAGAAGTCATTCCAAATAAATCGCACTGGGATTTTTGATATCAACGATCGTAAGTTTAATGCTTGCTGAATCGGAAGCTAAATATTTAAGAGACCCCCAGTATTACAAGTGAGGTGCAATAAATGAGTTGATATGACTCGCAGCAGGCTAGTAGGAATGTGACAGTTCGTACGCTCTGTGGAAACTACCTGAGTTTGACTACAAAGTAAAGTGATCTTGAAAAAAAAGCTTGTTTACGTTGCCTCATCCAGAGAGTGTTATCTATTGTGAGGAGCAAGCTTCTGAAATCAGCTGTTTAGATGCGGCTATTAGTTCCACAAGTAACACTCACTCAGACGAATGATTACGTGAAGCTGGGCCTAGTCCCATGTGAGCCGGTTGCTTCCATTAGTTGATGTAATTTGTTTACTTGGTTGAAAAGCATCTTGCAGTAAAGAAACACTTTAAATGGTGCTACCAAACCAAGTTTTTAAAAATAAAACTGACATCTAACCACTTTGAGAAGACATCCACAAAAACTCAGTTAATTGAAACCTAAAATTTCTGCCTGATCTGATACACCCAAATATTTGGCATTTCTACAGCCACCTCCTTTTTGTAAATATATTATTCAAAAGAGTGATAAAATCGACGATAAACAGCGATCCAGGGTAGCCAAATGACCTAGATATATGTAAAGCTAAACTATTTTGGATTACGTAATGAATCATTCTTTTCGCATTCTCCCTTCGTGTCTCTCTAAACGAGTAATAACGATCGGACATTAATGAAAATTGAAACTCGTCTGCCGGCAAGCAATCTGCGTACCTAAATTCGAATGACTATTTAAGAACTCTCATTAAAATACGAATTGTATTCTGTACCGTACCCCCGTGCAATCAAATGTTTTATGAAAATCACTTAACTCTGCCGGCTGTCAATAATTAGAGAACACTTGAGCACTTGGCTCTTGTACTTTTTCGAGTGCTAACTCGTGGAGTGTCTTATTCAGAATTAATTGCATAAATTTCAGCAAACGTTGACCTATGCTACGATTTCAGCGTTTGGAGTGTGTGTGTCGCGCTGGCCTACCCACATGATGACAGCGACAAGCGAAAATGCATAGGAATACATTTATAGTCCCGGATTTCCCAGCCATATGTCTCCCGTAGGTGCGGCGTTGAGTCATGAGAATTTCGGTTGTTTTTTTCTGGATACGAACAATGGGAGTTAGTCATTTGCATCGTAAATGACCGAGCAATCGATATTTACACATGACAGGTCACCGAGCAAGGATAAGGTATCATCACCGATAAGGGAACGCTTGTCAATAAGTTAGAGACCGGAACTTCACTAATGGGAAAGTGTGTGTACGTGAATTGAAAAAGTAATGACCGCTGGTAGGTAGTTTAGGGGGAACAATTGACGAGTGTTTTTTTTCCTCTTTTTCTGTGGGAGTGTATGTTTGTTAAAAAAAACAACAACACAAGAGGGAAGTTAATAATATTCTGTTTCCGTTTATCCAAATGTGGGTAAATTGGTTAATTACGAGTAGGTCGACTTGAGGAGATATACGAGTATGCACTAGGTATGAACATGATTATCAGGGCTCGACATTTGCATGATGAAATCGTCGGTTGACAGGCAAAACTCACTAAGTACACATTTCAGCTAAAATTTTATTAATCTATCGCAAAAAAAAACGTAATTAGTCCATTAATTGATCCCCAATTTGTGTATAAGATTTTCAATTTTCATCAACTGCGGTTTTTTAGGTTCTAACGGAAAACAACCATTTATACATCTTTATTTGCAATTAGCTCTAAATGGACTTAGTGAGTTATACCTTACAAACGACGAAATAAGACCTCATAAACTTTTTGGAAGAAATGGAAGAATTGTGTCCTTTATAACGAGTGTCCCATAATTCACGCAAAATGTAATTTTGGTAGAAATACAGATTTTTAAATAGAAAGCTGACATTTTTTACTGATTCATAGAGTATACCGATTGGGGTTATGTATTGAATAACACATCGGATAAATAACCGGCTGGCATGTAGCTACGTACTCTATTTTTGAAATTTTCTACGACCGTTTCGCATAAAAGTGGCTGAATTTCATTAATACACTTTCCAATTTCCTCTTTCAAGGCGTTGGTGGTCGTGGGCTTGTTTGCATACACCTTTGACTTCAAAAAAACCCTAAAGGAAAATTTTCAATAGCGTTAAATCGCAAGATCAGGATGGCTAATTCTGATCGCAAAAACGACTGATTACAAGATTCGGAAATGTTCCAAAACCCATTCAAAAAGCTCTCTTCGCGCTGCATGGTCAGTAGTCTTCAGTTCTTGAGTCAATTGAAGTTTGTAAGCATGAAGTTTTAAGTCTTTCGTGAGAATTCGCTGTAGAGAACTTCTCGAAATTCCCAATTCTTGAATACGGTGCCAAACTGGACTGTCAAGCAATACTCTCGCGAACTACTTCGATGTTTCCTGGTTAACGGCTTGGAACAGGACACCCAGAGTGTTCTAGATCACTAACTGATCCACCCTCCCTGAATTTTTCAATCATTCTCTTCACAGTTGATGGTTAAATCAGTATGATGGCCATATTTTGTACGAAAATTGCGGATAGCTGACACAACTTCATTAGTTGGTTTGTTGCTGTTCACCTTTTCCTTCAAGTATCCCGGTAGAAAGAAATCAGGGGATGGTACCTAAGGGCCACCACATTTTGGAAATTTTCTGCTTTACTTGCATCATAGCACGAGCTGTGTAGGTCTTATTGATTTAATTTGGACACAAGAAAGTCTTCCAACGTGTCCGAAAAGCGGTCACCGGCAACAGTTTCAGCGCACCATGCAGTTACTCCAATAGGGTGTGGTTGTCAGTGATGCCAGATTGAGGGGAAAAGCGCCAATTTTGGCTAATTTTAGAAACAGCTCATATCTCTAAAACCCCACTTTCGATTGGGATAAAGCGTTAAAAACCAAGTATAGATAGTGCTTACATCCAGAAGAATATTTTATACTTAGTTTTCAAATAAATAGTTGAGAAATAATATTTCTCAAACTAAAGACTGCAAAATTTGTTTCTCTTTTGTCTTCATAATTTTACAAAAACCACTCTTACGATTTTGATCAAAATACATACTAAGGATAATAAAATAATTCTAATTAAGATCCCATACTTATTTTGTCTCAAAAAACTCGAATAAATCGGTTTTTTAATTATTTCTCAAAAATGGCTACCAAAACCCCAATCTGTCTTCGTAAAACTCAGCACCGTACTGCCAATAAAAATGGAATTAAAACTACAAAAAACTTCTTTTTAGAAAATATTTCCCGCCTCTAATTTGTTTCTACTGTATTATTAAACATGCATCTTATTGAATAATTCCATAACCACTTGGGGCTTACTCAATCAGAAAATCCCACTCCATTTGCACCCCCATACACGTCCATCGAGATATTCAGTTTATAACTGCTTATGCAAATTCAAAAGCAAATCTCTGAATTCTTTTATGATATATTTATGTAAAGATATCAGTCTATCGCGAAACCTACTTCCAATTCAAATCATAGACACCTTAAACCAGCAGATTAGAAAAAAGAAACTCCTGCTACGTGGGTCCTTGTACTCAAAAATATTGTAAGGTGAAAAGCTTATAAAATAGTACAGTAGTACAGCTTATAACTCTAACATGAACATCCGAAAATTGCCGGTTACTGAGAGTTAAAAGTTATAAAAACATTTTTACTTCATATGTACTGCCATATCCAAGGAATAACCTAAAAGTGAATTTTATTTAACGCTACCTGTTCTTTTATTTTATGTGCGGTTGCTTTTGAACTTTTTACCTATACCTACCAATTGACTCGACAAAACTTTTGATGAACGAGAAAGTTTCGTGCGAGCCAGTCGTGCACTTTATTTCATTTCATAAAGATCTTCTGGCAGCTTTGCTGGCTACATATCAGAGTCTTACAAGCCTTTGCAAGTAGTTATAAGAAAGGCTTCCACTTATGTTGTCAATAACAACTGTAGCGGGTGATCCAAATACAAGTTTCTTTTTAAAAGTAAAATAAAATGGAAATGAAACTATTTTCAGCATGTAATGGCTTTATTAGAGAAGGCTAGTTTAAGTTAGGTTAGTAGAGGGACAATTTGCAATAGATGCAATTTTCATCCAGAAGTTAATCTGGATCTTCTTAGATCTAGTAGAGTCATCGTTGGTTGATCTTGTATAAGCCGCCAAAGAACCGTGCTACAAGAGTAGCAGCGTTCTTGCAGGGCTGGGCATAGTGAGACATCAGAACATGTTCCACAGATTTTATTTTATTTTCATCCATGCAGCTCCTGCAGAAATATTAGTAAACATACCCCGCCTTTTGGCAATTGTTCCAATTTTGCCGATGGAGTTTGCGAACTGATGTGATCGGGAAGTATCAATGCGATAGGAAAATATGGTATACGACTTCGTTCATGTGGCTTCCACGGCTGGCCTTGCAGTAGTGCATATCCTCAACTCTATCTTCCATGAACTTGTTGACTGTAACTGGCTCTATCTCATGAATGGCTGAGACGATATAAGGGCTTAAATTCTTGCCGAATGTCCATCGTGGTGTCTGCTGTGTGGTTATCAACCCCGTCCTACTGGAACCACATGTCGTCTGCCTCCATATCGTTCAAAAGAGCTAAAAGAAAAATCGACTAGCATCATTCTGTAGCGCTCGCATTGCAACCTGGTGAGCCTCATGTCGGTTGGCGTTGTTCCATATACAACTTTCCTTGTTTAACATATCAATTTATTCAAAAATGTACCTAGTCGCTAAAGATGTTTTTTTCAGCCTCTTCCACACGATCCAAAGCCATAAGTCAGTAAACAAACGGCATCGTCCGCCAGTTTTAATTTAAAACATAAAGGGTATGTGTAAGAACCATCAATGGCTCCATTATCGAGCATTTTCACTAGGCACTCCAGTGCTTGGCAGGTGTTCACAGAGGTGGGGGTGGTTTCGGCTGTTGAACCTGAGACCCATCGCTCACTAGTTCAGCACACTAATAACAGAGCCATTGCCTCTAATTTTTAGCAACAAATCTGTGCCTATTACATGATCAGTTTCATCAGAAAAATCTCCCGGCTAAAGGAACACCTTTCAAATCGCAGGAAAATGAATTGGGCTAGGTGCAGGTAACCAACTAACAGAGTTTTTCAGTTAATCACCATAAGAGCCCATAGTCATCACGCGCAGTAAGAGACTGAGTGACAGCGAATAAAATTGAGACATTATGACGTAGGATAAGTAAGAAAAAACAAAACTTTGACAAAACTGGATTTTATTATTCAACATAGTTGCCTTCGAGGGCGATACAACGAGTATAGCGATCTTCTAACTTTTCGATACCACTTTTATAGCACGATTTCTCTTTCTCGTCAAAATAGGCCTCAGTTTCAGCATCTACTTCATCATTGGACTTAAATTTTCTTCCAGCAAGCATTCTGGTGTGTAATAGTGAAGCCATGTTTTAACCATTGTCACATCGACGATAGAATTCGATTTTATTGCGGTTTAACAGCGCCAAACACTCCTCTGAAGCATCAATTCTAGATCTAGATCGTGCACCTTCAATTTGAGATCGTTCATAACCAATTTGTGGATTTCTTTTATATTTTCTGTTGTTAATAATTGATGCGCATAAGCAATGCTTTATCAAAACTCGAAATTCACTTTTTTCCATTTTTTTTTCTTTTTCATTTGTGGATTTCTTTTATATTTTCTGTTGTTAATAATTGATGCGCATAAGCAAAGCTTTATCAAAACTCGAAATTCACTTTTTTCCATTTTTTTTTCAATAACAAAAGTTGCTTCACACAAAATGCTATAACTCACGAATCAATAGTCAGATTGCTGTCAAATTTATACACTTATCGTTTGAAGGGTAGAACTAAATAAAAATCATATGGAAAAAATTCAAGTAACGCCATCTATGGACTTTTTGAATGGACTAATATAAAGTTTTGGCCACGTAGCTGCTGACCGCTATAACAGATTTTGCAAGCCAGTCATTCAATCGCTCCGTAGCTCGACTTGAAACAACAAGATCCGCCATACATCGAATACAGCTTGCTTTACTTGAAATCGAAAATGTCTCGCCTAGTGAATGACCCTTTAGTTGTCTCATCGTGCAAACGAAACATTCATCAAACCTATTTTTGTCGGGCCACACTACATTCCTTTCCAATTCACTGTGCTGAGTGTCGTGCATGTGCTCAGTACTATAAAACTTTTCGACTCATTAAGCAGGCTTATAGACTAAAGCCTCTTAATCGTAGTGTACGCACGGGTGATTGCCATGATCACCCATTGACCCGATTTCCATAAGTCCGACGCAACATGCGCATTGCGCAATTATCGGCCATTCTCTTCTGGACACGCATCTGACAATTAAGTTTAGAGTTTACTCTTTAGACACTGCAGCTTTTCGACTGTGTGCTTGTGAACTAAATTGTCTCGTTCCTCTTTGACATAGTCGTAGCTGTGGTCATCGTTTGTAAAAGAGGCAGCCACAAGAACAACGAACATGAGAAGAGACGTCAATAAAGTTGGAACTTAGCATCTACCCATGGCCATGTGTCTCTGTCATTCCTCCCACGTTTCGATTTGAATAGAGGGCTATGCTTTGAAGCGCCGTATTAATCAGGTCAGAGGCCGTAGTACCAGATCCACTGCATGTTTGCCTATAGGCTATATCATGGTCCATTCGTAGCTAAGGCCGAAATTCGAAATAGAATAAGTTCTCGAACGATTGTAAAAATTAAACATTTTAACTAACCTTGATGAGAAGAACTCTTACTTAACAGGAAGTGGAAAAGTTCTTGACCTCCCTCGTGAGAAACTAGAGAAAACATTCATCATCATGTCATTTCGATTCCCACCACGGGCACTTCACCGCTCACCTGTTTAGCATAGAAATGCCAAACAGCTCGCAACAATTATCCCACACAAAAAAAAATGTTCATCAAATTAATGAATATTTCGCAATTATAGTCCAAAACAGTCGGATACTTCTGCCCAAATGAGATTGCTCCCGTCAGCCCGCCTCTCCGGCAAAATAGCAAAATTATTATAATACCTCCCCGAGGCGTGGATACTTCCACAAATTTCCCTCAAAAACATATCGATTATTTATATCTCTACCAACACAAGAGAAACATAATTAAACGCCATCATTTCACGACCAAAAATAGACAAAATATAGCAATCAAAGGAGATGGAGATAGCGATGGCGATGGAGTCTCTGCCCCAGCAGGAGATGGTTTTAGCATTCAGCGCGTCTTTAACCTCAAGCAACGAATTAAACTTTCCGCCTTTTGTGTGCGATGATTGATTTTTGTTTCGTCGTCGTATGCAATTTACAAATCAAGCGACACATTTACGTATCCCTTTGATTAATCGGCGATCGGGTTTGTTTTAAAATAAACCCAGCCACACGCAGGGAAAGTGTGTACTGATGAAGACAATTTTGTGGTGCTGCGCTCGTTACTTTGACACAAGTGCATCCAATTGGAAAAGTGAACGAGTTAAATGAAAAACTCATCCGATAATGATGTCACATTTGATTGTGCCAATTAATCAATTAACATTTTTAACATTTTACATTCGTTTTCCCGACAGCGAGATTATGATGAGTGTCAGTGTGCCTGGCCCATTCACACCCGAATTATAAAAGTTCACCTCGCGCACGAACAAAAATGTTAAAAAAAGAAGACAAACGCCAACATCAACAACCAACAACCAACAACATGTATAAAGGGATTGAAGAGGAGAAGGTGAATAGAATATTTAATTAGCCAAGTGGTAGGGTAAGGTTTCATTAAGGTAGACGGAGAAAGGAGAAGAAGTCTGGTCGAGAGTATGCACTATACGTGTAAGGAATCAATCAATTTTTGTCGCGTGTCAATGTGCTGAGAAGGGACACTAAAAACAAATATACAGCGTTGACGCAGGTAGCAAGTTTGGGGTTAATTACCAACCGGAGCGGATATTCCCTAAAGCCGCACACCCCAACATTTTAAAAGCACTTCCTATTTTTACCCGTCTGGTTGTTTTATTTGATGAGGGGGCAAGTAGGTATTTAGGGTTCGTGACGTATGCGTAGAGGTTGTTCACCTCAATACGTCAGTTGGCTGGGTAGCAGGGTTGCTTTTAGTTTGTTTTTAAGACCACCCCGCAGCAATATGATTGAGAGAACCATAGTACTGTTTGTTTGAATAGGCGTTTATGTGGTTAGCATTTTGAATTTGGGTAAATAAGCTTTTTATCTAAGTATTTTTAGTCTTACTTAAGCAACGTATATGCTTTGAGCTATCCCGTTATCGAAGCTATTTCATGGAGCTTTAGGAAGCCTTCTCACAAAAACTGTCAGTAAAAATATGGACGCTGGTCAAAGTTATTATAAGCTATGCAGTCTTTTAACTAAGAGCATTTTTTGTATTCTGACTTTGAATATTGAGGCAGAGAAAACTATCCGAAAAAGGTTTTGTACATTGAATCCAGTAGCAGCAGTCTTCTAGGGTTATTCTTTGCTGAATTGCTACTAAGTTACTTCAAAGTTGTTAACATCACCTTCATCAAAAATACCTTAGTGGCGATTCGGCGAGGTACCTATAGTTGTTATAAATAGTGAAGTTTTGTCCTAGATAATTGACGATTGTCTTTCGTATTTAGTCTTGTTTGTCCTGGTTTGTACTTTAAAGCTAAGCAATTTTGAGAATATTTGGCCTTTTTTATAATGCCCGTGAAAACCAACGATCTGTATAGATCATGTGGATAAAATAAAAACGCATATTTCCTTCTGCGTTGCCACATGCGGTTTCCGTCGGTAGGATCAGTTTTCCCGGTATTCTCCCAGTAATACTTGATTCAAAATTGGCTGCCGTATATTGGAGAAGCTGCTGCTCAGTTCTCTAAGCCGGTTTTTGTATAGCTAAGCCAACTTCATCTATATATTGGGTGATGGAACTGGCTCTTCATTCAGATAGAAATGCTGCTTAAAAAACTTAAAGTATTTCTGTTTGAAGCTTCTGCGTTCCGGCCTTAAAGTCGGTTGCATAGTTTTCTTATATATTTATAATCTTAAACTGTCTTTCTTTTTTTTTTTGCAGTTTCTTGTCGGTTAGACAGTGAAGCTCTAACAGGTTCATGTTCCCTAGGCCTAGCTTTTTACAACCATTCGTTTTGTATGAGTTTTTATCTACAATCGTATGCCAAGTCCAAACAGCTAATTGAGAAGCTCCTTCATGACAGTTATACTTTCGGATGTTTGTCAGATGTTCGCGAGAGATGGACGCAGTGGAAAAAACCTTAAGATTTAATTTGTGTTTTCCGGGAATAAAACCTGAGACTGAATCTAAATCGAGCCGTCCCAAAATACTTGTCAAATTCTACTTTTCCATCGGAATGTGGACATTTGTCGTACATTTTGAATGCGTGTCTAGAATCGATTAGCACCTGGTCGATTTTGTTCGCAGTTTGCCCATTTAAAAAAAAAAAACAGGTTAATTTGTGGATTCTAATCCTTTAAAACCTTGTGGTACTTATCACCATTTCTGTCATTTGACACCCTCTCACCCTCTCACAAAACTAAACTTTCCCTAATAAAGCAAAACGTCTAATAGTTATTTGGGACGGAAAATTGAGTTGGAAAGACAACTTTCAAGAATGTCAAAGAAGCTCCTGTGGCACTCTTTCCTTCCAAAAAGCCATTTGCAACAATTGGGGCTTACAACCTCGAATAACCCAATGGCTCTATATCTCGGCTATAGAACCACACTAACGTGCGGGTTGGTTATCTGGTGCACTATACATTAGATAAGGCTACCTAAATATAGTGCAACTATTCGCTTATATGTGCATACGTGGAACTCTGCACTAGAAGCACTCTACAGCACTGTACACTTTATTCCATTTGACATTTTTTTTTTACCTTTCATCTCAGAACAATATCTCAGTGGTCTAAGTAAAAAAATTGGCCACGCCTTCATTTTGAATATCAACGAAATCGCTTCGGAAAACATGGCCTACAATACTTTCAAGTTAAGCTTTGATAATGACTTCCAGGTTACCTGGAGTGCATGCATGTCATTTTTGGAGGTTGAAGTTTTTCTGAAGGACAAGTCGGCTCACTTTTATACTGAAGGGTGGTTTCTTTTCTGACAGATCAGAATCACTGTATTGAATTTCAAGCGGAACTACGAACGATTAAAGAAGTTCTATCTTGGTTCAAGAAGAATGTGATACCTATCTGCAGCTTCTCAGATAACCAAGCAGCTATCCAATCGTTGGAATCTTTCTCAAATAATTCAAAAGCAACTCTGGACTGCCTATCGTCTCTTAGAGATGGCAGAGGTTAATACTCACCTCTATTAGGTGCCGGCGCATAGGGATATTCCAGAGAATTGCAGGGGCGATGAACTCGACAAACGTGGAGCAACTATACCTATTTTACTATAGATAAAACGTATATGGGTATACAAATCGGTTCATGCGCAAACTGAAGTTAAGCCTTCGAGAAATCAAATCTTTAACGGCGAAAGTAGCATAACGTACGACAAAACAGGGTCGGCATTCTGTAAGGCGAAACGTTTGCGTGTACACGAACGATTTACTTCTGCAACTTAGAGCAAATCATTCGTGTACACGAAAACGTTTCAACGTTTTCGCCTTACAGAATCTGACCGCAGTTTGGACAAAGCTGAAACGCTCTACGATTTTGATCTCTCTTTAACAGATTGCACACGCACTCTATATAATGAAAATAAAATAAAATATAATAGGTGTCATCACTGGACCCTGTCTGTAAGTAAGCATGCTTGGTGTAGCTCTGAAATGATGTTTGTGGAAGCTGCAGGGATGATTCCGAGAGAGGAGACTATTCTCCAATTTGTCTGTTCTCTCTCAAAGGAGAAAACTCCGCCTAGCGGGTTTCTACTTTAATGATTCTAGTGATTTCGTTAGCAAGAAGCCTACTTCCCTTCATTCGGTATTTCAATGGTATTACAATGGACCTACTTATGGTCTAAGTGTGCTGGCTCTTAGTTTACCCTATAACCTAACCTAATGATTTTTTTTCTCTTCGAAATCTGGCATTTAAGACCCCGAACAAAACTTTTACCTTGTGTACTACAGTCAGGCTCCGTCTAGAGTCTAGACGTTCAGTCTTCGATGCGAGCTTATGCATATGTATGCTTGTGCTTTAAAATTAAGTTTTTATTACGGATCATGTAGGCGCTCACTTTTGAATAATAAGCTAATTTCTCCCGACGAATGCGCATACATTATAACGCATACAATCTTCTAAGTCACAATTTTTAATATTCATAATATTTACCTGGCGCCCCCTGCTTACTTCAAGTATATTTATACTACTCGTAGTCTCCAGACGTTTCTGTTCTGTTTGCGGTTAAGTGAACTCATTTTTCGAGGCTTTTATGTCTGTCTCATAATTTCTTGTGACATGGTCGGTAAGTTATTAAGTTAGACTCCCAAAGGGTTGAGCCCTTGATTTCAGCCATTGCCTTACAAATAAGAAGAATATTTCGGTGCAATGAACGCAAAAGTTTCGTTCCATTCAGTCGAACACTGGTCAGAAATCAATTTTGTCATTTTCCATTTTGGCATGCGGAAGTTCGTATTTTTTTCATTTTGAGTGTCAGATAACTAACTGTTGGTGTATCATGTGAGATATTGAGGACGTTCGGATGCCAAGTTTATGTAAAACATCATTTGACAGTTTTTTCGAGAGCCTGTCACAATTTTTCGCTATTTTGCCCTTTTTAATTTGGAAAACTCCTTTCGCAAATTTTAGAAAAATTGTCATCTCCAAATAAGTACGTTTAAAATGTAACACGTTTGCATATAAGAATACTGTTAGGTATAGTATTATGCGAACGAATGGTTGTTAAATATCGTGAGAAAATTCAAAAAATTTCATAGTTGGGTTCAGAAATTACACCTTTTTCGCCCACCGGCCCTTTTAACGCACTTCTTAGAATTGTGCAGCGGCCACTCCGTTTATTTTAAATTTGACTCTTCGAAGTGTCACCTGAGTATGCTGTCACACTTACCAAATTTGGAATCCGAAAGTCCTCATTTTTATTCACACGATCTGATTACCTACTGCGATTTTAAATCACTTAATCATCGAATAGTTAGACGACCGCACAGCTTTAAATATTTTATTTTTATTATTATTATTTTTCATCTAAAATGAGTCCCGGAAAATAACTCCAATATTATGTTTGATATTTTCATTACTACCCACTCGCTCAGCATTGCTTGCAATCGGCCCCTCAGTGAAAACCATGTGTAGCAACGTTAAAGTCTCACTCTGCCTTCATTAATTTCCATTCTAAACAGTATATCAGCAGACAATTTAAACTGCAACGCATGAAATGACATCGGGGTCAGCAGTTGCCCCCATAACCAAGCAAACCGCTGGAAAAGTGAAAAGGCAAACCAAACTAAACAAAGGGTTTAGAGTGGCATATACTTGTAAATTATTTTTTCCTCTCTATAAACAGAATGAGACTGAGATATTCACTTGGTTAGAAAATGTAAAAAGAAAACATTTTCCCGTAGTTATTTTATTTTTGTGATTTAAAACGTCAGACTTTTTCCGACCGCATGTAAATATTAAATTTGAATTTATTTACAAATAAAAACTAATTACATTTCTTTTACTTGCAGAACACACCACGCCGTAGAGTACCTTACCATCCATTTACTCACCAACGAAAGACGAAGAACTATTTATTTTTTAATAACAATTTAACGATCCACACGCTCTCCGTATATATTTTTGAAGAACGAATTTGGTTTTCTTCTTGTTGGACTTGAATGAACCCACAAGCAGTAAGCGGCTTACAATAACCGGACCCACAGGTATCCGTAAATAGAAAACTTAACTTCCCGTCATCATCATAATTTATTTTGCTAAAACGTGTACCTAACTATTTCTTTTGCGTTGAGTGTCGAGAGATATTATCGGCCAAATAAGGAACCAACTGCGTTTGTGTAGTGTTATTGTAATTCACTGGAAAAACAAATTGTTAAAACAAGGTAATAACGAGTAACAGTGAAGTGAGTTATCGCGTTTCGGTTAAAACATGTTTAGTCCAGACTACGAGAAGAGGATTCTAAAACATTGTAGTCCAGTTGCTAGAAATCTATTCAATTCGTTTGACGCAGCTAGCACATCAACTTCGCTGGATCGATTTATACCATGCAGGTGAGTTTCAAAAAAATTTGAGTAATATTTTACTATTGTTAAAAATATATGTAGAGTAGGTGAAAAGACTGTATCAATCGGTGTGTCGGTTTCTGAGATGCATTCTTAGGCAACGTCAGCTGATAATGGAGTATTTATCATAGTTTTTCCTGTGGTTCCTTTTCCTTTTGCTGTCAGCTTGTTATCCTTTTAAATAGTCTAACAGCCACTTCGGTTATGTTTTATGTTTTATAATGGTTTTTACGATTGTAAGGGCATCTTATGAACCTCTTGTAAACTATATTCGTTATACAAGTTCTACAATATTTGGTTTTTAACATTTGCACCCATTTCCAACATGACTTGCCAGATTTAAGATGCTGCACAAATCTTTGCTTTGCTTTCCTATTTCTTGTCCTGAGACCTGAGATACTTGTATCACACGGATGTACGCTGTATCAGAAAAATACATTACAAAGTGTAAATGATTTCGGTGAGCAACAGCACGCTTTCGTTGTAAACTGTAGGGTTTATTGGTTTTTTGACTTAATTCACCCGTTTCTGGTCTAAGTGTTTCTTTCAAGACAGCCTAACCGAACCTTAGGTACCAAATTGCGGTTTCAGGAGACGGATTTCAGTTTCTAAACAATACGACCCTGGTCAAAAAGACCGAATCTTTAATTTTTCTTCTAAAGGGTCTTTCTTTAAAGAGTTGACAACTTCTTTTTTAAATAAAATGCAAATTGAGATATCTCAAAAAACAAAATTTATTGGCTTCAGTTACTATCAAAACATTTATGAATGGAATTCGACTTCGTTCCTTTGTCCACCACGGGAACGTATGCAACAGTCGATACGTTCGATGACTCGGCCGCACATTTCGACCGAAACGGCCGTCATTTCTCGTTCAATATTGGCTCAGAGCTCCTCTAACGTCGCCGGCTTGTTGGCATAGAACAATGACTTAATGTAGCCCCCTATTATTATTATTATTTGAGAGGGGTTGTTGTACTGCGACCTTTTGGTCTATTGTACCCCCTGCTAACGCCTTAGTGAGGTATATGCCCTCATACGAGTTCCCCTCCCATTATAATTCCTTTCGGAATCATTTTAGAGGTTCTTGTACTCTCGTTTCTCCTTGGCGGAAGAAATCCGTCCTATAGCACTCTCTCTAGTCCAGTTTCCTTTAAGAATCTTAGGATGAGAGCTGGCTCCAGTGACCGTATTTCCTCATCAGATAGTTGGTACTTGCCCAAGTATTTCAGTCTTTTGTGGGTCAATGCCCCACACGATCCCAGCACGTGTTCTGGGATTTCACTGGACTCATCGCAAAATCGGCAGAGACCTTCTTCAGATATACCCAGTTTCCTAAGGTGTTCCTTGAGTCTACAATGCCCCGTTAGAAAGCCCGTTAGGATACGAAGGTTATTTTTACTCATGCCGATGCAAGCTTGGAATCTTTTCCGGTTGTATTGTCCCAGAAGTTTTTTAGCCTGCCTCATGCCTTGAGTGTTGTGCCAAGTTCTTGCCCTGTTTTCTTTCTCTAGTTTCCTAAATTCTTCTTTGAGGGTGTGATCCCCTATTCCGCAGAATGGTTCAGGACCTATGAAAGCTTCAGATGCTCCCTTTCTTGCTAGGGAGTCGGCCATTTCATTACCCTCTATTCCCATGTGGCCAGGTACCCAGCAGAGGGTTATTTTGTTTCTCCTACCCAATTCATTTAATTTTTGTAGGCATTCCCATACAAGTTTGGATTGGATGATGTAGGAGTTGAGTGCCATAATTGCAGCCTGACTGTCTGACATTATAGCTATATCACAGTTGGTTATGTTTCTGTCGAGGTTGATTTGGACGCATCTATCTATGGCATAGATTTCGGCCTGAAAGATGCTGGTACTTTTGCCCATTGGCTCAGAATATTTGGTTCTAGGCCCGCATACTCCCACTCCAGTTCCCTTATCAGTTCTTGACCCATCTGTGTACCACTTTGTTGTGTTATTGCTCAGTTTGTGAATTGTGGATTCGTTGCTCCAGTTCTTCTTGTTACTGAGCTTTGTAACAAAGTTCTTTTGGAAATCAAATTTTTTGATGGTATCGTCTCTAGGAAGGGCCAGTAATGGGTGTTTTTTGACTAGTGCATCAAACTGTTTTAGTGTAATGCACTTTCCTCGTCCTATTCCTTCTTTGGCTATTCTTAGAATCGTTTTATTTGCACATTCCTCAACCACGAGGTGCAAGGGGGTCAGTTCCAATAGCACTTCCATAGCTGCAGTTGGACAAGTTCTCATGGCCCCTGTAATACATAGGCATGCCAGTCTTTGCACTTTATTGAGTATCTTCCTTGTAGTGGATAGACTGGTTCTTCTTACCCATGCAATCGCTCCATATGTGATCATTGGTCTCACAATGGCAATATACATCCATCTAAGGATGATCGGGCTACATCCCCAGGATTTGCCCGCTAGGCTCCGGCAAATCATTAGAGCCCGCGTTGCCTTCCTGTTTATCTCATCTGTATGTTTTTTCCAGAGGAGTTTGCTGTCTAGGGTTAGTCCCAGATATTTAACTTCGTTGACTGATGCCAGTGTGGTACCCGACAACCTTATCGGTCTCAGCCGTTCGAGTTTTCTTTTTCTCGTGAATGGTATTATTGTTGTTTTTGACGGATTTAGGCTAAGCCCAGCCGTCGCGCACCAATCCCGAGTTATTTCGAGTCCCCCTTGTATGATATCACATAAGGTTCCCTCAAATTTACCCCTGGCGATAATAACTATGTCGTCAGCATATGCTTGACAGATTATGCCGTGGTTTGACAATTTCTCAAGTAGCTCGTCCACTACAAGACTCCACATTAGGGGAGATAGAACTCCTCCTTGCGGACAGCCTCTTGCTGTGTTAACCTTGATAATTCCTTCTGATGTGTGAGTTTCTGCTGATCTAGTGCTCAGAAGTTCATACATCCACTTCGATACTGTGCTATTTACTCCTTTTCTCCTTAGAGCTCGTATAATTGCATCATGCGATGTGTTATCGAATGCTCCCTCGATGTCCAAGAAAGCACACAGTACTATCTCTTTTGATTCAAGAGCGCTTTCAATAATTTCGGTCAGCTGGTACAAAGCAGTCTCCGTAGATCTGCCCGCTCTGTAGGCGTGCTGGCGATAATGAAGAGGCGATACACTAAGTACATCTTCTCGTAGGTAGTTATCCACGGCCTTTTCCATCGTTTTGAGAAGAAACGAAGTAAGGCTGATTGGTCTATAGGACTTCGGTAAACTTGGGTCCTTTTTTCCCACTTTCGGAATGAACACTACCTTTGCCCGTCTCCACTGGTTTGGTATATAGCCCAGTGCCAGGCTGCTTTTAAAAATGTTTGCCAGATGTGGAAGCAATTTACGTTGTCCTTTTTGTAGTAGGGCTGGCGTAATTCCATCCACCCCTGGTGATTTAAAAGGCTGAAAGGAACAGATTGCCCATTCTAATCGCCCCCTGGAGAAGATTTCGGTCGCTGTTTTCCAATCCTCTCTTTGGGGTCTTCGATTATTGGTCATGCTCCTGTTGTCCGTAGTCGGATGACTGCCAGGAAAATGAGTTTCTAATAGAAGTCTTGCCCTCTGTTTCTCATTTTGTGTATAGCTGCCATCCGGTTTTCTGAGAGACGTTGATGTTCCTTCTGTTTTTGCTAGTGCTTTGTGCACTCTGGCAGCAACAGGAGTATCCATGATTGTCTCACAGAATTGTCTAAAGCTTTCTCGTTTTGCTTTCCTTATTTCTTTGTTGTAAGAAGTCAGTGCCATACTGTAGCTCTGCCAGTCTCCAGTACGTTTCGCTGTATTAAACAGTTTACGCGTTTTCGACCGAAGTCTTGACAGATTGTTGCTCCACCATGGAACCTTATTCTTCTCTGCACTTCTGCTTATTGGGCAGCTAGTTTCGAACGCATCTGTGATGGCTGATGTTATGCCCTCCACTGTGTGTTCCAGTTCTAAATGATAAGCTGGGGCTCTCCTGGTATTTACCTGCTCGAGATTGTTTTCAAGAGCTGATTCAAAGAGGTCCCAATTCGTATTTCTTGGGTTTCTGATTGGGTTACTTGTGATACAAGTGTTGTCTAGATCGAAGGTAATGATTCTATGATCAGACATAGATGGCTCACTTGATACTCTCCAGTCCCTAACAAATCTACTCATGCTATGGCTGCCTAGTGTAAGGTCTAGTACCTCTTGCCTAGCTCGAGTTACAAAGGTGGGGGTATTACCTACATTATATATATCAAGAGCAGAGCTTAAGAAGAATTCTAATAATGACTCACCTCTGATGTTAGTGTCTGTACTCCCCCAGATGGTATTGTGAGCATTGGCATCACATCCTATTAGCAACGGCAGTTGGAGCTTGTTTGCATGCTCCACAAGGCCTTGCAGTGCCGCCGATACGACTGGTTCGTCCCCGGCGCAGTAGGCTGAAGCGATGATGATGGTGCGGTATGCTCCTTTCAGTTTCAGAGCTACCTGTATTGGCACCAGGTCTCGCGTAGCATATTCTGAAAGTAGAATAAAACTTAGTTTTTTGTTAATAAGAATGCATGCCCTAGGGTTGAGAACACGAGTGTCCCAAATTACCTTTGCATTCTGACATGCGAGTCCTTTAACTGCTCCTCTCAGGATCCACGGCTCCTGAATGAGTACAATGCCCAGTCTATTAGTTGTGAACATCCGTGCTATTACAGCTGATGCCGCTATAGCATGGTGGATGTTCACCTGGGCCATTTTTAGTGTGGGATTCATTGATTTTGTGGGGCTGTTGCCCCATCCTCCTCCCGAAGTAGGATGTCCTCATCCATTTCTACAACCGTCATGTCATGTTCCTCATCAGAGAGCGAGCTCTCCGAGAGGGACATGTACTCCTCTGGTGTCTCTCCTTCAGCTACCTGCTCAACAAGAGGTGATGGTGAGGCAGCCTGCTGTGGATCAATATGCTCCACTACGGCCTCTGTCCCCTGTAAAGCTGGAGTCGAGAGGGTCATTTGCCCCACACTCTCCTCCGACTTTTTGAGTCCAGACACCGCAACCCTGCCGAACCTGTAGCTGAGGGAATTGTTTTGAGCCCTTATGGTATCATAGGACTGCTGGTCGATACCGAGGCCCAGTACTTGCCCGGTTCCCTCTTTCCTCCCGTTCAGAACCTTCCACGCTTTGATGTTCAGGCCATCATTCTGTGCTTCGAGGAGTGCCAATGTGGTTTGGTGCTCCTGATCAGCACTTCGTGGGAAGTAGATTGTTATCGAATGGGCACGTGGTATTTCCTTCCCGCTCATCGCAGTAAGGCCCACTCCCTTCCAATTGCATAGTTTGGGTGCTACTGTCTTCAGCCATTCCACAGTCTGTGGAGTCTCGCATTCAACCAATAGCATACCCATCCTGAAATGTATGCCATTGAATTTGAGCTTATGCTCCCATCCACGGGCCATTTCATCCACTAGAGCATTCTCTAGATCCTTGAGCTCGTCGGTACTCAGCATCTCCCTTGGATATTCGCAAGGGAGAACCGCCACCTGCTCGGCCGTCGCCGTCATGGCACGACTTCCACCAGCTGCAGCTGCTTTTGCAGCCGCTGCATAGCTTTTGCCGTGTGAGACAGCAGCATGCCTAGCAGGCTTTGTCCGCGACCTGTCAGGTTTTTCACTCACCTTTGGCTTCTTCTGCGTATTACCTACAGAAGGTGAGATAGTGCTACTGCACCTCTTTGCCGCTGGTGTCGGACCAGGAACAGGCTTAGCCTTATGTTCTTCGGCCTTCTTCCTTGCCTCCTCAGGTACAAAGCCCTTTTCGAGGTAGCGAAGGTACCATCTAACGCCTGCACCGCTCAGCCCCTTCCGAAGAGGGTCGTCCTTACCACCAGGCTGGCCCGGTGGTGGCATGGGTGGGCATATCCGTCCTTTCCTTTTAGCCGTAGCTACTGCAGGTTGTTTAGGTTCAGGTATACGAGCTTGGCTCGTTGCCATCCCCTTACTTCCCACTGCAGCCTTGGCCAAAGGTTGAGATGCTAGAGCTTGGCTCCCGCTTCCCAGTCTGGCAGCTTCAAGGCGTTCAGCCAACATAGGTGTCGGCACCGGAATTTTTGATTTGGCGGTGTTTTGGCTGGTGCTGGGTTGCACTTGCCGAACACTGCTTCCTCGGCTTGTTCCAGGCTGACAACTTGAGTCATCGTAGAGCCTCTGCTCCACTTCGGTAACTAATCCAGATGCGGTGTTACCCCGCAATCTGTTTAGTTGGGTTTTTTGTTTTTGTTTGTTTTTTTTAGAGTTTGGTTTCATATCCCACGAGTAACGCGGGAAAGGGTCGTCCGCCACGCCAGAGCCCCGTATAACGTGGTAAGGCCAAAGTTACTCCCTGAGGTGGCCCGGTATCAGAGAGGCTCCGTAATAATACAGTCGGTTACCCCTGACTGCAAACCGTATCCGATAAGCACGGGTCGCATGACTCTCTCGGATTAGGGGTGGCAGACTTAGTTCACCAACCCTCATCACCTTTCGGCCAAACCAACTCCACCAGTAACCGGCATACACTGAAGTACTTCGATGGCTGGTAGTGTTGATCCTGCCAACAGGCTCAAGTGAGTTGGCTTAAGCCCCCGCACCCGACGTCAAAGTGACGTCATTCGTCAAGGTGTCTGCCGCGCGGGGGATGTAGCCCCCTAAAAAGAGGCGTTAAATCACAGGATCTCGGCGGCCAATAGACGGGTCCGTTTCTCGAGATAACACGTTCACCGAACTGAGACTTCAATAACTCGATTGTTGCACCCGCTGTCTGGCACCGTCTTGTTGGAACCACATATCACTGATGTCCAATTCATGAATTGCTCAAAGAAATAACGTTCCGACATGTCTCTGTAGCGAATATCATTTACCGTAACGTGACGGTCATTTTCATCGAGGAAAAAAAAAACGGCCCAATGAAGCCACCGGCATGAAAACCGCACCAAAATAGTTAATTTTTGGCGGATGAAGTGCTGTTTTATGAAGTAAATGAGGGTTCTCACCTGTCCAGTAACGCAGGACAGCGCTTTATCGCTGAAGATGATTTTGCGATGAAATTCTTCATTTTCTTCCATCATGTCCAATTGGAGAACGTTCGTCGCTTCATATGATGAAGTGGCTTTAGTTCTTAAGCCAGCTTGATCTTGTAAGGGTGTAGCCAAGATCCTTGCGCAAAATTCGCCATAATTTGGTCTGGGAGAGGCCCAATTCTTGAGAACGCCGTGAAATTGAGTGATTTGGCTCGTTTGCGTTGGACGCATATTTCAGCAGCAATATTCTCCACATTTCGGTCAAAACATAGTCTCACTGGCACGGCAACATCAAGCAGCGAATATTTTGACTGAAATTTGTTTACTAGACTATGAATTGCTTGTGTACTGGGACGAGGGCCCGAAATTGGCTCTTAAAGTTTTAATTATTTGTAAACGTTGTTCCTTCACCATGATGAAAATGTTGATTTTACTAAATATTTTAACATTGACAGTTACGATAACCGTATCGTTTGAAAGTTTGAAGTTGTGAAGTCGCTAATGAAAGACCATTTTTTATATAAACAAATTTTTAGGTGCCGTGAAATAAGGCCCAAATGTTGAAATATGGCTTTATTTTACTTTTGTTTAGTGAAAGAAGGCCAAATTTTCAGATTTGGCCTTATTTCGCTTGGCCTTATTTAACGGCACCAAATTTTTAACGTGTGTCTTTTTATTTGTGGATTGTGCACGCATCACGTTAAAAGTTCTCACCGAATCCCTTTGAGATTCTCAGAATAACATTGGGCTTTGCATGGAGCAACATTTAAGCAATTTTTATTTATTTTCATCGCAATTTTTATTTCAAATGCATTTTCAAAAGATGTACACATTTAAAGTTACCTAAAAGACGACAGATATCATTCTTGGTGATACAATATTTCCTCTCAAGCTCTACACTTATACCAGTCTTAGTTCTTAGATGACAGTTCCCAGGTACCTCTAAATGGCAAATGCTTGCGTATGGACTGATGGTAAATGGTAACCTTGTGGTGCGTTGACTTCGTTTGTCTGTTGCGACCTTTTCGGCGACGATTGAAGAGATTAAGAGTTGACAGGCGACACTATAGAAACTGTTGTGAGATCATATTTTGATGCCCATGTGCTTTCAACTTGAGTTGACTTTAAGCAATTAATACAGAGCTTACAATTTTTTGATTTGTAGGGACGTTCAGTAATAGACAAATTTTTAAGTTTATGACAGCGGTAAATGAAATAACAACCTTAAATGATTTTGACCCAGCCGTGGGAATAGAGTTATGTTTCTTTTTATTTTCGGATACAGAGGATTTGTTAGATTACCTTCTAAGTGCTGTTTTAGGAAATTTGTTATTTCCAACAGACTAGTGGCTTCCAACATGAGCTTCATCATTCCACTCGCTCAGAGTCTTTGCATCCCGATTTGATTCTATGATGAAGGAACGATAAAATCATCCCAACTGTTTGTTGCAGATTTTTTAGACCAGGTAAATGGATTGCAGTAGACAGCAGAAGCGCCTTTTTACAAATGGGTGGGTTTAAAATACGCCTTAAATGCCCTCAAACAATAACCTTTCGATTTTCGAATCGCACCGGTTACCTTGTTAACGTCACATCGTAGCGTAGTTGCTGTCCTCAATTGGAGCAATCGCAGATTCGCTCAACTTTGACACGAGGTAGAAAAACCTTGCCTTCTTTGAGACCGCCTGATTGTCATCCACTTGGTGAAATCATTATTATTATACTGAATCAAGACTTTGAGAGTTATAAGTTTGCGATACGTCCATCGATTTACCATTCTTTCGATATGTCACTTTCAGCGTAGCGATTGTGACATAATAAATTTCCTCATGCGGGAACGTATGCTGCGGTCGATAAGTTGAACCCAATTTCCGCAGATGTCGACCGATACGGCCGCCATTTCTCGTAGACCGCTCAGTGTGTGAGATGTCCTGAAAGTCGTTGTCCTTAGTTTCAGTCTGAAGCCTTAACTCCATTGAACGCGCAGAAGGCTGAAGAAAAAGTTCTAGGACACGAAAGGGGCTATAATGAAAAAAAAAAAACAGGGTCCAATGCGTGGGGCTACCCCGGTAATAGCTGCTCGAATGTAGGCCTCGAGCACTTCCAAAAGGAAAGTAGGCTAAGGACTGACGAAGTCCCAGAGAAAATCATCGAGTGGTGTGAGGTCACATGATAGCGGCGGGAAAATGATGAGCACTCGCCGTGAGATGACCCAGTCGACAAATTTCTCCTTCATACATGTACAGATGTTTTAAATCTTGACCTCAAAGGCTAAATTGCTGGACATTATGTGGAATGATGGTTATGATGATATTGAGTATCTTTTGTTCAAAGGAGATCCCTTATCGTGGATCGCGGAAACTCAGTCCATCGTACCTAGGGTGCTTTGTTAGGAGTGTTGGGACTTTAATTTTAAATAAAACAACAACTGTTTGACATATCCATTTAGTGTCTGCTTCATTTTGAAGTCTGGACAATGCAGCAATGTCCTTCAGAAGCTATCATTCGAATGTCCATCACTTTCCTTAAACTGATCCCTCCAATATGCTGCAAAAAAATATGCTGATTAGTTTTCTGGTGTAAAATCAGTCGGGAAACCTCAAACGGATCATGACAAAACTGCGAACCATACTGAATATTTTGGCACATGGAAATAAAAAGCCTTGCATCAGGAACCACGATTGCCCTCTGTTGACAGACCTTACGAGAGAAAAACCTATTTTTTTGGTTCATTGATTCGATAAGTTCCGTGAAATTGTTTCTTACCAATAATCATTTTTAGCCTTCACCTAAGATATTTTTGGGTCATAATATGCAATTTTCTATGGAAAATTTCACCATTTTGAGTTCGAAAAATGTAGCCTGTACACTAAAAATGATTATTAGCTCCGCGGATTGTGTTTCTCTTCATGCCACTTGGTGAGAGTGAGGTTCTAGCTTCTGTGACATTATTTAGCAGCAATTGAACGAATTGAACTGACATTCGATGGAACAATTGCCAAGTCTTCTGCTTGTAAACTTATCCTTCAATGCACGGGTGGATGTATGGGCTTGTTGACGTAGACCTTTGACTTCAAATAACTATCCACATTAAATTTAATTACCACGTATAGCTAAGCTATCTCCTAAGATGGAAACGAGTCTTGCAGTTACATTTTGAGTCATTAATACCGATGCGTAAGCCATTTTTCGTAAAATGGGTTAATATCACTGAACGGCTCGTTTCATCTTCTTTTGAAATGACACGACAATGGCCGGTGGCTTTAAATTTAGAGTTAGAAATCGTTTGATCGTGCTTTGCTTCGCTTTCTGTCTGTGCCTGCACGCGCATAAATTGCATAAGCCCAAAGCCCCTACTGTTAGTATACAGTTTCGTGTAGCCTACTGCTACCATTAGCTGAGAGATCATTGGCTTCTCGAAGCAACTCGATAGACCACCACCATCACCTCGTTCCGTGCACCGTGCCAAGCATTAATTAAACATTATCTCAACCAGACCATTCCTTTCGCATTTGCATAAATGCACTAATTACTTCGCGAGATACAAGCTGCGCATTCGCCATAATTCCTCGTACATATGCGCTTTCTCTATCCTCTGTCCCAAAGGTGACTAACCTAGGTGAATGATTCTTAACCGCACTTCGTATAACTGTTCATAGAACGAACGCGGAAGATTTCCACGCAGCTCATTCATCCACGTCGACGCCACAGCGCAGCGCACAAAGTCAACGAAGAAGAAACGATTTCTTGGAATGGCACAACAATCTAGAAATCCTGCCCAGCGCACGACAATTATGTTCGAGTGTATGTCGTAATGTATACGACCGAGGTGCACGAGCAACATATCTACTTGCTCTCCCTATCTCTACTGCACAAGCCATACCCAAGCAGCATTCTCCTTGTGCATGCAACGATCGCAGATGGAACCGAAAGCGGATTCTATTCGATCTACTGGATTTCCTAATCTTTGCAGTTCAATGCACCGTAGGTATGGGTACACGGTTCATGCTGTGTGTATATCTCAGTGCCAAATTCTATACTTCATCTAATGGCTGGCTATAATAACAAATTTATGTTTACTGGTGGAACAATATGGTGAAGCCTCGGGCCGCTTCCGAAACAAAGGCCGTCGATGGTGTTGAAAATTAAAAAATAAAAAATATATCTTTTGTTGCTTCGACAGCAGATCTGATTGTTAATGTTTAAACAGTGCGGTGGGGAAACTTATACATTTGCAACTATAGGTAGCTGTGGGTGTTTTAATATTCAAAATGTAATTGAGTGGATAGTCAAGTGTTTTGACAATTGGCACGGGCACAAACAATTTGTTTCCTTTTGTGAGGTGTTTACTTTTTTGTTGGGTGCCGCGTTTAGGTATTTGCCTGAATTTTGTCGCAGTTAATAATAAACTAGTTACTGAAGTACGATTTCATTCATTCTGCGGGTTATAGGGTTGCAGGTCCAATGCCCTTTGGCAACCGAAGATCAAGTTTAGTTTAGTTTAGTTTATTTCATCAAACAAAGTTACAACCTTTTAATAATTACTTGGCAATAATAAATACAATAAATAAAAAAAAAAAACATTAAACTTTGCCACCATTGTGACTTAGAATTTATAGCAAACTAGCTGACCCGGCGAACTTCGTTCCGCCCAAATTCGTTAATGTAATGATAATAATAGCTGTTTTTTTATCAGCGTGATCTGATCCGGATCTTGGCATATTAAGGTGTGTCCAGACCAGCGAAACATTTCAGAAATGATTATGAACTGTTTCTGAGGCAAATCGGACATATTTCATAAACACATTAAATTATGAAATGTTTCAATTTTATCCTTTTTGTAATGTGGTGGAATTATTAGCAGCGAGTAAAGTTTTTATTTTTGTAATTTTGGTCTCGGGAATCATGCGACACGCGATTTAATTCAAATAATCGTATTAAATGAATCAATTTCTCATTAGGTGTTCCAAGCTTTTCTGGACTTTTTTATTTTATTTAAAAAAAAATGTATCGAAAAACAGCGCAGGGAAACTTGTAAAACAAAAATTATTTCCCATCGCGATTGGGTAACTGTGAAACATTTCATATGTTTTTTTTGGTGTCCAGATCCAAATCAGCAAAACATTTCATAAAAATTTTTTATGCTTCTGTAGTATTTGGTCAATACAAATTCTTTATTCAAAAGTTGTATTTAATACTATAAAAATAGCTGAAATAAGTATAGCAATGTCGATGTGTTTCAATCAAACCATAATGATTGACGTGTCGGCCAACCTTCCGCATTTTCACTGAAGTGCTTTACGGTACACGACGTACGAAGCGGAAGGTTTGCTCACACGTGAGCACGCCACATACAATTGACATGTGCGAAACATGGAATTCAAGATTGATACCACAAATACCCAGTGATTGTCCTTTCGACCTATTAATTCTCTGGTGTCAGGTAGTAAGGGGTTAAGTCAAAAAATCCTGTTTTTCGATAATAGTTGGATTTAAGTAAATTTTTGTTTCTCTTTCGTTTGGTCCTACCGGCATAAGTCTAGCGTAACATCTTCCTATAGAAATTATTTTATACAAAGGGTCCGGTAAGTCCGGAAGTTATTAAAATTGTTTGGTGTTAAGGGTGTAAGTTGGCTTAAGTTCTTTATATTTATACCAATTTTATATTTTGAAATAATTAAGTTGCTCCTAAGGGCTTAAGTCATCTTATGCCTTTAAAATGACCAGATATAAAAATTGTATAACATACCTAATACTTTACTTTATTATACATTTTAAGTAATTTAATGTTTCCAAATTTTCTTAATGAATTAAACTGATTTTAAATGTAAACAAAAATTTGTTTTCTCGACTTAAGTCCTTAGAAAACACTTAATTTTAACAGGTAACAAAAAAAACAAATGGCTCTAAGGAGATAAGTCATCAGAAAATCTATTAAGGACTTATTTGTTGGTCAACAGCCTTTAATCTTATTACAGACGAGTATTTTGATGATTTTTTTGCATCATTCATTTTTCGCAAAAAGAATTTTTGGATTTACAAAAAAATGTTCAATCTTCAATCTCATTTTGCGGAAAACTACTGTTTCTGACTTAACCCCTTTCTACCTGGCACTAGAGAATTGTCGTAGCGAAAGCGAGACGCACGGGAAATCGAAGACGCTTGAATACGAATGGCAATTCGTTCTGAATAAGCGGAATCCGCAGAATGAGAATGTTTGACTTCGAATTTCCCCTCAAATCGTCGCTTGCATGACATTTGATTTCAGATTTTCACAATCAAATCAAACGTGTTTCCTTACAAAGCTTCGGCGCATTGAGGTTGCGCAACAAAATTATAACTGAGCCGACTTTCAATTTAAAATTGTGTAGCAGTAAGCCCGAATTCCGGAACATCCAAAGAATTCAAAAATTAAAAATTAAATTTTTTTTTGTATTGGAAGCGACACTACCCGTTTTTGTAATCACTCTATTTGTGCAGTTCTCCATGCAAACTTCTATCCCCAATCTCACCCCCTTAAAGTTTTGCTTTTACGGCAAAAAGTAGCCGAGTTATGACTGCACCTGCACATACGGAGGTCTGTCTCTTTTATATATAGCTGTTAGCGGTTTTGCCCCTGCCTTTCGTGTTAAGTCCCACCCCCATTTCGCAAAGTGCTTTATTTGGACAATGTCCATTAATTATTTTAATTACCTATACAACTTTAGAAAAAGCGTTTGAATATTTTTGTTTTGAATGGGAGGTGCCACAACCCGTTTTCGTATACCGCTTATCTTTTGCAGAGTTACACCTATCGGTTGAGTGTTTTCGGAGATCGACAACAGTGCCACCTATGGGGTCCAAAAGTATCCTTTCTTTTAAGTCTGCCTTAATACAGCAATACGGACAAAATATTTTTCAGCGGCTATCGAGTTATAACGTCATAGAGTTTCACCCAGAAGGAGTTATGTATATTATAGAAGAAACTGAATTGAACTGACGAACGAAATATGCGCCTACAGCGCCTAAACCTTCGCGTAGCAATTACGAACAAACCCGCAGAAGGATGTATCCGATTTGGTGCAGTCGTTTTTAAGTTTTAAGCATCCGAACACACAACGATCCATTTTTATATGTATAGATTATTTTTAAATGAAAATCTACTTAGACTGAAGTCGATCATATCGCAAACAGTATTAATTGGTTTCTCTTAAGCACCTAGACAATGGTTTATTGGCAGCATAATTTGTTCTGTGATATGGAAGTTGAAAAGTTTATTTTCCAAATATAAAAGTCCATCACAGATTAAACAAAATTGAACAAAAAACATCATACCACTCGTAAGGAAGGACAAACTACTGTCAGAAGGACGCAATATTTATTTTGTTTGTCTTTAAGCCAGTCGGGCTATGTCCGGTAATAAGAACGAACACTAAATCGACATTCGATATGTAAGTCTTAAAGGACTTGGTTACACTTAGGCCCTCCAAGACTGAGCTTCAACTCGGTAGGTTTGTGGCCGCCTGTGATAATGGCGGCATGAAGACGTTAACCCGTTCTGAATGTTGGTGAAACAGGTGGAAAAGTTCAAGTATCTCGGAATAGTATTAGCACGAGTGATGGAAGGACCAATGCTAAGGGTTTCCTGGAGTCTTTTAGAACATGTTTGAGACAGCTACTTCATTGTATTATCACGAGGATCGAGTATATAAAGGGTTTTCCAATAAGAGGTGTTATTTTGGTATTCAAAGAAAAATGCCATTTTTTGAGATAAGTGATCAGATGTTTATTTCGTAATAAAGAGGAAGGTATGCCGTTAATAATGAAAAACAACATCAGCCAAATGGCCACCACGAGCACGCATACAGGACCATATCCTTCTCATGAAATTTTCCATAACCAAATCGCAAAGTGGCTGCCCTATGTCCTCGATAGCCTCACGAATTTTATCTTTGAGGTCTTGAATCGACGCTGGGCTGTTGGCGTAGACCTTATCTTTCACGTGGCCTCAAAGGAAGAAGTCGCAAGGTGTTAAATCACAAGATCTCGGTGGCCAATTGTGATCACCTCTTCGAGAAATAACACGGTCCGGAAACTCTTCCCGTAAAAGATCAATGGTTTCGTTGCTTGTGTGGCACGTAGCGCCGTCTTGTTGAAAGTAAACGTTGTCCAGATTAATACCATCCAACTCCGACCATAAAAAATCATTAATCATCGACGACCATAAAATGCTTTAGTTTTGCGAACTGTGACTGCAAGATTTTCACCATTTTTGTAGTGAATTTTAATAATTTCAATGCGTTGTTGAAGCGTGTATCGTTCCATTTTTAGTAATGGCGTAGTTTCTACTTGTCAAATTTCAAAGAATAAAAGCTTCAAAAGTGACAGCTACCGAAATAGCGGGTCATTCACAATAACACCTCTTATTGGAAAACCCTTTATATGGGTTAGGTAGATATTGGTAGTCACAACAGGTCCATAAGGACCCAGGCCTAGCTCCTCATAACCATTCGTGTGAGTTTTAATTTTTGGGACGAATGGAAGGGATTTACAATTTTAATAATTTTATGCCGAGTCCAAACGGCTAATTGAGAGTTTCCCTAGTTATTTTGCAACAAAATTGTGGACAAAGTTTGTTTAACACTATATGGGCGACTTTACTTGCACAGCGTAGGTCGGCTTCAAAAAATGTCCCTTTTGATACACGGATGTGGTCTTCCCAATTCCCCGCCTTTCCTCGCAAGCTCATCAACAGTCTAACTCCGTTCTGGTTTCATAATGCCTAAAGTGGTGCTGAGAAATAAGTCCCCAGGAATTAAATCCACATGCGAATTTAAAGCTCCATAAATAATTCCAATAAATTTTGAGTAAAATAATTCCTCACTTTGGGTGAGAACTAAGTACAAAGGTACCAAGGGGAAGATCTCGTTCTTTTGTACCTGGTTTCCCTGCAATAGATTCCGGCTAGGATCGAATACTGTTCGAAATTGCCACCCATGAAGTAGCTTTAGGTAGTCAGCCGTATAGAGCACTATTTCCTACGAGTTGTGTGATATGTAAATGCAGTGGCATAAGGGATAGAAAAATGTTTAGCGCTGCTGTAAAGGTGCTGCGGTGTGCACCTGTAATGGGTCTTCACCGTTGCTAGTTTATCGACTCTTCCACTGCACTAGTTCGTCATATGCGTGAGAATGGGTATGACCTGAACACCATCGAGTTTACCCAATGCACCATAGCAGGTTTCAGATACGAAGTCTAGCAAATAAAATGAGATTTATATATTTTTTTTTAATTTTCCTACATTAGGCTTCCAGTTTAATTTCCCGTCCAAAATAGCCCCGCATTAGGCACAAAATGTCGAGCAGCTACTTCTCCCGACGGACCGATCGACGCTTCGGTGATTAGATCACGTTAAAAGCATGTCTCCAACTCGGATTCCAAGACGTGCTATGAAAACTGTCCTCTATAGGCAGACCCTTACCATCGCATGTTAGATTAAGTCCGAAGTCTCTGCTTTACCCTTAGAGTCGATCGCTGAAGAACGTAAGCTCACTTTCACGTTCTACCTACACGCACGCCCTTTTAATCGAAAATGAATAAATGAGTCTTAAATTTTCGAATCGAATACAAGAGAAAACATTTTTACATTTAGTATTGCTCTCTATCCTCACAAGGACCAAGCGATTGTCTTATAATTTATGTACGCAAATTGCTCACTCATTAGAACACATTTTACACTGACAACAAAACGCTACGATGTAAACTCAAAATTAAATTGTGTTGCAGCCTAGAACAACCATGCAAATCCTTTGCGCTCGTTTAAACTTTATTGCCCATTGCGCTTCGATAGGTTTTATGTCGCTCAGTCAAACGAATACAAAATATCGTAATAAAGTCTTCAGCATGAGAACGTGTAAAATTATTCAAATAGGCAAACGAATAGAAACGAGCGTCAAAAACGTTCCAATTAACTTTCTTAAAGATATTAACTGAACTGAGTCGTTGGAACACTTGGAAGAGATTACTTGTGATGTCTCATTGTCTAACCGTAATAGTTCTATAACTACATCAGGTTGGCTGGTTGAAGTCGAGTAACCACAAGGAGGGAAGCATGTGTTGCCAGCAATAACGCCTAGCCCCCCGACAAGGGCATCACAATAGGTCTGTTCCTTTACTTTTTTTAGTAAGAATGGAAAAGACTGTGAAAATGGTTCTCTCACAGAAAGAGACACCTACGAAAAAGTTAGGGAACGCTTTTGTAGTAATCTATGAAAATGACTGATAAATAATTCAAAGATTAAAAAAAAAATTGTACGAAAAGTCGTTAAAATATCGCATAAACTCGAAGAATTTGCTAATTTACAATTTTTTTAATTTTTTGATTCATCTACCTGGCGATGAAAGTGATTCGGAATTAATTGAATTAATTCCAGAAATTGTATCTGGAAAAGTTAGTACTGATTGAAATACAAGCATTCGAGAAGAGGAAACAAAATTTCGTGGACATGATTGTCCTTTCTTACTCCTTACAGGAAGGAAGAAATTCGTCGCGACTTTCGAAAAGAATCTAAGGAGCACGAGCACCTGTTGACACCATTTTATTACGCAAGAAATCAAAACAAATGCACAACAAATTTCAAAACAGCTGTTAACTGTAAGGTGACTGACAGATTTTTCAATTCTTAAACCAATAAATTTGTTGAGTAAAAATTCGTAAGATTCTCTTAGTGGAGGGGTAATATCTTGCTCTCTCAATGACGCTCGAGTTAAGAAACGGCATTGAGTAAAAATTCCTAAAAATTCGTAAGAATAAGTAAAAATTCGTAGGATTTAAAAGTAAAGGAACAGACCTAATGAGTTTATATGGACCTAAGTCTGATATAACAGGGATCACTCTGCTCTGCCTACCCATAAACCTAGGTTATGTAAAAAGATGAGCTCAGCTGTTGCTTTTCTATAAACGTTTTTAACATTGAATTATACTGTCCCGAAATCATTACATATCGAGCTCGATCTCTCTTAAGACTGATCTGGTTTTAAATGTAAGTCACTATGTCCTTCACGATGGGCAAATGGTTGCTTATATTTTCGCTGCTCATTTTAGATGCAGCCTTCGAAATTGGTGTATCTTAACAAAATGGCCTTTCATCGATATTGACATAATCGGTCGTTCACAGGGTTCCGCGATAGAAGCTTTCACGGGTACTGAAGAAATCTGTTTTGTCCACCGATTAGGACTAAACGTCACTATTGACAGAAACAATTCTGAGTTAGTTTAGGAGTTTATCTATACCTTGGAGTAAAAATGGACTAATAACATTGGAGATCTGGCGAAGAATTACCCCGCAGCTACTTCGGTTTGGCAAAACAATTGGGCTACAAACTCCCAACTCGAAGGAGGAAATGTTCGCTTTAAAAATCCCTTAACCTGACAGTTCTTCCTTATCGCGCAAAGTGCTGGAGGATAATCTGGAATGGATTGATATTGGGCTCCTTTGAAAGAAATATTCTTCGACGGGTTTTTGTTTCTGTGTGCGAGGGGAGCGAATGGATGAGAAAATACAACCGCGAACCCTATGAGCTGTACCTAGTCTGGGATGAAGTCCAAAGAACCAAAACACGTCGACTACACTGGCTCGGCCACATCGAGCGAATGGACAGTAATGCTCCAGCTAGGAGGATCTTTAAATCTCAGTCATCAGGTTCGAGTCGACAATCAAAACAGAACCTTCTTTTCAAATGCCAAGTCATCGCGGTAATCGCGCCACTTTAAAAAAACCTCTTCCATTTGCGCGTCTACGCATCAGCTTGTGAAATACGCACCCTCAAAGTTGCATAACACTACGTTTAGTCAGGACAAACTCTTTATAGCAAGAAAGACTAACACCGGGCGAAGGCTTATGTAGCTTCAAACTTATATTAAACATAGTTTTGTTTCATCGAAAAATCGAGGCTCACTTGACTTAAGAGGCTCATCAGCAAGCAAAACTTAAATTTCTTGAGTGAGTCAGTCTCTACTGGATAACTTTTAAGACCATCGCTGTTTGGAGTGACAATCACGCAGGCTCTTCTGTTCTTATTTTTTAATAAGGCCACAGCTCGCTCTTGTCAGGCAGTGATCATAATTTCTTGGAAATTAGAATGGTAAAGGGTGATTTTTTAAGAGGTTTAGAACTTTTTTTTAAAAAAAAAACACAAAAAATTCGAAAAAATGAATGAAATATTTATTTGAATCGATAGTTTGAACCTTGCAATTTAATGTTTAAAGATAATTTCATGCAAATGTTGACCGCGGCTGCGTCTCAGGTAGCCCATCCGCTGAGTCCAATTTTGGCATACTCTTTCACACATATCGGCCGGTATCTCACGAATGAATGCATGGATGTTGGCTTCCAGTGCGTCAATCGAAGCGGGCTTGTCCCTATACACATTAGCCTTGGCATACCCCCACAAAAAATAATCTAATGGTGTCAAATCGCACGATCTAGGCGGCCAATTGACCGGCCCGAAACGTGAAATTAACTGTTCATCAAACTCGCCTCGCAATTGCGCCATTGTTTCGCGTGCTGTGTGGCATGTGGCACCGTCTTGTTGAAACCACATATCATGCAAGTCAAGAACTTCCATTTCGGGCAAAAAAAAGTTTGTTATCATCGCTCGGTAGCGTTCACCATTGACAGTAACGCTGCGATTCGCATCATCTTTGAAGAAATATGGCCCAATAATGCCGCCGGTCCATAAACCGCACCAAACAGTGGCTTTTTCGGGATGCATTGGTAGCTGTTGCAATGCTTCTGGCTGATCTTCACTCCAAATGCGGCAATTTTGCTTATTTACGTACCCATTCAACCAAAAATGAGCCTCATCGCTGAACACAATTTTTCGATAAAAAAGCGGATCCTCGGCCAGCTTTCCAAGAGCCCATTCACCAAAAATTCGGCGTTGTGGTAGGTCGGCTGGCTTTAGTTCTTGCACCAGCTGTATCTTAAAAGGCTTTACGCCCAAATCCTTCCGCAAAATTTTCCAGGTAGTGCTGTAACAAAGGCCTAACTGCTGGGAACGGCGCCGAATCGACATTTCGCGGTCTTCTGTCACACTAGCTGATACGGCCGCAATATTTTCTTCACTACGCACAGTACGTAAACGTGTTGGTGGTTTAATGTCCAACAAAGTAAATTTGGTGCGAAATTTGGTCACAATCTTCCGAATAGACTGCTCAGAAGGTCGAGAATGCCGATCATAAAATGGAAGCAGCGCGCGATGAACATTTCGAACCGAGCACAAATTTTGATAGTAAAATTCAATAATTTGCAAGCGTTGTTCATTTGTAAGACGATCCATGGTTAAATTGCAAACCAAACTGAAGCTGTTTGACAGTGACACAAGGTACTAAACACACGTCAGCTGTCAAAACCAGTGTTGCCAAAACCAAACCAGCTAAAAAATCACCCTTTACAACGATCCGAACGGTATGTGAGAACAACCAACGCTACGAGTCAGTTACGGAACTGCCACCCACCCTCTCTGGGGTTCCTCTATCAGATCTATCTCATTTCTGATTAAAACCTCAAGACGGAAGTTTTATGGGCAAAAACAACACTCGCCCTTAGAGAAGCAACTACAAAATCTCGACGTGTAAATTGATAAACTAAAGAACATATTCCTTGTCAGTATGCCTTATAGCCACAACCTTCACCCGGGTTAATATGCAATCAGCCATTTGGCTTCGAATAGCCTCTAATAACCTAACATTTGAGGCAGCACACTAAGAATGCACGAATGCACGAATGCCGCATAAAACACATCATAGCTGATGACACAATAAAACCTGCCGAAGCAATCAATGTCATCAAGACTGTCACGTTTGTTGCCACACACACAAGACATGCATTGTGCTCCCTGCCAACATCACGTTTCTTCGTTTTATTTGAGCACTCTATGAGCAAGTAGGAAGACAACGATTTGTTTGTGCGCACAATTTTGGTTAATAATTTTATCAAATTGCATATTGTCGTTTTTTTTTTTTTGGCATAAAGACCGCATATGCAATAAAAAATTCAGTTCACATGCAAGGTAAGGCATTTCGCGGATTCACTAACAACAGACGAATTTTTATGCACACAAAGGCAGCGTGCAACGTGCCTCGTTTGCTATTCACTAATTGCTGGTTCCTGCAATTTTTCATTTCTTTTGCCTTTTATTCTTCTGAGCCACACCATTCTAATATTTCCGATTAAATTCCAAATAAATTATAATTTTCGTTGGTGCGGGATCATTTTTATGCAAGAGCTGTTCTTTCGGCTCAACTGGTAAGCATAGTATTGTAATGTGGCTTCATGACCGACCGTATAGAGGAAAGGTGTTTGCGGAAAAGATTGAATTTTTGACCAAGAGACCGTAGCGGTGACGAAATAAAAATTACAATTTAATTAGGGGAATGGGGCTCTTGCATAGTCGTGCATTTAATTAATATGACTTAAGGCCCACTACGTTAAATTTTTACTTCCGCATATGCATACAATGGTTGGGTAGTTCCATATAAAGTGTGAACGTTGCCCTTCGCAGTTACTCATTTCAATTTTCTCTATATGTGGCCTGAAGTTGAGGAGGATATGGTAGCTAGAAGACGGATTGTTTATCGTCACGAATTCATTTAAAATAATTATGACGATGTGGTTGATACTTTTCCTAGAGATGTTGAATCTTACTTATTGCATATAGGATCCGGTCGAAATTCTGCTTTGCAAAATTCTGTCTTTTCACACAAAAATGCTGCTTAACGAAATTCTGCTTTTTTCATTCTGCTTTACAAAATTCTGATTTTCAAATTTAAAGCAATAAAATTCAGCTTATTCTGCTTTTTTCCAACTAAAAAATGTAAACGACGAAAAAAAAAATATATAAAAAGAAAACAATTTGAAGTTTATAAAACATAAAAAGTTATTTATTTTAAATTTTTAAATAAAATTAAAATTGAAATGAAACATGAAAAAACAGATTAAGCATTGACAAAAAATTTTATTAAAAAAAAAACAATATCTATTGGAAAAAAAATAATGCGAATTTGAATTTAAAAAAAAATATGAAGCAGTCAGAAATTACAACTTTAATTTATTATAATTTCATTTGTTTTCTTTTTATACTTCAAAAATCATTCGACAAGCGACTCTTTAAGATCTTCGAATACTCTAAGAGCATTTTCCCAGGAGGGTCGTTGTAATTACTGTTACGCTGCGATTGATGGTTTAGTGGACAGACAAAGGCCTTTCCTCAGTCTTCCTAAAAAATATCAATAACAGTGTCGGTTCTTTTGTTTGCTTTCGTATTTCTATAATAAAAATAAAATAAAATCGTATTTTTAAGAAATACCCACCCAAAATACCCAAATCTTTTATTTTCCTCCGAGGAGGAAATATAAGGCTACAAAAAAATTAAGAAGAGAGGAGCTTAAATTAAAATAAATAAAAAAGGAAATGTTCTCTCCATCTCTGCTATACAAAATTCTACAAACAATGAAAAAAAAGGTTTGGAAAATGTTAAAAAGCGCGATTTTCCAAACATTTTTTTATTGTTTGCAGAACTTTGAAAGGCAGAATTAAGAAAACAGAATTTTGAAAGCGGAATGTTAACCCATCCAGAATTTTGAACCCAACCCATTGCATATGCATTCGGCCTTACTAATAATCAACTTAAGTGTGGCAGCTTACGCAAAGACTCCAAAGTCTCGAAAGTCTCTTTACCAATAAAAAATATAGTTGCCATAATATCGCAAACTGAAGGGTTAAATATATTGAGAACATGCTTATCTCGGGCATTAGCTAAATAATACCTCCCTTATTGTCATTTTGAAGAGGAGTGCCCAAAGCCCAACCAACAAAAATGGCGGTATGAAATTTCGTAATAGGAGCGAATTTACATAATGCTGTTGTTCAGCCTGAGTAAGTGATAAATGTTTTTTGATTTTATTCGTTGAAATACAACAATTCTAGTGGTCTAAATTGAAAATTATTGCATTTTTTGTTTAATTTCTAAACACTTACCTACAGCCTTATTTAGAAAGAATGTATAAAGTTATGCACCCTTTAAACGCATAAACCTTATTTATAAAAATTATTCAACGTTGTATAAAGCTTGTATAAGCTAAACGTGCTTGGACGTTGTTAAGTGCCTGTATAGAGGTGGAATAGTATCGAAATGTCATTTTGACTTAAAAAATCTGTCACATTTTTATTTAATTGAAATCAAAAATAAATTGGATAGATTGAATAGACATTTTTATTTTCAATTTTAAATATTCTACAAGTATCCTCGATAAGAAATATGTGCAGATATGAGATATATTATATTGTTTTAAAAGTTTATTTTAATTTGCATAAGACTGCCCTTTCATAGGAGTCCCGAATCTGCCACCTTTTCTATTTACTTTTCCATTTTGTAAGTCCTATTTGTATTTGAATTTGCATTTGTCACAAGCTGCTTAGTTTTTTTTTTATCTTTTCTGATAGATAAATGTAATAGATTTCTCCTTTTCAGTACCTTTTTTGACGAAAGCCCTGTATACCTTAGTATGCATAGAAAAATGTTTTATAAATACGAATTTTTGGAAGGGTGTAGAGAAGCAAATTCTAATAAATAAGGCTGCTTAATTATATATTTTTGTGAATACCTATATTTATTTCCTTCAACGCACTTTTGATTAAATGAAATGGTTAATGCTATTCTCTGTTTTATCATGTTTAACCACATGTGCTTGCTTTTCGATTGGTTTTCCTTTTCCAATAGTGCAAGTAACGTATGCATGCTAAGTAAAAAATAAATTTGATATACGTTTGGGTTTTTTGCTGCAGACTTTCTTGAGAGTCGTCGCAAAGAGAATAAAACATCCGTTCACTTAAGATTGGACAGCTCATACCTGAACACCTACTTTTTTCTCCAATTCTGAGTTCCCTAGGCGGCTCAGATATTTGGCTGCAAGCAAACCCTCTTTGGAAAAGGAGTTTGTTCCCCGAGAATGAGAATTTCTAATGAATTATTGGTTGGTGTGAAAAGGTTGACTTCGGGGGAAATATATAGATATAAAAATTGTCAGCAATCAGCAACATCCCCGCGAAATAATAAATTTAATAACTTCTGGAGGAATAACAGGTGGTGTGTGCGAATTCATAGAGGAGAAAACAGGACAGCTTTCGCGTAGAAAAATGTCCACGGCTATATAATTTTCTGAAAGATTTAAATTTGTTTTCCGTTTCTAAGTTTACGGAATTTAGTAATAAAGGGTTTTTCAACAGGGACGCTACAAAAGTAGAGCGACAGGGACAGCAAACGACGCCGAATTTCTTGCCGCTCTTTTGACATTTCTCTTCAGTTGCCATTTCATGATGGAAAGATATACGAGCCAACACCGAGTCGAAATTATTAAAATTTACTACCGAAATTCGGAGTCAGTGGCCTCAACGTTAAGAGCGCTACGTCCAATTTATGGTCGTCATAATCGTCCTAGCAGATCAACAATTGAGCGTCTAGTGGAAAAATTTGAATCCACAGGCACAGTACAAAATGTTCCCGTGCCAGTGAGACAAAGAAGTGCCCGTAGTGTCGAGAATATTGCTGCCGCTGAGGCTTCAGTTGAAGAAAGCCCAAATGTGTCTCTCACACGTCGTTCTCAAGCGTTGGGCATCTCTGTGACGTCGTTGTGGCGAATTTTGCGAAAAGATCTTGGCCTACATCCTTACAAGATTAAATTGACGCAAGAACTGAAGCCGCTTGACCACCAGAAGCGTCGTATGTTCGTGAATTGGGCTGAGCAACAACTTGAAAATGATTCGGATTTTCATCGAAAAATCATCTTCAGCGATGAGGCTCATTTCTGGCTGAATGGATTCGTCAATAAACAAAATATGTGGTATTGGTCAGGCAGCAATCCACACGTACTCCATGAGTCATAATTGCATCCCGAACAAATTACGGTTTGGTGTGGTTTATGGGCCGGCGGCGTCATTGGGCCGTACTTCTTCCGTGATGATCAAGACCGGCATGTTACTGTGAATGGGAATCGCTACCGTTAAATGATAACTGAATATTTTTTGGCCCCAATTGGATGATATGGACTTGGGGGACATGTGGTTCCAACAGGACGGCGCCACAAGCCACACAGCGAATGTCACAATCAATTTATTGGAAACCAAGTTTGGAGAACGTGTTATCTCACGAAATGGTCCAGTCGTTTGGCCGCCTCGGTCGTGCGATTTGACGCCGTTAGACTATTTCCTGTGGGGCTACGTCAAGTCTATGGTCTATGCCAACAAGCCAGCGACGGTTGATGAACTTCGTGCGAATATCGAACGTGAAAATGCAGCAGTATCGGCCGATTTATGCTTGAAAACTGTCGAAAATTGGGTTCAGCGTCTGGACTTCTGCAAGCGTGCCCGTGGTGGCCATGCAAAAGAAATCGAGTTCCATACATAATGGCATCGAACGTACTTTCACAGGAATAAAGAATTTCATTGTAGCGCTCTTATTGAAAAACCCTTTATAAGATACACAATTTTTAAAAGATAACATTTTATATATTTTTACACTTCTTTATACTTTTGCAAGCACTGTTTCGTTGCTTGCCAGATTTAAATTCAAAAACGGAAGCGATAGGTCATTAAGACTTGGGGATTTTTATTTTCAACTTAAAATTTCTGCTTTTATTCACTTAAAGTTGATTCGCTCAACTTCGGATATTCCGGAGTTGAGAAAACCGAAAGTTGTTCAACTTTGGATTCGCTCAACTCCCCGCAATAGTAGAAGTTAGGAGAGCAAACTTGGGATTTTATGTTTAAATTGCTTCTTTTTTTTTTTTTGGTTTTCGACTGTTAGTTCTTCAAATCAAGTGACGAAAGTATTATTAATTACAATTGAAATAATATATCGTTTAAAATATTGTTGCGAGAATTGGCCACAGTCTGATTCGATTATTGAAGAGGATGGAGAGGAGGAGAGTTCGGTGAGAGACGGCAATACAAGATAATACCACGGAGACGGACTTGACGTCCATGACTTTATCTATCGCTTCCGTCTCTTAAAGTGGACGACAATGACGGTGCTCCACCTTATAATGAATTCGGTGCCGTGCATCTGAAGAAGGTATTGTGCATCGCGAAAGAGTTGGAATTTATTGTATATTTTATTAAGTTCGTGATTTTCTTGGTCGATAGATCGTGTAAATTAAACCAGTAACAAACTTGCGCTGGGAACTGCTGCAAACAGCACGTGACTTTTTCGCGAAAGCCAAATTTCCTCGAACCAATTTAATTCTTATATGGATATCTACGCTTTAAAACGAAAACCATAGACAAAGAATAAAATAAAGGGTGATTTTTTAAGAGGTTTAGAACTTTTTTTAAAAAAAAAACACAAAAAATTCGAAAAAATGAATGAAATATTTATTTGAATCGATAGTTTGAACCTTGCAATTTAATGTTTAAAGATAATTTCATGCAAATGTTGACCGCGGCTGCGTCTCAGGTAGCCCATCCGCTGAGTCCAATTTTGGCATACTCTTTCACACATATCGGCCGGTATCTCACGAATGAATGCATGGATGTTGGCTTCCAGTGCGTCAATCGAAGCGGGCTTGTCCCTATACACATTAGCCTTGGCATACCCCCACAAAAAATAATCTAATGGTGTCAAATCGCACGATCTAGGCGGCCAATTGACCGGCCCGAAACGTGAAATTAACTGTTCACCAAACTCGCCTCGCAATTGCGCCATTGTTTCGCGTGCTGTGTGGCATGTGGCACCGTCTTGTTGAAACCACATATCATGCAAGTCAAGAACTTCCATTTCGGGCAAAAAAAAGTTTGTTATCATCGCTCGGTAACGTTCACCATTGACAGTAACGCTGCGATTCACATCATCTTTGAAGAAATATGGCCCAATAATGCCGCCGGCCCATAAACCGCACCAAACAGTGGCTTTTTCGGGATGCATTGGTAGCTGTTGCAATGCTTCTGGCTGATCTTCACTCCAAATGCGGCAATTTTGCTTATTTACGTACCCATTCAACCAAAAATGAGCCTCATCGCTGAACACAATTTTTCGATAAAAAAACCGGATCCTCGGCCAGCTTGTGGTAGGTCGGCTGGCTTTAGTTCTTGCACCAGCTGTATCTTAAAAGGCTTTACGCCCAAATCCTTCCGCAAAATTTTCCACGTAGTGCTGTAACAAAGGCCTAACTGCTGGGAACGACGCCGAATCGACATTTCGCGGTCTTCTGTCACACTAGCTGATACGGCCGCAATATTTTCTTCACTACGCACAGTACGTAAACGTGTTGGTGGTTTAATGTCCAACAAAGTAAATTTGGTGCGAAATTTGGTCACAATCTTCCGAATAGACTGCTCAGAAGGTCGAGAATGCCGATCATAAAATGGAAGCAGCGCGCGATGAACATTTCGAACCGAGCACGAATTTTGATAGTAAAATTCAATAATTTGCAAGCGTTGTTCATTTGTAAGACGATCCATGGTTAAATTGCAAACCAAACTGAAGCTGTTTGACAGTGACACAAGGTACTAAACACACGTCAGCTGTCAAAACCAGTGTTGCCAAAACCAAACCAGCTAAAAAATCACCCTTTATAATCAAAGGCCGAAATCCAAATCCAAAGTTGAAACTGACATATTTTGTGTCATCTGCCACAAATATTCCAGGGATATTCCTGAAACAGCAATTAAGCCAACTTCTGAGTTGAGGAGTTGAGAATTAAAGTAGTGAATAAAAGCAATTTTCAACTTGCCGCTCAAATCTCTCTTTCAAATCAACTCCGAAGTTGGCCAACCTCGGAGTTATCTGCAAGTTGAACGATAGTGAATAAAACGGCCCTAAAGCGCATATGGCTTCCTACGTGAGTTTTTAATATATTCTGAAATGAGTTAGCCGACTTTCTATTTTTAAAAATATTCACTCGCTCTTAATTGATTCAATTGTGATCTTTAGACTACTAATAAGCTTTAATTTGCATCATCAGCCTACGAATAAATCAAAGCATTCTAATAAACACTGTTCAGTTTTTTCAATAATTCGAAAGAGGTCTTATTACGGCACAAATTCACTCATAAATCAATAGTGAAGTATCTGTATTTGCTGGGCAAATTTAATTGAAATTTATATATTCCTTTTTTTTATAATAAAATCCTCGTTGTGAAATAAACCATTGGCCTTGTTTTTCACGAAAACATATTATGAAATTTGAATTCTACGATGACAAAAGATGTAATAGATTCTAAGAAAGTTGTAGCACTAGCAAATCTAATTGTTTATTGGTACCGTTTTACAAATGATGTACATTTTTACTTAAGCTGACAGATAACTAATCGTCGACATTAGTAAGGCCGATCTAGTGGTTTCTTTTTAAATCATGGGTTATTTTGACACTGAGCTGTTTCCCGCTCGAAATCTTGGCAGAAAGTCAGTATCATACCTCCGCGGAACGAAATGAGTCGCTTTACGCTTGCACAACGTTGGAAAATATTGAAAACAAGGCGTTTTTTGAAATGAAGTGTGCCACACAGCCCATGCCACAATCATTCTCTTGCACACCAAATTCCCAAATCGTATTATCCGTCTTGGCGATGTCAATTGGCCGCCTCGGAGCTGCGATTTTACCCCTTTGGTTTTTTTTTTTGTGGGGAACCGTGAAGGACCGATGTTATGCCAACAGTCCGGAAACGATTCAAGCACTTACAGAGTATATCATCCAAGCAATCCGTAAGCTTCGGCCCGAAACCATCAACAAGGTCTTGAAAAATTGGAGTGACAGAATGCGCTACTGCGAAGCCAGCCGAGGCAGCCACTTGAAGGACGTTGTGTCCATAATTAATGGAAATGTTTGCTCTTACTAATAAAATTATAATACATGGTACAAATCTAGTTTTGTTCATTTTATTGCATTTTTTAAAAGAAACTTGTATTTGGCCAACCCTGTATAAGGCGAACCGCCGGAAAAAGCCATAGACCCATCTTGATTCCACGGCTTTAAAGAGGATTCTAATCGGATACTTATACAATAAGTCATAAAAAAAACCTCACACCTGACCACCAGTTCGGACTTAGACGCAAACATTCGACAAACGATCCTAGTGCACTTGGGTAATTTATGTAATAGAGAATCCTCTCGGGGAAAATGTGATTTACTTTGCAGTTTTCTTGAAAGTTTTGCAAGAATTTGATAAGGTGTGGCTTAAGGCCTGAAGAATCTCGTGATCCGTCAGCAAACAATACTCGACGGAATTTGTTTTTGTTTGATATGTAAGATGGACTTCATTCCGTGAACGTATGCTCGTTCACGGATTTGATGAATCGGCGTTTGACTGACCTGTGCCTGCATGCACTTTAAAGAACCCCAAGTAACAATTTTACTTCGGTAAGGTTCAAATTTGTAATTTCTGTAGGCAACAGCTTCGATAGAGCTTCTATAGTCTTTGTTAAACGAAGTTGATCTATTTCGAAGCAATTGTTTCGATAATAACTTCAGTAAGTCCTTTACGAAGCATATACATAGGCTTTATAGAGGGATATGGAATTAAGCTTCGATAAGATCTCTATTAGACATCTGAAAATGTGTCTGGAGATGTGTGGATAGTGAATTGCTTCGATAAAGCTTGTGGTTCGAAGCGCTTCCTAGAAGCTTCTTTAGAGCTTCTGGCCGAAGGCATTATAGAAGCAATGAACTGTCATGCAGTCAACCGCTTGCGATTGGAAGCTGTACAGAAGCACTTACTCGTACTTCCTCCTAACTTACATATGGAGGCTTTATAGAGGTAAAAATTAATTTCATATGAAATGAATCAAAGCTGTCTAAAGAAACCATAATTAATGAATCGGGAAAAAATTACAAGAAATAAATTACGTCTAGCACATTGAAAAATATGCCAGTAATGTGATTTTAAATAAACACTTTTCGCCCATGAATAAATAAGGGTACCACTAAATGTCTTGCTTACAACTTCGGTCGAGTAAGCTGCAAGTTTATTGCAAATCTTAACCAAACTCTAAAATGCACCAAGTAGTTCAGATTTAGCACTGCTACAGCATTATGACGAATTAGCCTAGGGGGTAGTGTATTGGACTACTACGCAACAGGACCCATGTTCGATTCTCAGTGCGGCGCATGTAAGTAAAATGTAAATTATAACGAGTACGTAAGTGTAAACTCCATGAAAATTGCAAAAACTCTTTGAAAATGTTTATTAAGAAAATAAAAAAAATAAGAAAATAAGAAAATGGAAAATTGAGAAATGTAATAAAATAAATAAATATTTTTCTTGTTCATTTTGGAGCCTCTATAAAGCTTCCATAAAGTTTCGGTAAGGTCTATCCAAGCTGTTCAGGAAGTCTTAAATAAGTAAATACTTGCATTAAAGTGCGCCAAATGCGTTTCCTTTAGACCTTATGCAGTTTATATTGCGGGAGGTGAAATAGCTTCGATAGCGCCTTACCGAAGTCAAATTGTTACTTGGGAGACCAAATCGCTCTATTTTATTACCATGCAAAAGTAATATTTTTTTTGTGCTAAGTTGTGTTCTCCGTTCGACTAATATTATTTAATATTATATTTTTCATTTCGAAATTATTACAGAGTATAACTACTTACAAGCGGAGAGCAATAAATTTCGAATAAAATTGACTTCTGGAACGAAATAGAGAGTAGGGCCCTGGTCGCTACCAAACACTAGCACCATGGCCTTCGGTTTTCCATAAAAAAGATCACTAGAGAAACCTTTTTTTCCTGCCTTCACTTCTCCTGATATACTGGGGACGTTCAAGTATCTAGTTTAGTAAGTCTGACAGCTCTCTTACTAGATGAAACTGGGCTCTGATTGGGGGAAATCGGTCGTGAGAACAGATGTTTCAGTCGACTTTTATGAAGGGGTAGCCGACGAATCTAGTCGAGAAATTCGTGACCGAGTACTAAGTTGACAGTTCTCATATGTGGCTGACGTAGAAAACGTGACGTTCCCGACCAATCTAGTTTTTGCGTTCAGGTTACATCTCATCCAGACCAATCTAGTCGACTTAAGATGACTAGATTTTTGAATGACGATTTCTGGAATATGCATTTTTTTGTCGGGTCATTCAAAACTGCACTAAACACTTAAACGCAACTGAGTTCACCGCCAGAACCCACTAGAAATTCTTCGATTTTTGGAGAAAGCTTATAGTATCAGCACTCGCCTGTGGTGTCTTTTAAGCCTATAGCACATTGTTATGCGTAGGAAAAAGAATATGACCCATAAGAACGCCAATAAGTTGTTCTGATAAAAAACAGCAAGAATGCTGATTCAAGTTGTCTAAAAATTATTTTCAGAATCCTGCTTAGCATTCTTATCGAAGAAGTCATTTTTAGCAATCCCTGTATGGTCTAGGAGTACCCAGAAAAGAGTCATAAAGATTAGCGAAATGAAAGAGCCTAAACTTTTCTTTTTCTTCGCAAGCTGTTTTGGAACTGACAGCAGCTGTAAAAAACAATATGACCCTTTCAGACATAAAGTTGGAAGACTCTACGGGAGTCTTAGAGCTCAAACTTAGCGGGTCTTTGTTTACTGGAACAGGTTTTCGTTAAAGTTGAAGAAAGCCATTTATGTAATTGGAAGTTTAATGCATTAATGTCAGAAAAAAGGGTAATTTTTGTTAAAAACGCTGACAAAATGATGCGTGGCAATGAACAATAGAGGCTTTTCTTGGAGTCTTAAGAAATATTTCCAACAACGTTTTATCGAAATCTGTCCAGAATTCTTCTTTGGGTAACATTTTTGTCTGCTATATTTAGATCAATAGCCGCAGAAATCCTGTCGAAATAAAAATAGATCGCGGTCCATACATGTTTAAGGCTTTACCTAAAACCCAACCATTCGTTTTATGGTAGCATTGGGACGGATGAAAGATGTTTACAATATTCTGCCATTTTCAATCGGATGAATAAAGAACCTTTTGTAGGTTTCTCAAAAGTTTGTATTTTTACCGGGGATTGAACTTCCAATCCCCGCTTACGCTATCTAATCACTGAGTATAGGTACTGTTGACTTCTATAAATAAATAAATTGTTGGCGCAACAAGTCCGCAAAGGCACCTTAAGCCTAGCTTCTCAAAACCATTCGTTTTGCGTGAGTTTCATTTTTAGAGATAGTTTTTGGAAGGAGCCTTCAATTTTATGCCGAGTCCGAACGGCTAAATTGAGAGTTCCTTCATGATAGTTTTGCTTTTTAATACTGTTTAATAATTTGTAACTTTTCTTTTCAGGGCAAATAACAATTGGCAAACAAATTTCGCTTCAATAAGTAAATCAAATGAGAACTCACCACAGATAAGTAAAAAACAACGCGATTGTGGTGAATCGGCCCGCGACAGTTTAGCGTATTCTTGCCTGCTTAAAAATGAACTCCTAGGGACTGCCATTGAAGATGTTAAGGCCGTCGGTGACGAGCGGAATGAAAATAACTATCTACCCAGCGCGAAACGGAATCTCTTCAAATACCAGTCGCCAACAAAACAGGTGAGTTTAATTGTTACACTTAAAAAACAGATTTAGAAAGTCCGCAAGAGGTTAAAGTGGCTTAGATGTGTAAGGCATAAAATTTGAGCATTAGTGCCAGCAACATAAACCTATTTGTGTATATACGTACCAAAGTATGTCTAAACATTTGCCCTTGTTCTTGAGGCGTCGGTATTTCTGAAAGACTTCTATGGAATAGTTTCCTCTATAAACAGTAAAAAAAGTACCAGTCAGCTGCAGTGTTGTCCGTGCAGATTGTGTTCGAAGAAGAAGCTCCTACTGATCTTGTCTTAGCTAATAAAATTTACAAACGAGTTTTTTAAAGGTCAAGAAGATCAACCCGCAATAGTTCTCGTTATGATGCATCTTGCATTTAAAGAAAAAAAATCTATTCACTGGAAGGTGCTCACCATGACCAATCACTCAGTCGTTCGCCATGAATTGTTTTATGCCTCCAGTGCTAAAAGGTTACACCATGGCGGTGCTGATACTTTTGAGCCAGCAACCATAAAACCCGTCACCATCTAACCACATCCGCGAAGGGAGCCCTTCTCTCAAGCAGAAGCTCCAAACAGCTTTCTAAGCCATTAATCTCTGCTTCAATTACGCCTCACCGTATTTCATTTCCTTTATATGGTTCTTTTTGCACAAAACCCATAGAAATCTAATCTGCAGCGAGTTGAAGAGTACTCTCTTCATGTACGTCCATTACCGAGAGTTAATCTACAACCTACGGTCGTTTAATGTGCATAATTGTACCTTTTAATTGGAGGAGCACAGCTCTGGCTTATGGCCTTTTGTTTTTGCCATGTTTCGTGATGCACGCTTCGGGGTAGTGGCAGATGTGTATTGTTGCACCCACTTAAGGATTTATTGCATTAAAATTGAAATTAAATTCACTATCCAGTTAGAAGTTCGTGAGTGTCTTCTCTATTCTCATCGTGCACCGAATTAGCGTGGTCTAAACCTTGAATCGGCTTTCCAAACGAATGGGAATCCTACTTCCGTGTGGCAGCGATGCGCATAGTTGGTTTCGGGTTCATTTTTTTTTATAATTTAATCTCAAGTGGGAGAGAAAAGTCATAGGACTCATCATGGTGGTAGATACTTTCCACCTATTGTCGGTCGGTTGGTGTTTATGATCACGTTTTCATAAAATTCAATTTTAATTCCCTGTGCACTTGAGGAAGAGAAGATTTATTAACCAACTCCCTTGCACTGAACGTGTGATTGAACTTTCAAGATGATTGACACGCTTGGAGTGTGCTAAGGGGCAGTTTGAATTATATTTTCTTTTCATGTATGCAGGGCTTGAACCGATGTTTGCGGAGTGCTGCTTAAAAGGTTTTGAGATCAAAGCTGAATACGATTTGAAGATATATGCTGGGATGTAGGGAGCTTGCGCAGCTTTGGTAGTAGCTGGAGGGCCATATGCTGACTAATTTTTAAATTACATCGTAGTTTAACACAAAGGGCTTCTTGGTGCGAAAATAATTAGATGAACACAGGTAGATGCTATTTTGCCGAAGTAGTTTTGAAAAGAAATGTTGGTCATATAATACACCAACCACATCAGCTGTAAGCCCAGTTTGGAAAGAAAGGAAGTTCGTGGGATTGACATGCTGACTGATGACTAGCAGTACGTGCCCGTGACAGAGAAGATCTTTTGAGGAGATAGTACACCAATCACTTCTTTTTGTTACTTTGACTTTCACGGTGAACCAATTTGTCACAGAATTTGTTTTTGCGACAATCGATGCCAACAATGCACTAACGCAGGCACAATTTTCCTCAAGATCTATTTGATTTATAAAACAGAATACGGTTGCGTGAGGATCTCGTCAAAATACCAAATATAGGTACATATAAGCCATCAAAAAGCGTACCGCCCTTTGAGTTATAGTCCATAGCAGAGCTATTGGAGCCCAAAGTGGAAAGCAAAAGCTTACCGTCAACAACCTTGAAACCAAACTATCTTAGATATTAAGAAAGGTTTTTGTTAAAGCTCTCGGACAAGTGTTTCTTATGGAGTCATTAGAGCTCAGCATGAGGGCTTCTTAAGACTTCTTGTTCTAGGGCATTGATTCCAAGTATTTGTTTTGCACGTCTTAAGAGCTGCTTTTACTGAAGACTAAAGCTTCGAAGTTTAAAGAACGTTTTAGGGCTTCCCCTTCTCAAAACGTTACCAGATGATATGCCAGAGCAATCTAGCGCTGTTTTCATTTATAATTGCAAACATGCTTTATAAAAAGTTTCACGTCTTCGACTGTCGTATTCATTATGGTGTATACAGGAAGCGTCACTGTTGTCCAATGCCACCCGCATTTTACAAATTGCGCCCAAGAGGCAATTTAAATCGATTTACCAAGTTTTATGACCAAAGCTGTGATAAATCTAAAGACTTATTTAATGCATTTGACACTTTACAGTCTCTATAAATCGCATAAAGGTGGCAGTTTCATTCGATCCGGTCGTGCACATTTTTAGGCCTCAGCACACTTTGAAAACCCGAGAGATATGCCAAAGCTGGGGCTGTTGCGAACCTGTGTCGGCGTTTGAACGTTTGGATCGGAAATGAACACCAATGAAGCGGACACATCTCTCCCAAGCTATCGAACTATAGTTTAAGCATAGGTTTCGTTGCCTTGATCCGGACCTCTTGGAATGATTTGGCGGCGAATTGACAGTTCCAAAAACAAGGGATACTTCGGATCGTTTATAGGGGTAAGCTTCTATTGAATCAGCTTACCCGTTCCGAAATATATTTTAAAACTGCTCCAAAAATGGAAAGAATATCAAGTGAAAGCGTTTGCGTGTTTGCTTGGATTATTGTTTGACGGAACAACAAAAGAAGTGGTAGCTTCATTTCGACCATACTAAATCATCAGCAGACTCTTTTAAGTGATTGTGTAAACAGTTGAATTCTGACATTCAGTTCTCTGTCAAATGGGGCTTCGGCTTCGTAATGTGGGAAGCAATATCTAAGTCATTAAATTTTGAGTCATTAAGGTTTAATTGCATTTCGTGCTTTTGAATTCCGATATTCAATACTCCGTCTCTTTGGAAAGACATTATTATTTTTCTTCTCTGTCAGGAAGTGAACCTGGACTTTGCTTCATCAGCGATTCACCAAGTCACGCAGTGATGCGCAAATTGAACTATGAGCTCTGGGCCATCGGTTTTTAAATGCAACAGATAGGCTGGCAACTAATGCGTGATATTGTTACGTAGACAGTTATATCGAGTCTTCTTCTTCTTTGCTACAGTTTCTTATGTTGCAAGGCCTGGATTTCTATGCAAATGCATTTTTTTTTCGACAGCTTAAATGCAAATGAATCAGATAGTTTTTCGAATTAAGAAATTTGCTTTAAAATGGTATTGAATCATTAGCGCATATTTTTGCATATTTTGGTATAAATGCATATTTTGGCTTATTGTGCATAGTTAAAAAAAAAAACACTTAACAAATTGATTTCACCGAAATGCAAACGATGCTTAAAAATTCTATCTTTCAACTGGAAAAAAATGCTATTGATAACTTGGCAGCACTAACACAATTCCAATGCCATTTTTTGCTTACATTTCAAAATTAAAATTGTAAAAAGCTAGCTATCTATAGGCAGGCAGATCGGATAACAATGAAATTGTATTTATTTGAAAATGTAAGAACACAAATATTCGATATTTTGTTTTCAATTAAGGAAAAATAAATCATTTAAGATAAAATGCCAAAACGAAGCACATCCGTGGCTGCAACTCTTCGAAAATATGTGAGAATACAGAGGTGTTCAAAACAGATGGCAGTATTTTGTTTTGCAAAATATGCAACAAAGGTGTTGCATTCCACAAAATATTCCAACGAATATCTGTCACTTCGCCTCAACAACTCTTTTTATTACCCAGCACAGGCTATACATTTTGAGTCGATTTTTGTGAAACCTTTATAGCTGCTGACATCTCTTTAGAAAAACTTAACAACACATATTTGAGTTTTTTTTTTCAAAAAGTACACAAAAGAAAGTGTACCCAACGAATTCACAATAAGGAAAAACTATGTTGATAAAGTGTTTTCGATGAAATTAAAATAAATCTAAAAGATAATATTTTTAATGGGCTTCCATTGATGACACCATTGATATACAGGGTCGTTTTGTTGCTATAACGTAGTTGTTGGTGTCTTACATCAAAATGAGGAAATTAGCAAAAATAAATACTTGGCCAATGTTATTGAGCTGGACAAAACGAACCACGTTGCAACCGAGCTTTTAACGAATCAGTAAACTTATTTGGAGAACATATCGACAAAAATAAAATCCTTCCGTTTTTACCGTGCATTCAAAGTATTTTATCTAAAAATAATTCATATCACCTGTCTGGCTCATGGACTTCACCGAGTCGCTGAAGAAATCAGATCCAACTTCAAAGATGTTGACACATTAGTGTCAAACGGCAAAAAAAAAAAAAAAAACAATTTTTTATTAAAAAATACCCGGAAATTCCTCTTCCACTTCAGCCCATTATAACACGATGGGGAACATGGATTAGTGGAGTGTTGTATTGTGCCAAATATTTTGAGCAGTTTGAAAGCGTTGTTAGGGATTTAGGTGACTTTGATGCTGTTTCAATTGAAAAAACGAAAGTCATTTTAAACCAGCCATCACTAAAAAGCCAATTGGCTAACATAAATTCAAACTATGGGTTTTTCAGTGAGACTATAGTAAAATTAGAAGGGTGGAACACAATTAAAAAACAAATAAATTTAATGGAAAAAGCAGTTTCAAAATGGAGTAGAGTCTCCAATGGGTCAATCTATTTGTAAAAAAATAGAAAATGTTCTTTAACAAAAACGAAGTACATATATTATATGAAAATGAAAAATATCTCCACCATGTTATCCTTAAGCCTACTATCCTGCTCGCGATTAATTTTAGCGTCTCAAGTCTCCACTTCGTTTCTCCACACCAAAGATAAATGGTCGCTAAATTATCAAACGCATGATATAGATGGCAGTTCATATGGTAGGTGTCAGTTAGACTTTAAATACATCGCAATATTTGAATATCTCCAAAACAATTGATACAAGAAAAGTATTATCAATGCTGCAGCAGCTTTAATAATTTCTGTAGCAGCAAGTAGAAGACGACACGTTCCTTCGTGTCGGGTGGAATTTTTCTGCAAATTCCATATTGCTGATCGTTCTTTTAACAAGCCGTTAAATGTAATTTTTCTTTGAAAATGAATTTTTTTTTTGCGTTTTCTTTTATTTATCACGTAAATTTTTTCTGCGGTTTCCTCCAAAAAAATCCAAAGTAAACAAAATACAAACGTTTTCCTCCGTTTTTATGTCCAAATTTATCTTCGATTAAATGTACCGGGCATTTATTTTGTGAGCTAAATGAGTGGAGACTTTTCGTCGACCCATCTATATGAAGTTTTGCTGAACTACCTCGCTAAATTTTATCTCTGTAGACATTTTTGTATGGGAAATAAAATTTAACGCGAGCAGGATACTAAGCTTTAAATGGGAATGAAGAACAGTGCTTGGATATTCAATATTCAATAAATGGGATTGTTTCATTAATAAATACAAAAGTTGTTTGAGACCAAATCGCCAAGGTTTCAGTTTTGAAAACTTTGATTCGTGCCAACAAAACCTATTTGCGAAACTAATTTTTAATAATGTTTATTTTTTTGTTAAACCTACCTGAATTTTATGTTAATTTCATTTACTTTTTGCTGTGAAAATGTTCAATGAATAAATGACTGAGCGCCGTACTAATAATAAACTTAAGTCTCGACTTTAAATATACGGAAGCTCACAATTGCGAAATTTGTAAGGAAAATATAGCAACTGTGTACTACTAAAATTTAAAGTTGAAACTAAAAATGTTTATTGGTAAGGCCCGAGTTTATTTTATTTCAATGTTTTTTCATTTACTTTTTGAATATTTTTGCATGTTTTTTTTGCATGTTTCAGATTTTGTTATGGCATATTTTGGATTTTTATGGCAAGTTTAGTCTTACTTATGACTTATTGATACAGAGAATCTGTTGGTTGCAAGGCGACTTTATTTGTGATTTACTTGAACCATGCGCAAATCTTGGCAGCAGGTCAAGGCTGCTCACTCTAAAGGAAGAAACTCAATTACCCACAGCCTAGTTCACTGTAATATTTTAACCTCCCACCACAGAGGGTTGTATTGACTGCTTTGAAGTGTATTATAAGTTTCGTCTTGGCCCCATTTGAATTGTTGCATTTAAATGAATTAAAGTCTGTTAAATTAACCGTCATTGTCTGTTCAGATTATAAATAGTAACTGGTCGACTTCCTCATTTCCTGATGCCAACTCCTCCTGTCAAGTCTATTAGAATGCCCATCATATGTTCAATCCATCATCCAAATGCCCACTTCATCCATAACTCATCCAGTCAACGTTTCACCATAAATTTCCAGCAACTCCATTCGACCGCGCGATCCGAAAAACAACCAACTACATGACATTAATTGACCGACAAAGATTTTTCATTTGCAAAAGAAACTGATCTCGTATTCCCTCAGCCGAGAGGTTCCCTGTTAGAGATCAGCTCACATCAGACCGACGACGACGCGACGGCTGGTCAGTTAGTATTCCATGCACGGATTTAATTGCGAAAATATGCAAAAGTGACTTCGCGCGCCACACATGAAACGTGAAGCGTTAGAAATGCTGTAACACGCGAGTTCACTTGGATTGATAGAGATCTAAAGTAAGTATCCCGGTTTCTGCAGCGAGTATCTCACACACAATAAAGTAACATCCATCCATCTGGACATAGAGCTGCGCACATAGTTGGGCAAATACAAAAGCTTACAAATTATTTTGCGGCTACATTCCTTATCAACTGTATACGAGCACTTTCGAAAAGGGAACAGAGCACACTCACTCGTCGGTTGTCTAAGTTCGTTGCACGAACCTTGTTCTTAGAAACGAGAGGTGTACTACTATTACTACGACGACGACTGCTCGGGCGTTCGTCAACCTCGGAGACCTTTTGCGCTGATTGTTGGCCACTCAGCCATTCAGGCAAAGTTGTGGCCGGCCACCATTCACAATAGATATATCCATTGCCACTTAGGAGGCACAGCCGGAGATACTGCACGAGTATCGTTGCGGCACAGAAAGTCAGTCCGGCAGCACGGTTTATTGCACCCGAGTGACTTTTCTTTATAATTCAATCTGAACGCAAGTTGATGTAAAGTAATTGTGCGCTTCGCCCGAGTAGGCATGTTATGCACTCATACCCGTATGTGGACATGGATAATAATAATTGGTCAACGACGTCGCGGCCGGTTCAGTTATTGGATTAAGACCTTTCTCAGCCGCGCAGCCAGAAATACTTTATCAATCAATAATGAGAATGAGATGTCGTCTTGGGCTCTTACAAGATTCGCTTCAACTACTTTACTCGTGCAATGCAGACAAATTGTCGTTCGGTCGCATTCAGAGATCAGAGTCAATGGGTGGGAGAAGTTGACAAATTTTAATTTCTTCAAGAGTATGCGTTTGTGGGAAAGAATTTGGTTAGACAAATGCGGAGTTAATCTACCTAATGGTTGGATCGAATTTATTAGCACAGGAGGTGAATAATTTGGACCGTGCATCGGCATCGAGAGTTTGTGTGGGAATTATGGATGTGCATACAAAATGTGTCCTAGTACAGCTGTGAATCTGTGGCAGACAAACAAATGGAGCTTTGTATTTAAATTGAGCCAAATGTGGGAAGGAATGGCTTAGTTTTCATTTTGGGTCTTTAAGTTCCGTTCGTTTGAAAAAAACAAACTCACGAAAACGAATGGTCATGAGAAGCAATGCTTCCGGTCCTATTGGTCGTTGTTGGGTGAACTATTAAATTGCGGTGGCTGTAGGTATGTGTCTTGACTTTTAGTTCGATTTAACGTTCTCCTAGTTATCTTTCGGTGAAAGTGAGTTTGCTAGAAAACTGAGGTGGAATTCTGTAAGGTGAAAACGTTAAATCAATTTCGTTTAAAATAACGTTTTGCTTCGTGTACCTAACTTCGAAAACGAAAGGAGATTTTATTTTGCGCGAAAGCTATTTCATTGACGTTTTCGTTTTCTTTGCTTCATGTAACTCCAAAAACGAAAGACATTTTCGTTTCATGCGAAAGGAATACAGCGAATGCTATTTGTTTGACGTTTCTCATTAACTTTGGTGGTTTAATTGTGGTTTTTATTTCACAAAAAAATATGCTGGCGAATTATTTATCATCGAGATTGTTCGGATAGATCGGGAGAACAAAAATAGCCCTCTTACGCTGCCCGATAAAAGATTTGTTTATTAAATTGATGTGCATTGAAATTGACAGTTTTGTTTTCGCCCGGTGTTTGTAATCTGCCCATGTGTAAAAAAGTGACATATCAATTACAATATATACGTGCGTATGACATATGTAATTTTGTTTTATTGGCGTGCAATTTTTATTTAATATTTTACAGAATTGATCCAATTTTCTTGCGGTTTTATCTCTTCCCTGATTGTTTCGCATATTTTTTGCTACGAAGGGATACTTCTCCGATCATAATATTTTTTTGCGTTTGTGTTGTTTTTGACGTCCTATAAAAATGTATTATATTTAATACAAATACACAGTTTGTAGTCGGTAATTGTTTATTGCACTAACACTATTATTCGAATGTTCCCCTTTTGTTACGACTAAAATATCAACAAACGAAATATTTACATTGAAAGTGGTCAGCTGTGAGCCCTAAAAACAAAATATATTTGATATATACAGCTTCTCAAACTTTAAATTTTTAGTCACACCGTTTCTTAAACCCTTGCGAACTAGAAGAAGAAATCGAATGCAGTTATTTTCGCTTTCGCGTGATATCTTTGGTTGTGTGAAATGCGAAAGTGGTTTTTGTTTCGTTTTTTACAGAATCCCACTCCTTAATACAACACAAGAAAGGTTCCACCAATATAACTGCCGCTGTCAAATCACTTTTAATCTCAGAAGTTTCAATTAATGTTAATTTGTTGTAACTGGGTGCAGAAGATTCTTCTTTAGCCTGCTGAGACATTTGTTCAAAAAACACGCCTAATAGGTTCAGATAAAAATACCTGCCACTGCAACGGTCGATAGGTAGCCTGCACGGCCGGCACCTGACCGTATTTCGTCTGATTACATGAGTATCCCGCGATACTAAAAAACATTTTTGGTACAGGCAGTCACAAGGGCAACATATCTCATATTGGGTCCCACAATATATTAAGGTGGAGAGGTTGAAATGGTTGTTAGTTACGCTCATTGAATTGGCAGCTTATGCAAGCATAAATAAATGTCTGTCCTTAGAAGTTAGGCGAAAAGTGAGTTAGGGCTAGGGCGAAACTAAGTATATTGTCAGCTTTGCAGACAGGTGGTCACGCAGCAAGCTTTTGGAGGCTCTACGATACAAAGAGTCACCCCAACTTGTTGAAACCACGTGTGTGACACGGGTGGATTTAGATAAGGCACTCTAAATACTTACTATTGGGCAAAAGAAGGGCTTTTGGTATTTAGGGATGTTTGTAAGTCATAGTGCCGGGCAGCGCTCTTGCTAACATTGTAGATAGGAGTATTGGAAGCTACAGGCTTAAATGAAAGTTTTAGAGCTAAGTGCACTGATTATAAGCCATCACTATCTTATGCTATTTTATATGAAGGTGTCAATCTTGACCCGTACTAAATGCAGCGCCATTTGCAAGCATCCTTCCATGAAATGAACCAGTTCGTCAGATTTGTCCACACAGGCCTCGCCCTTGCAGTTAAGTTTTATAAGTTCGCCACGTCTGGCGAATTCCCCGGCTCTCTCCGTTCTATGTTCCAATGGCCGGGAACCCAAACGAAAGCGATTTCAAACCGATGACACGCCCGGCCAGTGTTTCTATAGAGTCCACAAAAAGCTTGGACTTAGACTTGGTCGAATCGAGAGCCTGAATCGTTCTGATACCTTCTATTTCTACCCAGTGCGAGAGAAAGATTCACTCGCAGACTTGACGGGATTTCGCAGAGGTCTTTGCGGCCAGCAAAGTGAGTGTTAAAAAAGAGCTCTAGGAATTTATCAGTGGACTCCGTCCAATTTCTGTATGTTTTCTTTATGAAGGATGGACTTGAATGTGTCGCATCGGATCTTGCTGAGTCTAGCAGATTCATTTAGGCTTTGGCCACTCAGCGAAGAAAACAAATTTCAAACATTAAATCGTGGCCACGTCGCGCACTGCGTGCCTGCAGCCTTAAACTATCAATAAATTGACAGTATTCAGAATTATGCTTGTGTCTTAAGTGATTTAATAGATTTATTGCAGAACTAACTTTTATAGGTAGTAGCAGATACCAAAGATGGATGTCCCTCGTTAACCTCCTTAAGATGGTTAGGTCATTATTCGACCACGGCGACTGAAAGGCTGTATCCATAACCTTCCCTAGTGGAAGCATTATTGCGTCCAGTTCTTCTCTTCACTTCTGTACCGTCTACAATTTGCGAAATGCTTTAGATATTTAATATACCAAAATAAATCTCATATAATAACGGTTTAAATATTTTTGTAGTAAATAGGTGGCAACAGCATTCTGTCCAGCAACGACATTTTGTAAAGTGCCTTGGACTTTTGACTGTCCATTGTCCAATCCATCTACCAAATGTTACAGATGCCAAAGATTCCAGCTTCTACGCCCCCTAATTCTTATCCATTCGTATAGTTCTAGGAGCACTCAAAAGTACCACAGATGTTTTTGTGGGTTTAAAGTTTGGAAAACTTATAAAAGACAGCCAGAAGTGTTGCATTTACTTTTCTGTATAAAGTTATCAGATTGCCTACCATCTGTGGAAAAAACTTGGATAAGTAAGTTTGGATCAATAGTTTAACTCTGTCGCAGTATTAAAGAAGACACATAACGCCAAGCAATCTATGTTAAGCTCTGAAGTGTATGATTGTCGTTAGGAAAAGATAGTCTTTCTACCACAAAAACAACAAATCCGAACAACATTTAAAAATTCGAAAAGACAAATAGATTTTCATTCTTACATTTTTGTGTTGGTTATACCAAATTTCGAATAAATCTCACACTGCTTCGATGGATTTTTTTCCCTTGCCTTTTCTTCAGTAAACATTGTTAAGCTCATGTCATAACTAATGGTCAATTTACATTTTTAGACATTTCTCTGTGTTTTTTTTAAACCAATAGATTACCCTTTCGATTAATAAAAATGTATAAAACACTGAATAATAATTTGGGTACACCTCCATCATATGATGACGATGACATTTCATTTTATAGAACAGGTTTCCGGCAAGTTCTATTAACATTCGAAGAGATTAAAGCTTGGAAAGTAAATAATTTTTCATATTTATTGGTGACATTTGGAAATGATCGATTTGGGTCCATAGGAAAGGGATTTGGCTATGGCTATTATTGTTAGATTGCGTTACTTTTGTAAACGTGTTGAAATTTTTTATGGATCGAATTTCCAAGGTAGAAAGTTAAAAGGGTTACGTGAAACAATGGAATATAAGTATCTGTAACTTGTAATGGTCAAATCAGAAATATTTACAACAAAGTTTGAATAGCTTCGTAAGCTGCAAAAGTCAAAAGTTTTTTTCCAAAACCTTACAAAGTGTCAATTCCTCCTACCATGAAGGAGGATTTGCCATCTGCCTGTGAGAACTTGTTTATTCGAATATTTTGTACGGAATTGAGTGTTAATTTGTTGGCCTTACTGTTTTTATACCCTCCACAGGAAGATATATTCACTTTGTCATTACATTTGTAACGCCAAGAAGCACTCACCGGATACCTCATAAAGTATATATATTCTGAATCAGGATCACATTCTGAATCGATTTAGCCAAGTCCGTCCGTCTGTCTGTACGTCTGTCTGTCTGTTGAAAGCACGATAGCGCCCAAAGGAATTGACAAAGGGGCTATGTCGGTCAAGTAGTTCTGGTACCAACCATACAAAATCATTATTAGGCCCATGTGTCTCTCTGTCTGTTGTTTAATGTAATTACGTACTACCTCACATGCCTACAGCTTTGCATGACTTGTATGCAGTGGAGGGTATCAAAGCATCGGCCAGGCCGATGATAACTTTTACTTGTTTTTTTTTTTTTTTTTTTGAGCCTGAATATTAAAGTGGTACGTTTAATACCAAATTTTAGGGCAGCACTGCTTACCGACTCTGTTTTGATCAGAACTATAGGGATTTTTTTTTTTCTTGTAAATATTTGGCATTTTTATATTCTAAAAAAGAGTGAGAAGGTGTTTTAGCACACAATTTTTATTTTGACTCATAGAAGAGGATTTGACACTTTGTCAATTCAATCTCCAGTAAAAATGGCAAATCGTCCTTTTTGATTACTTTTGGACTAATGCAAAAAAAAAAGTTTGAAATGGTGCTCAGGATAAACTATTGTTTATTAGTGATTTTAAAATGAATGAAGGTGCACTACATTGTACTTTCAATATCAAAAGCTACATAATTAAAATATTACAGTTGGATTGCTTACCATAAAAGTTAGGGCACAAAAATACAAAAGACGTCCACCACTTCGCTTCTCCTAACCCGAAGTGATTTTTTACTTATCACATTAACATTATTTTCTCATCATTTAAAGTGCTCCCAAAGTCTTAGTTTTTCAGAAAAGTGCTGGTGTCAATTCCTCCTGCCTGTCAAATCCTCCCAACCTTACCCTACTTAACCTTGAGGCACTCCCAGGTAATTTGTCTTAGAGCTGCTTTTAATTTTAGAAAGTTACATTCTGATTCGAGATATCATCACTTTACCATCACAAATTAGAGCTGGGTAGATAATTAATAGTTTTTAGCAATTCAAATCCTATTAAAGACTAAAAAGGGGAGTTGTTTCTGTAGCCATTGTCTGTAGTTACAGGCTATTATAATATTTTCCACGGATTTTAGTCAAGCTTGAAAGTGTTTTAAGTTGAATGGCTTTTAAAGCCCCACGTCGGCCGTCAATTCGCTACATGTTTGAAAACTTAAAGAAAATGCCGCGAGCTCATTTCAGCCGCCGCTGCGCCGATGGATTACAAGTCGTTAATGGCGTATGGGGAGAGAATTGTCAAACGCCAATTCGCATACAAATATTTACAATACAAATTACGTCTTAAGGTTTTTTTCACTGCGTCGCACATTTCGTGAGCGTCTGACAAACATGAGAGAGCATGACTGGGAAAGCTTCTGTATGTCCCTTCCATTCGCCCCCAGAAATAAAAACCAATGGTTCTGAATAATGTACCTCTGGGGATCTGTTGTGCCAACTTTTTATTTACTTTTTAACTTGAAGATCGTTCAAAAGAACTTACAGTCGAGACACACTCCTAAATCAACTTATACCACTTTATCACAAATCTGACTTTGAACTACTTTAATGGGCTTTGGGCATTCGTCTACTTGACATTGCTTTGTATTTAGGCGGCTCCAAGGGATTGCCTGTTTGTACATGAAGCTGTGTTCAGAATGCAAAAATGCGGCTTTAACAATAAACGTGAGTCTTTGTGCATCTTGCAAGGTTTCCAATCATCTATGCCTTCCTCATTACCACATATACGTATTCACTTCGTCAACAAATTTTAGCCTTGACATTGCTCACAATTGCAAAACATGTATTGAAATTATAGACATTTTGAATTATTAAAGCTTAAAGTCGAAACATAAAATGCTTATTGGTAAGGCTCTTCTAACCTGTTCGGTCTTATAAACTTTTACTGCCATTGAAGTGATGTCTCCTTCACCATCATCTTATGTTCCAATCTTCTGATACCATTCTGACTGCGTTCATGACGAACTGGTCCAGTTCCATTATAATAAACCCGCCTGCTTGATGTTTTTGTACGTCTGTATATGGTAATTAAGATGTTCTCAAAGCCTCAAAGTCACATAATAGCAATAAATATATTTTTTTTTTTAAAGAAAACAATCCCTACCCGCATCTCGTATTTCTGCTGCTGACAATGACAATAGTCACCCACACGCAATCACGATCGTTAGTCACCACCTCAGGGCGCACTGTATCTCTGAACAAGTCGCAACATGAAGAATTAATTTCTCGTCTCAGGTTTCACTCTTGTTTTATGAATGACCAATAAAACTGAAGCCGCTCTCGAAATTAGTCAATAAGAAGACTGTAATTTTATTTGAATTGAAATTCAATTGAATCCCCGGGCGGATCAATGAACCTCCTACGTGGCTCAAAGGTATAATTACTTCCAAATGACGACATCATCTACTTAGACTAAAAAAATAACTCACCGATGTAACCTACCACATGTCTAGGAGCTAGGACCAAGTTTTTATTTTCCTCTGTTGGCCCGATTTTTATGCGATTACTTTAAAATGTAAATCCAGTTTAATGGGTTTCCAATGGTAGGTAGCTGTTTGCTAAACTATTTTAATAGCTGTGTCATGAGCAGACTTTCGACGAATCAGGTGTATAGGTATTTTCTTTGTGTGGTTAAAATGACAGCAGTGTGCCAAATCAATATTACACTCCCAATCGAATTGATATCTATTTGAAATGAATATTTATGCGCACAGCGAGAGCGAGAACCTGATAAGAGGCGAGCCAAAAACTGCCCACCTTAATGGATCTGCTGAATTTTAATTTCGCAACAAGAAAAGCCTTGAACTCAGGACAAACTCTAGAATTTTAGAGTTTTTTTTATTTTTTAGATCTGTGTGTGTCTGATATTAAAAAAGACGACTTTTTTTTAGAGTTATTCAAATGAGCAAACACTTCATCCAGCTGTGTGTGGTGATGGTGTTTGTTCAAGTGCGTATACTCCGCTGGCCGGAATAAAAGATACAATACTTTCTATTTCTGAGGTTCATCACTATGGAATACTTGAATTTAAATTTTGACGAAGAGAGCAATAAAGTTAATGGGTTGAACAGAGGAATCTGTCGTTCGCGTGAAGAATAAGTTCTTGACGAACGAACTTTGATTGAATGACTGGTCAACACTTGACAGCAAACAGCCATTTGATTGTCGTTCGTAACACTCGTGCGTACCTACTTGTTTTATGCGAGAAGGTGGATAAGTGTGGAATGGTGTTTGCACAGATAGACGTGTTTCGTGCTATAGTGCCTTCGAAGTTATTTGTCCGAGATGAGAATTGATGGTAATGGATTTATGGTGACAGATATTAGTGTAGGACTTTGATCGTTGACAATGGCATTTAGTTGGATTTGATTACGAAATTGGTATAAATGCGTTTTTAAGTGTGACTTTTGTAAAGTCAGCATTCGTTTGCACTTGGGAAGTGATTTCATCGAAACCTTGGTCTGCAATTTGTAGAGCCTGTTGAATTGTATTCAAATTCGTTTACATGCGCCTTTGTAACGAAATGCTTTTCAAGTTATAGGCACAATTGATAAATTGCACTTGGCAATTAAGCTGCGTGCATAGTTTTCAAATGGATTTGTCAGACCGTGTATGAGTCTGTCTCTGGCGAGTGCAAATTTAAATTATTCAAATTTGTTGCAGCATCGCTGCATAGTCGGCAGAAGAAGATAGTTTCTAAAAGCCAGTGCATCCATGTTTATATACTTTTCTGCTTGTTTTTATTGTTAAATGATAGAAGGTCTCAACTTTAGACTTTAGTTTGTTGCAAAGCGATAACAAAGAGACATTTTGGTCAACTTTAAACTGAGGAGGCTGTATTTTCTTGGGTAGAAACTAAACTACAAATTCATTTGTCGTTAAATCTTATATCACCAAATCTCTGTCGATTACTTTACTTAACTTTTTGTGTGACCCTTTAAAAGGGGGTCGTTCGAAATAGTGCCAAAACATATATCTAATCATTTTTACTTCTCTGCCAACATAAACGTGTCAAATTCAAATCAGCACGACTTACAATTTCCGTTTCCGATTAATGAAAAAAAAATTGTCAATGCGAATGATTATGTCCCTCTTTGGGTTGCCCCCCTAAAACGAACTATTGGACTGAAAACATAAATCTGAAATACGCACGCAATTTTAAGCTCTCTATCAGCATGTAAATTTGCAAATGTCTACTGTAAGCGGTTAGAAAGTTACAGTTCTAAAGAAAAGAAAGTGATTTCGACAATATACCCCTCAAAGGGGGGTCAAATTGAACTTGTCTTGCGCGCCCACTATCACTTAACATAAATCAACTCCATGGAAGCTATTTCAAAAATCTTTTTTATACCCTCCACAGGAAGGTATATTCACTTTGTCTTAACATTTGTAACGCCAAGAAGGAGTCACCGGTGACCTCATAAAGTATATATATTCTGAATCAGGATCACATTCTGAATCGATCTAGCCATGTCCGTCTGTTTGTCTGTCTGTGTGTCTGTCTGTGTGTCCGTCTGTCTGTTCGTCCGTCTGTCTGTTCGTCTGTCTGTCTGTCTGTCTGAAAGCACGATATATTGCTCGTATATGCTACGTATAGCTACGGTTCGAGTGGCTTTTATACCAAAAATTGGGGAAAATCAATAATCTATCGCTAGGAGTTTTAGACCTTTTTAAGCCTAAGCCTAAGCATGTAATCCATTCCAGAATAGTTCGGAATTGCGAGACCTCTCTGAATTCGGACGCAAAGCTTTAGTCATAGACTCCTGTATGGGTCCCAGGTTAAACTGGGCATTTTACTGTGCTAGATATAAGTGACTAAGTGACACCTCTTTCTACGACGCTTGTGAAGAGGGCGACAAACCTCTCTGATTACTTTCTTTTCTGATACTGATACTTAAAGTTGAAGTGCATTGTCGGCTTGACAATGGACCAGTTGCGTCTGAGTGCTCCAAGGAAGTGCTTCCTAACCTGAGCAAAATAAAAAGACAATTTAAGTAAAAAAAAATAATGGACGGATAGTCATCTTAGATTACTCTTTTAGACTCCAAATATCCAGTTCGAAATATAAACAATGCCGCCAACGAACAAGAACGAATGAACTTAATCATGTATACATGACCTAGCGCTGGATGCGTATCTTTCTAATCAGTTCGATGTACCGAACGAAGTTGAACTCTAGGAGATATTCAAATTTTGTCCTTCACGTATATACCATAGTGAAAAATAATTTTCCTTTGGATGATTTAAAATAGATATTCGCCGCGCTTTGCCTATAATGTCAACGTTGTATCTGTGATTTTGTAAGCGTTATTCCACCGAACCCACGTCTTTTATTTTTAAATATATCAGTCACAACCCTTCTTTTTTAGACGGGATACTGAATAGAAATTCCCGATTTAGTCATCAAATGTTAGATAACTTGATCGACCACAGCAGGCCCCTTTTGATCGTCCAGCAGTAGTCAGCCAACATCCTTGGACTCCATCTACCCTGGTAAGGCATCTCCATCTTTGAAATGTCCTGATGGAACCTTTCTCCATGCTCATCACTTACGGCCCGAAAAAAAACCCAGATGTGAGTCTAGAAAATGAATTTTAAGCGACATATTGCAACCCAAAGCTTCATTTATGTCAGTAGCAGCTCGTTAATCAATTTTTTATGGTTCTCACTCTTATGGTTACCCAAAAAAATTGCAACGACGTTCTTGGAGCATTGCCAAGCTGATTTTTCTAAAACGTTAAATTTTTCTTCGAATTTCGGATCTTTTATTAATTCCCTGATTTGAGGTCCTACGAAAATCCCCTCTTTGATTTAAGCATCACCAGAGTTTCGTTCTATTTTAATCACCTTAATCTTAACCTTCTCAGTTTAAGTCACCCATCTAGCCTGTCATTAGGCACTATTGACTTGCTTCAAATTATCAAAACTAGTCTTTTCTAGATACCACCTCATGTGGAACCACAATGGACCTATAACTTTTGTCTATATGAGTAAATCTTGCCCAAGGCTGCCAGTAAACCTAACCTAACGATGCATCTCTGGCCCTTTCACCTCTTAAAACTCCGCGGAGTACGCCTCCACATAGGATGTATATAGAGGGACCACGAGAAGAAAAAAAATCCACGTTTGACAAAAGATTTTTGACGTGGAATAGAGATCCGATCAATAATAGAAAATATTCCTTAAATCAAACCGGGCTTACTTGGAGCTATAAGAACGTTTAAGACACAGATTTTCTCAGTCACGTACTACGTACTTGCCCAGCAGATTGAAGATCTTTAGGGGCTTCTACTTCGACGAACTAGATGGCTACATTAATGCCAGTTAGGCTTATATATTGAATGGGGGAAAACACATCAACAGCTTTGCTGCCACATTCCTTTTGTCGACATTACCCTTTCTTCATATATGTGACCGAATTCCGTTGATCCAACGCTCTCACGGACTGCTTGGATATTGTACAATTTTACATTGACGACGAGTGCCCGATGTCAGTTATTGATCGCAGAATTTTTGAACTGACCTCTTCGCAGTTGATAAAGTTAATTCAATATTCGGTCATATATTTAACGCGTCAAATGTTTACTCTCAAGTAAGTGAAATAGCAAAACACACTGATCACAAATCATCAGTCAGCTGCCAAGTTTACTGTCCCTAGAAACAGTTTTGCCAATTTAAAAACTAAGCCTCTTAAAGAATCATCCTTTAGAAGGCTTGCAGAATATCCCTTTATTTGTTTTTAGCCACAATGAAGCTGTATTTGAAGAACGCCCGTATAAACAAGGAGTACAGTCAGTCATTCAATATTGTGGGAATAAAAAAAAAAACAATTTCTCGTATATCAACCTGCTAAGCCTGACTCGAATTGTGCCACCATCAGACTACATTCTGAAATTCTTGAATTATGACACAATAACAGGAATTAATCCCGTGCCCACCAAACTGGTCAATCAATGTTATTCTTGACTGAGCTCGTTGATTCCAATCTGGTTGGTTACGTCTACGTCTGAAGATAAAGACTACAAAATTGCCAATTACTGCCGGTGGCGCTCCCTAACGCTCAAAGAACCCTACCTTCCTCATCAAGCATTGAGACGAACACACGTTTCCTCTCATTTGTTCGCAATAAATTCAACTTGCAGCCCATGATACACCTAAATTATTAGAACCAATGAATAATAATTTATCGCTTCGCGCGCAAGTGTCTACGTGAATACCTAATTAGGTGAGGTTATGATTGATGGCCAACGCACGATAGTAGATCTCAATAACTGTATCGGGGTAATTAAACCATTTTGTGTCCCTTAAGTGTCACTGGGCTTACTAATAGTTTCTCATTTTGCTTGGGGGGCTTAATTAAATATGCAAAGCATTGCAGAACGAATTAAGAGCTTTTCGTGGGACGAGAATAAAATAATTTATTCCAAAGAAGTCACTTGGCGTTGGCTGGCACGTCCAAATGTGATAATACAATGTGATATGGTCTCCCTTCTTCTTCTTTTAAAGCTCCACCTTCTGATGGATGAATTCGTATTCGCGCGCACCAATTGGTGCTGCCAGTGAAATTTAAAGGGCTGATTTTGAAGAGAATTCTCCAGCTGCTACTGTTGATGGGAGTTTGGGGGGATTTAACTTGTATTTGTCTATTTTTAACAATTGTTTTCTTTTTTCTTTTTCAGGTATGTGCACCTCAAGTGATGATTTTGGTGAGCTTACTTCTGACATCGGCTTATTTAAAAGAAATGTTTATGACCGCGGAAAGTTTATGGGGGTCTTCTGTACTATGGGAGCCATCGACCAGTAGGCATGTAAGAGGAGTTCCTTGAATTAGACGGTTGCTATATATTAACAACGACTTTGATATTAAGCAGTGCGAAGCTCTGAAGACGCTTTTTCCAGGACGAAGAAGAACTTTCTGAGAAATAATTCAATGCTTTGCACAAATTTGAAAACCTTTAGGGCTTTTAGTGTTTTTCTTGTAGACGGAGGTCCTTAAGCCTGATCTAAGAAGCACTTAGCTAACCTTACCTATCCTTCGAGTTGTTAGCATCTACCGTTGGAAGTAGCAAACTGCTTCGTTTAAAATCAGTTGACAGCCAGTTAGTTACAAATGTGAATGGACCAAGTAGTTCTGGTACCTCTCATACAAAACCAATATTTGAAAACACGATAGCGTCGAAACAAATCGACCTCCCCTGTGGGAGGACTTACTTTTATCTTCGTCAGGTTGATATTAAAATTGGGCTATGTCGTTCAACTATTTCTGGTACTTCTTCAAAGACGATTAAACCACTTTGTTATTAGCATCTACCGTTGAAAGTAGCAAGTAGCAAGAAATGCTTCGTTTAAAGCAGATTTTGACAGCCAGGTGGTTACAGATGTGAATGAACCCAGATACAATTGTGGTTTGTTACTCTTTAGCATTAACCTACATACCATTTGCTCCCACCTCTTCATTTGTTGAGGAAGAAAAAGTAACTTAAGACCTTACACGGACTAGAAAAGCGAAAAAAGATTCTTTTTCCGATAGCCGACACGTAAAATTCAAAGACTTGTCCAACGGTGGAAACCATAAGGCCGGCCTGGGGATCTTGAACTTTACTTGTCACTAAATCCTTATGCATTTTTTGATTTTTTCTCCATTTCATCAAATTCTAACCTCACCACGACTGATGTTACAGCATTGTAAATTTGGTCACCTCGAATGGTTAAATTTTGGGGATGACTCGAACCAGTAAGTTTGCCTCAGTATGGCCAATGAATAGAGCAACTTTGTCCTAAAGATCGGCCATCGGCTGGCTAATTGGCATAGACGAGAAATTTAACGTACTTAACCTCAAACGTAAAAAAGTCTTAGGCGGCGAATCGCACGATTTTCGGGGCCAGTTAACGTCGGCTTTTTGTGCGATCTTGCGACTCGGAAGCTTCGCCCATTAAACGATTCATATTCGGTCGATGACTTGATACCACTCCCTCTGTTGAGAATGACGCGCACAGTAGTTGCCACCGCAGAAATATTCTCAGTCGACCGCAGGTTTCATTGACGTAAGAGGACACGATTATCTCGATCCTGGAATTTATTCATCATTCGTAGTGTCTTTTATATTGTTTGGTTTATCATTTAAGAGGCAACCCAAAGTTGAAAAGAAAGTGGCTAAGGGTATACCGTAGTAGGTTAGGAAATTTAATGGTTGCACCAGCTGTGCATCGCACTTACTGTCGCTCGGAAGTCCATTTTCTCGTAATCGACAACAAGCATGAGGAGATACTTGGATTTTCCTCAGATTGGGTGTGATTTTCAACAATGGGTGTGGTTTAGCCTAAGTATAGTCTTAAAGCGTTATGCAAAACAAGATGTGTCTCTATTAAACTAGTCATCGTCTTTACTTTATCATAAGTTATCTAAAAATCCATTCGGGAATTGTGGCTATAAACACCGATCAAAAAGCCGGGGGGTTGCTGTCAGTATCGATCGGTAATACATTTTGAAGGGCTCAAAGGCCCATCACCATGTACGAGTGCAGTGAAGACCAATTTCATAATAATCAGGGCAAAGGATCTTTTATAGGCCGGACATACGATTTGTCATTGCTTTTCAAAAATACGTTACCGAAAGCCACCTTATGAAGGTGTTGTAGCCAATCTGCTACAGTTCAACCTTCGAGGTGAGCCATGTCTTCCATCAATACACCCCTCCATATAGCACTGTCCTTAACCGACTGCCTCTGGGTCAGTCCAAGGTTGATGACCTTTTCATCATATGCACCCGTTCTACATGCTTAAAATCTCTTTAAAACGCCAAATACACAGTTTTGACCAAGCTTGTCTAGTTCGTCGTTGAACCGTCTCCTCCCAAGCACACCAACTCAAAGGGTACCGAATATTTGAGAAAGGATTTCTCCCACAAAACGGCCAAGAATGTCATCTTTTGAAAGAGTCCATGCTTTATTTGACTCCTACTTCCTCCAAAAAGGTTCATTCAAAAGGTCAATCTACTTAGACTGTGTGACTTTTTTCATATTCACTTCTCATTTACGTTGATAGCTCCAAGGCATAGAACTCGATCCTACCTATACTTGCATTTCCAACATCTTCCCTACCTTCACTAAATGTTTCCACTAAAATTTCGTCCGTACTCGTATTTATTTTCAGGGGCTCATTTAGGCGTTTTCAGGGCGCAGATTCCGTATATCAACGATCGTCTAAACGATATCCTTTTTGCAACTTTGGTCACCAAAAGAAGCCATATTCTGCTCGAATATTTTTGACAAACGTCAGCTTTCATTATATTTTTGGTAAACGAACTGGATTAAGCTCTCAAACTTGTAATTTTAGCACTTTCGTTTGAAAAGTTACGGAATGAGAATACTAATAATCAGTGCAAAGGGTCATAGACCGGGTCTAGATTTGGCTTTTGATGCCCCTGTACCTCTACGTCTACAGCCTTTGAAAACGTTATAGAGCAAATGCAAATTTTTACACAGTCAGTTTTAATTCTTGCCTCCTATAAGAGGTTTTTTTTTTTAAATTGCTTTTAAAGTTGGCAATACTGTTTCTAGTGAAATCGCGTGCATTCAAAAATCTAATTTATCTTAAGTCGACTAGATTGTTTTGAACTAGATGTACATTGAACGCAAAAACTAGATTAGCCGGTAACTTTTTCTGCTTCAGGCACATCTACGAACTGTCAACCTAAAGCTTTTGACAAGATTTGACGCTCTTCATAAAGGTAAGCTGAAAAAGCTGTTTTGACCGATCTATATGTCAATAAAAACTGAGGCACATTAATCCAGCCAGGCAGCTGTCGGGCATCTTAAACTAGATTTTTGAACGTCCCCGCAATAAAACTGACAGACAGATAATTTTTAACGCATTTAGTACTTGAAAGGCATCAGCATTCGCAACATTGTGGCCGATATGCAACTCAAGCGGTTCTATAAACTACGGCAACTACCAGATGGCGCTTCATTTCTGCCAGCAGTGGAGCCCCGAATATCATAATTAAACAAAAATTATCTTTTCAGTAAAGCTAATACCATATGGCTAATACCATTTTATTTGATTTCTAAGCTGTTAACACCCTTCATTACCGGATATAAAAATGCACTGAGTCTGGCCACATGGTACCTACCTCGATACTTAATCTGTATGTTGGTATCCACTTTTACGAAATGAAATGCAATCTCTATGAACGTACTCATATTCCTCTACCGAACTTTGTTCATTCTTGCAGCCTCTGCATGGGGGCTTGCTATGACTCGTGACAATAGAAATAGAAACCGCAGCCCCCCCCCAAACATGTTCCAACATATATGTCGGGCGTTGTTGCCTTTTCTTTTTTTTTTTTGCAAATTTGCGATGCAATAAACTTTGGCGTTGGCGTTTCTTCAATTTAGGTCAATAATTTACTGTGAAAATGCTTGTTGTTTTTCTAGGCTACTGATCAGTGAAGTCAATTGTTCAACCAAATTAAGTTCAATGAATCAGCACCTGTCGTCTCAGTCTGGAGTCAGTTTTCGTGCAACTATTTGCATATTTGTACAAATATTCTGTTCCATGCCAGTGAAAGGGGAAACCGAACGGATATACAGAATAGATAAGCACTTTTGGTGGGTGTGCATTTCCAGAACCTGATTAAGGCTGATGAATTATGTCTGAGAACTAGACGCACATTTGCGCATATCGTGTGTCATTCTGTCAAACTGTGACTAAATTAATAGTGCAGCCACCAACGATGGGATTTTTTGTTTCTGGTTATATGCTAAATCTATTTGTTGTTATTTAAATCTCCTTTATCTTTTATACAAAGAACGTCGCTTTTATTGATTTAGAACTAAGAGTGTTCTTGACGTGAATGAACTCCGGAACATCTGATCTTCGATTTGGAATTCCTCTTTTCTAAAACATATTCTGTGTCTCTGGGGACTTGACGCCCCTTAATGGATGAGATACATTAGCGAGAGATATTGTTTCCAAAAAAAGAAACAATTTCGCAACAGGAATAAAATAAATAAATTACAGTCTCGGCAAATTGTTGTGCGAATTTTATTACTGTATATATCTGTGAGAATGTTGTGTTATTTTTTATTCGCTGGGGTAAACGTTTTTTTTGTCTGTATAATTTATGTACCAAGATTAGATTTCTTAACTAAATCGAGAAGAAGATTGGATATGTTTATTAGGAGAGCTGCTGTATGAATGATTTGAGAAGTTCAAGTTCAGTTTGACAAGAAATAGTGTAGAGTAATAAATGCAGAGCGGGTGTCTACAAAAATGGAATAGTGGAAGCAAGCTATACAAATTGCTTTATTGATAAGGCATTCCACATTCGTGTTGTACGGCCCATTTTTAAGGTTCCGTACCCGAAGGGAAAAAACGGAACCTTATTAGTTTCGCTTTTGTCCGTCCTAACCCACTAGTGACTAGACCAATTTTGTTCCTAGGTCTATCTCAGAAACTAATTGACGTAGAGGGCTGAAATTTGCACACAACATCCGGTATGTGTTAAACTAGTTAAATGACATATACCAATGGTAGCGATACATCGACTGGTTTTAGAGTAATTAGTAATTTGGTGAAAAAATATGTTTAATCGCACAAAAAGCTGTTTGTTTCTTGATTAACAAAAAAAATACATTTTTTGTAGATCATGCTCGTGGCAATAGATGTGCCGAAGACTGTTTTGCGGAAAAGTTAATATTTTAAAAGATATTTACAAAAAACTTTCAACAATTTCGTTATTGCTCTGTTCTCTTAATCCAATTGGAATTTTCAATGCATACTGAGCTCTACTCAAAATCATTCACACACCGACACCACAGTCACTGCACAGACCACACTAGTGTTTGTGCTCTCGGTCATCTCCATTCCTTAAATCGTATTCTCTTAATCGTTTGCCATTGGAACTTTTCCAATGAATACTCATCCTTATGCACACTACCATAAACCAAGTATTAAATAGACCGTCAGCTCTTACAACTTAGGAGAATTTGCCTACAAGCTGTTTTCCGTGTTTCTATGTGCCAAAGTATGTGTGCCATGTTAAAGTAGATTAGCCGCACGCATACACTCGCACATAGGAACCTGACAGATGCCTGACAGTTCATTCTGTGGTAACATTGGAATAAATTCAAATTATAAATGAACATTATTCATTTTCTCGGCTGACGCAATTGATTTCAAATGTAATTTCATTAATTATGTCAATTGTTCCAAATTTTCTAATAAACAACATTTTTTTTTTTTTTAATAAACGGAATCTTCATGAAAAGATTATAACTAAAAACTCATATTATTTCAAATCTTAAGATTCGTAATCAATTCTTCTCTTTAAATTCTTTGCCGTTTTTCTGTGGACATTCACGGTGAAATCATTTTTCGCCAAAAACAGCAAACGAAAACAGACGCAATAATTATAGGAACAAAAATATCTTATTTTATTTCACACATCATTCCTTTGTTTATTTATGTTGATTACATACGCTATTATACATTTTGTAGAATATCTACATGTTTTCGTGGTGAAATAAAACAACGAACTTAAACTCTCAGAACGCATCCATCAGCTGACAGAAACTCACCAAATACACTAACTCTAAGTCGGTGCTCTCAGCACTCTCTCTTTATTTTTCACACGAAGCGTGTTAATTTTTCCCTTTTCACTAAACTCAAATTCCCTCAGTTTTGTTTATGGAAAAAAACATACTTTTAAAAGTAAAATTTGTATTGTTCGGAGATAAAATCATATTAAATTAATCTTCAGTATAAAAATCGCAGTTTGCTAACATTATAATGATATTTTTTTGATAATAGAAATTTTGGCTTAAGGCAAATCTCTTTTTTATGTACATTCAGTGCGTTGATAGTCATAGTGTAATGTAGTTTGACTGTTTTTCTGACAGATTATTGATAGTCCAACTATTAAGACATTTTTTCCTCTTACGCAGGAAAGTTTTTCAAAAATTTAAATTCCCACAAAAAGGTAGAAATACCACAATGCAGGAACACTGCTGAGTGTCAGAATTTTATTACTCCTCCCACCTTTTAGAAATTCTTTTTTTGCTGCTTCACACGTATTCACAGATAGGAAATTTAAGAGAGAATTTCATTTTCAAAATTTGCGGGGGGAATCGGGTAGGTGCGCGGGAGCTGACCGTCTATTTAATACTTAGTTTTTGACACTACGTTGCCATGAGAAATGTGGAAATGATTCTGGACTTCTGAGTTATATGTTTCATTTTAGTATTCGTTGGCTGTTAATGAAAATTTCCCAAATTTTTTATTAGCTTATAATTAATTTTGGTAAAATAGAGTCTTCGAAATTTCCAACTACAGCGAAGTATGGAACCTTCGGTGCGTGAGTGACAATCGGACTTGGCCTTGAAGGTTTTAGGTCCGCAAACAAATGCTTAGTTATAACCTTTGCAAATGGCAATGTTCTTCCCCTCTCTTTGATGTTTTTTTACACGCTTTATAAAATTATGGGCTTCAAACCTACTTTGCTATCTGGTAGAAGTCATAGAAATACAGATTTATCAGGAAAAGACATAAAAAGGTGTCATTGAGCGAGGGATGGTCTATCGGAGGAATTTTGAACTTCCCTCTGAGTTTTTGCACGACAGAAATTAAGAAGTCCAATGAGCGTTCTTGGAAAATGCGCCGAAGACAGCTACAATAGCGGCCGTTAAAAGACTCCTATAAAACTCTATCAATCCACATTCCCAACGAACACCCAAAGTTATGCGCACTCTCTTCGATCTGCTTCCATTCCGCACTCTTGCCAATACCCTCCACGTATTCATTGGCAGCAATTTGATTCCGTCTTCTTCGCACTGCCATTCATAAATTTGTATCGGATATCCGACGTATTTTTCACATGCCCTTCGAAACATGCAACCGCATCTGGCCGACCGCACACATGTGTAAATTGATCCTCGTCCAGTAGCAAGTTACCTTATCGTGGCCATTACATCGTGTTTCTTGTCGCTGCATAAAAGTTCATCACCTGCGGTGTCTCCGTCAGCGGTAAAGGCTCATGCGTACGAAGCAAAAAAAAAAAAACATCTCCATTCAATCACTGCCCACACCACTTAATGGGTTCTTTCCCACGACTTCCAGTCCTATAGGTATATTTTCTATTCTCTGATATCAAAATCACACCGTTCCGAATCGTGAAGGACCTAGAAATGGGTTCTTTTAAGCCAGAGAATTCACCCAACCGCCAATAATGGGCAATAAAAATTACCATACTAACGCATTGCACGTTGGAGTCATAAAATGTTCTGCCTACTCTAGTCTATTTGAGGCTACTCAGGCTAGGACGTGATCTACGGTTCCTTTTTCTATCGCTAACTTTAAAACATGTTAATGGGGTTTTATTATATAGTTGTGTGGTGTTTGCAGCGGCGGCGGCCCAGCAAATTGTCAAATCAGCGAAACAATGAGAGCTCATTTCGGGCCCATGGCGGAGCCATGAATTATTCAGCGAATCATATTTGGGTGCTACACAGGCTTCAAAGTTTTACCATTGGGAATAATAGAAATGTACCTTAGTAGAAGGGGGAATAATTAATTCTGTAGATTATAGATAGAAACAGGTCTAGCCACGAGCTAAACCGGATAGTTACAGGTGTTCCAGTGGCCAGTTGCCTGTCTGGCACTTGTTATCCAACCAAGAACGACCCTTTCTTTTGTTTTTGTCAAACTGATGAGGTTGTGTACCGTTTTAGTCACGAGCTACCGTTTAGCGATTATGCTGGTTTATGTTACAACCAACTTTGGTAAGGTTATTAACATTTTAATTCATTACCTACTGGCAGAGTCATCTAATCCTACAGTGCAAACAAAATCGAATTAGAAAAGTGGTTTTGTGCATGTTCGCCACCGGATTTTAAAAAGTGAGTTTTGGTTAACAAGTGTGTCTGCTGGATCTTTGTTGGTTTGCTTTTGCTTGCTTGGTTTAGCCACTGACTCATTGCGGTGCGCATTTGAGGCTCTCTTTCATTCATTGAATCATTAATATGAATTAATATTGAAGTAACTTTGTCTTTTCGTGTCCCGAAAATATCGTCCAGATCCTAGAAAACGTAACTCCCATTGTTTGTTTCTTGTTCGTTTTGAAAACCTTGGCAGTGTCGTGAAAAGTGGGTTCTGTCCTCAAAAAGTCCATTATCACTGCAGCCTCTGCAAAGAAGGTATGGGCTGGACGTGACTGTTAAATTTTCGACCTTCTTTTTTATAGCTACGCATTGTATCTCTTTCTTTAGAATGCTCAACAAAAATACCTTTAAATAAAAACAGCCTAAAGCTATGTATCACAACACCTGGCAATTGAAACATTTTGACAGATATTGTTTGATTAGGAGCACTTATCTAATTTTCGACTCAAATTCGTTACCGCGTTCATCAGAGCGCTCATTGAGACAATCAAAAAAAAGCCGCAAAAACCTAAGGCTCTCAGTGAAACTAATCAATCTCTGGTTGGCAATAATGGTTCAACTTCTAAGACCACCGCTGGTGAACCGGTTCTGTCATATATGTACATATATGGAAGTCGGCTCAAACCGCACCGCCATTAAAATGTCATATCAGCAAGACGAATTCCGAATCTCCGTGCCACCGGTCGGTTAACTGAAATGAAATGATACATTACAACACACAGTCGCACAGCTACGTATACTCACTGCGTGTGCAAACCGAAAGGTAAAGCAGTGGAAAAGAAATAAAAAGCCAAAGACAGATTTGTATCTCAAGTGGTTAGTTTAGATACGATTAAGCGAACACTGTTGGTTTGTAGTACATTAACCTTATAATTACCTCGGTGACGGAACGTTTTGCATTTCGTTTTTCCACTTCGGTCCATCATTTTTGTAGGTACGGAGGTCGAAATTCGAGCGGGCTTCTGGCGTTACACTGCCCCTTTCAAATATGCACACGCATTGGGATTTGGCGAGGGCTATCTCATCACCAGCATCATCGCTCAGATGGATTTTGTGCATGTTACGCTTGTTGCAGTCGTTTCAAGTGCAATTATAAGATTAAGCCGAAGCGCGATGCGATGCCCCGGCACAACGCGTTGACAACTCCAAATTAATCAGTTGCGCGACGACATAACTTTGGACATTGGATTTATTTGAATTTAAATGTCATGGTCATGTTTATAATTTTTGTGTTTCTCTACATTTGCTGATGATTGTGAAAGGATGCGGTTCAATTGAATTTGTAATCTCTCTCGCGTGTGTGTGGGGAAAGGCAAAGTTAAGATCTCAGACCGGCTTAGAATTGTTGATGATTGCTTTTGCTTCCTTTTTATTCCATTTGACATCAAAATGTTAACATACTCGTTTCAGCGAATAAAATGAATAAATCAAGAAAAAGAACAAAAATCAACGTTCACCTCTGAGTGGGTATTTAGATTTGAAAAAGGATTTCCAGACAAAATAAATATTAATAATCGGAGTTTCAGGCGACACGAGTTTTTGTTTTATTGCAGCATTTTGTTGTCGGAATCTGCATTTTTGTGCAGTGAATCAAGCGGAAAGAGTATCGAGGCCCCGTTTTTGGTCACGAAATGTCGGTATGTGCGCAACAATTAAAGAGGACACGCCAAGGTCCGATTTTTGTTTGGAGCGCACCCCGATTATTTTTTTAATTTTCGAAAATATGAGTGGCAATTTGAAAGCAATTTATACGAGTCATAAGCGAGTTCTGGGTTAGGTTAGTGGGCCGGCGAGGAGTAATCCACTCCACATTCGGGTCTGTTGGGAAAAAGGTTTTTCCCTTACTCCTTGTACATTATTCTATTATTATTTAGTCCTGTAATTAATAAATTAATAACTGTGCTGTTACCTAGAAAAATAATCTTCCAAGGAGAGTGTCGGAGAACTGGACAGTGACGTAAGAAGTGGGTTGTATCCTAAAGAACTCCCTAATCACCCCAGCCTCTGCAAAATTCTTCTTAGATCAGTCGCACATTCTTCATGTGGTACCGCAGGGTGTTGTGTGCAGTTCGGGTACCCTCAAGCATAGAGAGGTACTCTCAGTCATTCCTTATGATTTTGTCTGTTCTAGCTTCTCAAAAGGATGGCCAAAGCTTCCTTGTGGTAGCACAGAAATCCATGGATGTCCATTTAGCGTTCGATTCTCCTGTTCCCTTCTTCCCCGCTTCTAGCTTTAGTCTACAGAGCGGTATAAACACAGAGGGACATGTTTGTTCTAGAGCATTAGCAGAACCTAGATAGCTCATCCGGTTTCTCATTGTCTGGAATGCCTTTATGTCCAGGGACCCATCAGCAGAATAATAACTTGTGTTGTGTTCCAAGAGTCTTGAGCTCTTTGCGACAGCACTTCACAGGCTGCGATTTTATTACTGGGAACTTTTAGGCTTTTATAGCTGCCTGTCTGTTAATAAAGAAGGTGAATACCTTACGGAGGTATCGCAGACTCAAGGGCCGCTCTTGTCACTGCCAAGGTTTCGTCGTCATTTCGATTTCATCAATCTCAGCTTTGTTTACCCGAACGCGGATCTCTCCAACTGCACCATCTGCAGAGCAACCAATGTTCTGAACATCGCCAACGAAAAATGTATCTGTGATATTGTGAAAACGCCTGAAACCTTTTGTCAACCTTTTGCCAGTGTGGCCAACATCGCTTCGGGGAAAAAAATTCCAAGTAGTCCAGAATCCGTTGCCACCATCTTTTCGTCGATCTTTAAAGTCGCCTCCGATAGCGTCTATAAACGGACTGTAGTAGTTTCATCCATGGCAAATTCGTCTATCCGCGAATGATATTGATGATAGAAGCTGTACAGCGACATCGGCCTAGTCAGAAAAGTACGCATCAGTCGTCTAAGGTGGCTAAGATATACAGAGCGAATGAAAAGGATGAAAAGGACCTATAGTCCGGCGAAGAGTCTTCGATTCCAACCTGGACGGACAACCCAGTAGAGGAAGACCTCGCCTTTGATGGCACGAGCAAGTGGAAGTGGTCCTGAACCAGCTTGGAGGGCGCAAGTGCAGGCAGTTAGAAAAAGATCGCGCTAACTGTAGAATGGTTTAGGGCCCAGGTCCACCCCAGATTGTAGCGCCACTTAAATAAGTAAGTAACTTGGGGAAAGCGGCAGGCAGAAAGTAACCAATTTCCTGCTTGTGGGGCAGTTTGCATTATATGCACTTTCACTCGGAAGATATTTAAGCCCATTGTGCGTCTTAGTTACGTTCAATTCCGGCACTAAAGAGCGATGGTGTTGATTTGTCTGAGTTTTCCTGTAGGATTAGTCAGGCTATAAACAATTTTTAGACAGCTATTCTTTTATCAGAAGGACCTAGCTTGGTGTTTTTCTTTCCGACTGTTCTGTCACAATAGTTCTTCTGTGCCCACCCGACATACCTTCCTTCGCATTGTCAAGTCAGAATTAAAGGATGTGATTCTGATGCTGTGTGCCTCAGCCGACAGAGTTGGATTTGAATCTTCTAAGAGAATGGCCCGGCGGTCTTTGTAATTTGTAATTTGTAATTTTCTCCATAGTTTCCACGTTTTGGAGATAGTTTCTCACGACTGTGTAAATTCGTCCAGCCTTGTTGCCTATATAGCAGCTCCTTCCTTATAGGACTGAATTTGAACATTTTCCTCTTCGTTTGGGTAACCTACTTTTGACAGAGTGTAATAAAACAAGTGCCATTCTAAAAAAATTCTAAGCAATCCCCCTCTACCATTAAGAATAATAAGCAAAATTTGTAAGCGATTTATCAAATCTAAGTCAATTGATCGATGCCACTTAAATTGTCAAAATGCCAGTGCTTCAAACAACACCTCTATTGTTGCCTTGGTTCCAAAAATAACTCATTTTATTTCACCAATAAATTTCTTCTTGTACCAATAAACACGCCTGTGAAAAGACTCCACCTTATCTCATCTGTTTCGACAAGCACAAGTAGGTATATGTGACCTTCCTTCCAATTTATGGATACGTTTGTTTTTCTTTCATTCAACACTTGCAAGTGGATTTCCGTCAACGACTAGTTCTCAGTTCTTGAAAACGATGCATCACAACTTATGTGCAACTTTATCTTATCTGGGCGACAAGTCGGTAAACAAAACTGTGTTCGTATCAATATTGACTTGAATATGTTTTTTTTAACTTTGTCGATTATGTCGTAAGTGAAAGTTATTGTATTCGTACAGAATTTCGAACTCGAGCTCTGACATAACGATGATAGAGGAACTCAAAAAAGTGGGTCGCAACATTTTTTCCGTCTGTCTGTCCGTATGCTCCTGGGGCCTACAGCCTAAACGGTAGCCTGGATTTGGAGTTCGGGGCGGTTTTTTTTTTTTTTGCAAGGTAACCTCAATATTAATGTTACTCTCCATACACAATTTTCAAACCAGTTTGATTTGGTCGAAAACGGCTCTAACGATCTCATATATATTTGAGCTTAGGTGAGGTTAACATGATTGCATACTCAGTTTTTCGATAAAAAAAAAATCGAATAACGGTACTTTTGAGATTTGGACATAGATATCTCGAAAACGGTCAATACGATTGTAACAAAAATTAATTTATAGGGTAATATGGTCATTTCGAACTTAACAGCATATTCCCTTTTTCTCTATATGTATTACAGTACAATGCATTTTCGACAAAAGGCTTTTTTTTTTTTTAAATTCGGTTTCTTTAGTTTACCTGAAAATGACAGTAATGATTTAGACCAAAATGCATACTCAGAGTAAGATTGATGTTTTAAAAATTATTGCGTCCTTAGTTTTCAATTCGATTTACCGAAAACGCTTATTTTAGAAACCGCCCCTATCTCGGAAACCCCATTTTCAATTGAGATACAACCTTAAAAACCAAGTATTGCACTTTTGATGAACGCGTAAGTTTCGTGCGACCTACTCGGGCACTTTATTTATTTAATTCTCATGTATGTACAAGTGAATTTCCAAAAGCATAATGGGTGCAAACACTTTGGAGCTTGAACATGAGATAATTTTTCTTAGAAGGGGAGGGATATTGTTTTCTGCAAAAATTTCAAACCCACTGAGGTTTGACTGAGGTCGACCTTAAAGGGAATAGTCTTGCAATTTTTAGTTGATTTGAGTCCCCTCTACTCAGTTGCCGTGACTCTTCCTCAACTATCCTGGGAGATGTAAATCGCGACCGATCCACACTTTCTTCAATGGTTTAGCAGTTTCCATTACATCTTCAGTTATAGAAGGGTCTAGGCCCAATTCACTGCCACTTTCGTCTTCGAAATGCTATTAGTTTCTGCCCATTTCTCCTTCACGGTCGAAATGCGATTATGGCAGAAAATCTTTCTGAAGAAGAAAAACTTAATTCTACTACAGCTCAGTCGTAATCTCATCTTGCGGTCGAAGCCCAACTTAAAGAATTCATTCTCCAGTAAAATGGTATAGGGATTATTCGAGTCCTGCACGCGTATATTCAAACCCATTGGATTGGAACAGACGTAGCTATTTGTTGAGGCCTTGGTATAGTTGCATATTGCCTCCCCAAATCTTGGACATCATTCGAAACACTGACTCAGATTTGGCTGACTGCACCCAGTCCGGTTGAGGTTATAGTCCAAACAATATTCTGCAGATATTGAATGGACTCTACTCTCTGTTGAGATAATCGGAGTTGCCATTTTGTAATCGGCCTTCCAGTCAGTTTCGACTGAAAAAAAAAAAATAAAAAAAACTGAAATCCAGTCAATAAAACAGTCAACGAAATGCAATCAAAAATTAAAATTCTAATCAACTTTTTTTGTAACTTCAGGCGGTATATTAAAGTTGAATCAGCATTTGTAAGTTAACAAAGGCAAGTAGAAACTTGTATCAATGCAAACGTATGATTGTACAGGGTCCGCCAAATAACTTTTTAACTACTGAATATTTTCTCAAATTTATTTTTTTGTTTGAAAGTACAATCCTTCCGGTTAATAATGGTAAATAATTTCATTCAAATGGCTGCCTCGGCTGGCCATGCAGTAGCCTACACGATCGGTCCAATTTTTAAGCACATTATCGATTGTGTGCAGGTGTATTTCACCAATGGCTTCACGAATATTGTCCTTTAAAGCGTCAATTGTCTCTGGCTTGTCGGCGTAACACTTATCTTTTACGGCACCCCACAAATAATAGTCCAACGGTGTCAAATCGCAGCTCCGAGGTGGCCAAACGACATCAGCTCTGCGGCTGATAATGCGATCTTCAAAAACAGGGCGCAAAACATCGAGTGTAGCTTCGGCTGTGTGGCACGTAGCGCCGTCCTGTTGAAACCAAATGTTGCCAATATCCTCCTCTTCAATTTTTGTGAACAAAAATTCGTTCAACATGGCCCGATAACGATCGCCATTGACTGTAACGGTTACTCCTTGCTCATTTCCGAAGAAAAATGGCCCAATTCAATTATTCCTCTGGACCAAATTCCGCACCAAACAGTGACTCGTTTTGGGTATATCGGCTTTTCAATGTATGCGTGCGGGTTTTCTGTGCCCCAAATGCGACAATTTTGCTTGTTTACATACCCGCCAAGATGAAAATGAGCTTCATCTGAAAAGATCATCTGATGATCGCACCCATTCTGCAACATTACCATGATTTTCAAAGTAATGTCGCAATATTTCCCAGCGTTGTTCAAGCGTATACACAACCATATTCGTTTAGCGGAAGGATAAAACTAATTATCTGTCAAATCAGACATGAGCTAAATGTTACCATTCGCGAAATAAGCACTAGTTGAAAAAAAAAAGTTATTTGGCGGACCCTTTATTAGAGGTATATGTTTCCAGCAAAAAAATTGAAAACAGTCAAACAAAAATCGTCTCCAGTAAGAAACCAGCCGGCTGGATTATAAAAATCTTCCAGCTAAATGTTTATCTATCCAGTCAGATATGACTGGAAAGCAGTCTTAATGACAACGCTGGAGATAATGTGCTAGAAGTAAAGCTGGTTATCGTTGTTTTGACAGTGTTGATAAACAGCCTCACTCTTCACATCAGATATCCATAGTTCTTTTGCTTTTGTGGAGTCGACGAAAAACTTCAAGAACTACATCAACAGGTTATCTCGAATCGAATCCAATGAAGCCTGGATGAAGTCTCCGCCAGAAAATCCTTCTTCCTCATTAATATGGACAAAAATAACCTGAGAATCCTTACAGGATTAATTATTGGCCACAGCCTCATGTAAAAACACCTTCACCACATTATGGCGTCTCACCGGAACCGGCATGCAGACTCTGCCCTGAGAATAACTAATCCTTTCTTCTCATACTCATCAAATGTTCGGTTCTCTTTCATCTCAGAAGAAATATCCTTGGTTATTAAATCATCGTCAGCTAAATAGCAGACTCAGAATTTGCATAGCATTTGTTTTGTCTAATAAGTTTTATTCATACCGATATGAGTAAAAGGTCAGTGCCGCCGCTTTTCGAACATGTCAAAAGTTGGAGCTAACTCAAATTGGTTTTTATTCATACGAAATTTAGCAAATGCTTCGATTTTGACATTTCTCTTGTGTGAAAGCAACTGCTACGTTTTATTCATACGACCCAATCTGTGTAAATTCCGTCAATTTGGTCATCATCCCAGCTTACAATAAAATTCACTACAAAAGATTCTTCACAGTAGTAGCTCCTTCTCTTTTTAATAAATAACCCTTCTCTATCACAAGTCTAAGGAATTTGTCATCTTTCCTACACAAAATAAAATCTTGGCTTTTTAATCATGATCAAACTCAATTTGAAGACGTAATATCTTGAGTATCAGTTAACCCTTTAATTCAAATCAATAAAAAATATATATTCTTTGTTTTTCCTTTATTTTCTTTTTCACCCTACGCACTCAGGCATACGAATGAATACGAATATTTTGAAGGGACACTCGCCACTAGCTCTTGCTTAAGCTTGCCTAAAGAGTGTCTTAACTGAATTTTGTTGGGTCCTACAATATGATTTAATTTTATTTGTTGCTTCATTATTTTTCTTTGTTTGCATAATGTTAATTATTATAACGATTATTATACTCCATTAATTGTTTCTAAATTGTATATAATGCTAATCGTTTATAATATAGTTCTACTTACTAATAATTTCTTTGAATTGTTCTTATCACATTTTATATATTGCATCTAGCAAGATGAATTAATAAATACAATTAATAAAGACAAATCTATAAATCGTCAACCATAGTCACTGAATGCGTCAGAGGCAGCGTTTTGTCTGAGACCCTCGTTGTGGCTGCCCATATTTGCATTTAGATCCCCCATCGCAATGATTCTTTCATTCGGCGTAGCGTTATGTGAACTCCCAGCAGCGAAATCAAACAGTATGATATATGCGAAAGGAAAAGATTTCAATGTCGATTGCTGCATCCGTCTAATGGAAAAATGATTTTCCAGACATTCTCTCTGTTATTAAAATATTCGTATTGCACACATAGCAGCGGCATGACTTCATCTTGTCTGAGGCTTTTGCGTTTACAAAAATAAACACAATTATCTCATTAAGACTGTGCGGCGTCGGAGATACTGTGTAATAATTGAGGCATGACTAACGGCGATCTCCACTGTGCGTGATCGTTTAATATTCCACATACGCATCGCAACCGTGTCAATTGTTTCCAATTTTATGCGAAAAAAAAGTGTAACACTAGGTCTAGGTTCGCATTTTGTAAGTCTATTTGAATTTCGTTAGCCAAATTGATTGCACTACGGACGCAGAGTTCGTAGTCCGAAAGGAATATAATTTGATGCAAATTCCAGGCGTTGCGTGAGGTTTCGAAATTTTTAAAAATACGTAGTCTGCACGCATAAATATCGCGGACAAATTGCTTCAATTGGCAGATTTCGTGGGATTCACAAAACTCACATCACTGGAAGTGGGTGACTATGCAAAGATGACGTTTTGTTACACCAAACGGACTGAGGTATGAGTAACAACCGCCATAAAATGAAGTGTCAACTTATCTGCACAGTGGTCTGAAGCGGGTTGCTATTCTTTCATGCTACGTTATTTGCTACAAAGATGTTTTATCTATAGAAGGCGGGTTTGTAATTTCTGAGTCGGACAAGTCATTACATTTATATTGCACAGCTGATGACTGTAACTGACCATCAGCAATAATTGTTTTGTTTGTCGAAAGTTGCATGTAGTGGGTGCACCATCTTTGTAACTTTGACACTTATCAACCGACTAACTTGAGTAGACATGTTTTTGAAACTTCACGCTGAACGTGACGCTGTACATTGAAAATAGTGGTTCAGTTGTGTTAACTCAAAGTGCATATCGTCGGAAATCTCGTGGTCAACAAGCACCGTCTGACAGCACCGTTTGTCGAATTTGAGTACGTGACAGTGGGAGGTCGTCGACATGTCGCTTATTAGCGCTCAGACGTTCCAATAAACCGGGTGAGATAGAGTTTCTGCAACGAAAATCCCTTGGACTGGGCACTAAGATTTGACCCGTTCGGACTTCTTTTTTATGCGGGTTATTTGAAAAGCAAAATGTACGCCAGCAGGATTGAGACCATTGACGAACTTAAGGCAAACATGGAAGATGGAAGACGCAGCAAAAGGGAACATTTCGCTTTGATCAATAGGGGCTCCCACTTAATTGAAGTTGTATTCAAAATCTAGTCAAAATAAAATGTAAAGTTAAATAGAAATACCTCGTATATGGAAATCGATTTTATTTTTATTCAAGTTAGTCAATATTCACATACCGACATAAAAGATGGTGCACTCATTATATAGATTTGTAAACTCAATCAATTGTGGACCAATGAATGCCGGCAGACAGAACCCAAAATCAGAGTTCAAAGGAACACAAGTTCATCGTTATCACAGAACTGGGTTGGGATTATGATGCCCTCCATCTGGACCACTCACGGTTAGGTGTCAGCTTGAAAGACCGGCTTATATCTACCTATCGCGGAGAGTAGTCCGACTTTTTCTACTTCCTCCAGCATTTGAACCTTGACCACGTCCCAGAGTCATCCGTGGAAAAACGTTTGTGACACTTCATATAGCTGCCTTTATGCGGAACTCCATCATGCGCAGGTCTTATCTCACTCAAGATGGGCTCAGCAAAATAATACCATCACTTTCTTGCGTGGCCGTCAGGGGCGCCCTGGATAGCTATTATAGCGATCTAACGACAAACGTACCACTACCTTCCTTCAATACTTTTCATTTCCCCTTTTAGGTGCGGTGGGCTGGGTCAAGGCGTAATACAACCTGAGCCGAGGATGAACCTGGCAACCCACTACCCACACAACTTGCTTAGTTGCAAACAGAGTATTCGGATAGCAAGAGACCTCAGAAGAAACCATCTATAAGCGCAATGCGGATCTCTGAAACGACATACCGCATCAGACGTCTAGAGCGGTACTGGGAACGGTCAGCAAAAACAACGCTATCCGAAAAACAAGAACTTACTCTTCTGAAAATAGTTATGCAGGAGATTCCTATCGGCTCCTCTGGTAAAGACTACGTGTCCAGACGACAAAAGTCCGTTGAGGAATTCTACGTGGACCTTTACCTTTCTGAGACGAACGCAAGGTGTACCTAGTGGTTGATATTATAGACAGAAGCGATATTGATGTCAGCATCGCCTCTGAAAAGTGAAGGTGGGTGGAGTTAAGTATGGGCTGTGGCGCAGCAGGGGAAAAAGTCCCTAGCAGACTAAGAACTCACTCTCCCAGCTGAACCGTCCTTAACCTCGATCATTCTTATGATCATTCCGGCAAGTCACCCTCGATCATTCTTATGATCATTCTTATGATCGAGGGTGATCATAAGAAGGGAACAGACAAGGTGCGTGGTCATCGTCATCAATAAGAAATTCAGACGAACCAATATCAAAACGTCCATGCATGTTCCAACAATAATCGATAAGGTCTTGGGCAATCTGTACTTTCGTGCAAGTGTCAAATTGACCAGACTAGACCAGGTGATTGAAGAAATTATTCCTCGAATTGCGAAATACACTACAAGAAAGAAAAACAACGTCGATTGTCATCACCTATCATTACACTTGAAAACAGCGAGGAGATTACTTTTCCAAAACATTTTGGTTACAGTAAGTAAACTTTCAAAGTCAACCGCTCCTTGGATGCTTACAAAACAATTGAAGTGCATACTTAAGACCTATACCTGCAATCAGATCGGGACGTAGTTCAACTAGTTCGATACAGATTCACCTGCTCCGAGAATAGCGACGACAACAGCAGAGTAGACCTGTGCGTAAATATCAGAAGTGTTAATCCACAGTTTTCGTCCTGCGAGCACGAGATCATATTGGAAAATCTGAAGACCCATCTATCGATGACATTTGTCTGTCTACAAAAGTGTTTGACGGTCGGCCCTTTTTGGACTAATTAATGAAAGACTTCCTTGTATGGGTTTATTCAATTTGAGTTGAACCATTTTAGATCTCCGCCAACGTCCATTATAACTCATTCATTTAATTAATCGAATTAAACTTACTTTGGTTCAATGAAAACAAATTAACTCAACCAGTTTCAGCCGCACGTTTAATCTTTGCCACACAATCTCCGGCTCAGACAGACAGTCAGTTCCCATATCGCTGATTCGACGACTTAACATCATTTTTCAATTTGAATGATGGTTTGAACACTTTGAGGGTACACGATGATGAAATCTTCGTGAGCGTGATGTCGGCCATAAGTGAGAAATGTTTTCTAAACCATTTTGTTGTTACACGTAAATGTTTTTTTGTTGTTTAGGTTTTATTTTTTGTAATAGCGATTTGGCGTGAAAAGAGCAAGAAATCGTGCCAAGACAAACGACCTATCTATTTCCAACCAGCACCAGCATGTGCTTGAAAGAATACTTCATTTCTTTCTTTCTTTTTTTTTTGTTAATTACACAATCGAAGAATTCCAGTAAAAAAATATTTAACAATCTTGCTGTTGACTAAGCCGTCGCCACTCATCACCTCAGGTACTGCAAAAGCAATTCTCGCTTTAAAGTGGCCAGAACGTGACTGTCTAATTACTGCCCGCTTATCGTTCATACGCTAATTAAATTTATTAATTTGTTTGAAGTGGGAAAGAAGGATGCCACCAAAAATGTCCATACTTGTATCTATATATATACCTGTTTAACAATTTGTATTTTTTATTTTCAGGACTTTAACGAACAGTGCCCGTATTCGTTATCACCAGTTAGTACTAAAAGCCAAAAACTTCTAAGATCTCCACGAAAAGCTACAAGGAAAATATCGCGGATACCATTTAAGGTAAGAATAAAAGTTGATTTATGTATTTTCGAAACCAATTGACAAGGATTCCTTTAAATAACGACTTTTACTACCAAACCAAACTACCAACATCGACGAAGCGGAGAGAACGTCACATAGACAGCTATAAAATTGAGGTTGTGCTTTCATTCTGAAATCCAATGGAACAAGAAAACTGCTTCTAGTTGAATCCACAAATGGATTGGTGAAATGACAAAAAAATAATCTACGGCCGCTGGCTTGAATGAAATACACGAATTACGCATATTATTTACATGAAGCACTTACTCGCTTCTTGAGTGGATTCTGACTTCAAATCGAAAAGCGGAATTCTCTTCTCAGAATAGTATTTTTTGTGCCAATGGAACGGTGATGTTTATCGCTTCCATACTCTTCCGGACGGCGCAGTGGCTTAGTGGTTAGTGTGTTGGACTACTAAGCGAGGGGTCTCAGGTTCGAATCCCGGAAAAACCCAAATTCCAACTTATGGTTTTTTCCGCTGCGCCACCTCTCGCGAACGTCTGACAAACATCCGAGAGTATAGCTGTGATGAAGGAGCTTCTCAATTAGTCGTTTGGACCCGGCATAAAATTGTAGATCCCTTCCATTCGTCCCAAAAATGAAAAACTAACACAAACGAATGGTTGTGAGAAGCTAGGCCTAGGATCCCTACAGACCTGTTGCTATTTATTTTATACTCTTCCGGACGCTTCTTTTTGTCCAATGCAAAACGACATAAGGGACTTTGTTTACCTCGTGACAATTAAGAAAACTCTGTATACGATCTAAAAATAGCAGGCCTGCTGAACGCATCTAAAACGAGACTTTAAAGCAGATGAAGGAAAAGATTCCCTTAAGATGTATGGTCATGTTCACGTTGACGGGTTCTCTGGAGAAAACGATTCAACGACGAATTACGCGAAAAACGGTCTGCTAAACTGACGATCCAGGTGTAAAGCTCCTTAATTTGAAGATTGCATCTTCGTTCATATTACCTACCGCAGGTAAGATTTAGACACAATCCGCTGGACAACGATATCACTTGTCCAAACGACCGATATTGTCGATCCCCATACCCATATAAATCGGATCTTCACACTTCCCAGTAAGATCCTTGAACTCAATTTAAATTGTTTAAGCATTTACTTTTGTACTTCGAGAACACGACTGAATTGCGATGCTTTTACTTCAAATTTCGACTTGTAATTGGAAGCAGTGCAGTGTTTCTATTACTTATCTCGAGAAAGGCGGCTAAACCAATAAATCAATCAAAATTAATCAAAAGTTCCTTCTGATGCTTGCGGATAGGTGTTACTTCTGCACTATCTTGTTTAAATTCGTAATGGGTCGCTGCTTACAAAATGTATTTAATGAACGCAGGCATATTTTTTACAGTCTCGTTCTCGTGATCTGTTTTTTTTTTTTAGGGTCCCGTCAGCATATAATAGGTGGAGTAAAAAGTAATCCATTATTTTCTCAATAGAGGGCTTTAGTACTCTATATCGTTGTAAAGATGACAGATATTACTAAAAAAAGCTTCTTTGACAGTTTTGCATTTAACTGATTTAGTTTTGTTTGCGCACGTGTCAAAAATGAACCCCTGCAAAGTGAAAATACGGTACATTTTACAGTTTTTCTTCGAAAATGCAAGGCGGCTGAAAATGTGAATAGTGTTTATGATGCTGATACTGTGACAGCCAATTTTGGTTTCATTGATTCCGTTCCGGTGATTTTGAGGTTAAAGATGAACCACGCTCTGGAAGGCTAATTGTCAAAAATGTTGATAAATTTATGGAAATCGTTAAAGCTGACCGTCAAAAATGGCAGGAAGCTATCGAACAAAATGGCGGATATATATACTAAATAAACCCTTCAATTTCATACAAAATTAATGGATACCTTTTTACTACACCTAGTCTTACTGAGGCGACGATAAATAAGTAAAGAATTAAAAGATGGCAACTGATGAAAATTTAACCTACTCAGACATTAGAAAGCTCTTCGAAGCAAATGGTGACTTTTGGCCGGAAACGTTGGCTTATTGTATCTGTTTTCAGTACTACACTCACATATGATTGTCCGCTGGACTGTGCACAATAAAGCCATTCACTCCAATTACCGTGTGCAACACTACGCTACAGATAGACCACTCCAACTCCGGCTTGGGACATATTTTGTCCACATGCTACAGCTAGATATCTACTTCCAACAAGTGGCAGCAAATGCGAACTCGATCTCAAGTGACCCAACGGAAAATATCTTTCATCAACACAATAGTAGGTGTCATTATTGGGCAACAGGGAAGCCCGCCTGGGTCCAGCTTTGCACCTGCCAAGCTCTCTCAACTCAGAAACAAAAACACGTCCATTAATTCGACAATCTTGGTGAAGTCGCCAATATAAGCATTGAACGCATTTAGCGCTTTATAATAAGCTGCTGTACATTCAAAAGGTATAATGAGAACACAAGCTGCGGTATGATAATAGCTGCACTTACTGAAGCTTGCCAAGTGAATCTAACGTATCCCAACCTACCGTATTGGCCGTACAGTAGGCCAATGCAAAATATGGGGTTTTATGTCTCATAAGATACGAGAAACCTGTTCGTTAACTGGTAGCTTTCGACTTACATCCCAAGTAGCTAGAAATATTTGATACTGGGATCCTTTTAGTGTTGGTGTTGCTCTGCCCAACACTGAGCCACCAGCTGTGTGTTTATTCAAACAATTTGCTTAACGCAGATTTCAGGACGTCCAGCACACTGACCACAATACTCTCTGTCCAGAACTGACAACCACTCTAGTGTCTTAACCGAGACTTTAACATTTTGTATTCTTTGCATTTCCTCATTTTTATAACACTCCCCTTTGCTATTTCAGGTATTGGATGCCCCCGAACTGCAAGATGACTTCTATCTAAATCTGGTCGATTGGTCGTCACAAAATGTACTCGCTGTTGGATTAGGTAGTTGTGTTTACCTATGGAGTGCCTGCACGAGTCAAGTAAGTTTGCCTTCTTCACACAGCATCTCTAAGACAATTTTTATTTACACGCATTCATCATTACCCTTAGGTTACGAGATTGTGTGACCTTAGCCCAGATGCGAACACCGTCACCTCCGTCTCATGGAATGAACGTGGCAATTTAGTAGCTGTTGGTACACATCACGGTTATGTGACAGTGTGGGATGTAGCAGCCAGCAAACAGGTAAGAGATCGTAGAAGTTGTGTTTATTCTAAGATCGGGCTGGTAATTTGATGCAATACAGTGTGAAGTGGTAGTATTTGCCGGCGCTATTAACGCTGTTTGTTGGTCAAGACCACCTTCTGTGTGTGACACAGTATCCAAATTCATTTCATTCGCTAATTGAATGACAAATAAGCTTTATAATTGTTGTATGTTCCTCTTTGATTGCAGATAAACAAATTGAACGGTCATTCTGCTCGCGTCGGCGCCCTAGCATGGAACGGTGATATCCTATCAAGTGGTTCGCGTGATCGTTTGATCATCCAACGTGACACTCGAACGCCAGCGCAACAGTCCGAACGCCACCTGGCCGGTCACAGGCAGGAGGTTTGCGGTCTAAAATGGTCGCCGGACAATCAATATCTGGCCAGTGGTGGCAACGACAATCGTCTGTATGTCTGGAATCAACACTCGCTAAATCCAGTTCAGTCGTACACCGAACACATGGCCGCAGTTAAGGCGATTGCCTGGTCCCCCCATCACCATGGCCTCCTGGCAAGTGGCGGAGGAACAGCCGATCGTTGCATCCGCTTTTGGAATACCCTGACCGGGCAGCCGATGCAATGTGTCGACACTGGCTCGCAAGTGTGCAATCTAGCCTGGTCCAAGCACTCCTCTGAGCTGGTCTCGACGCATGGCTACTCACAGAACCAGATATTGGTATGGAAGTACCCCTCGCTCACACAAGTCGCGAAGCTAACCGGACACTCCTATCGTGTCCTTTATCTAGCTCTCAGCCCCGATGGAGAAGCGATCGTGACCGGAGCCGGAGACGAGACTCTTCGATTTTGGAATGTCTTCAGTAAAGCGCGCAGCCAAAAAGAGAACAAATCTGTGCTCAATCTCTTCACCAACATTAGATAAACAGCAAACTAGGACAATTATACTTTCTTTTCTTCACAATCCCTCTTGCTATAACGTATGCTGCAGGTGTCCTCAAAATTTGTACTAGGAGACTTCATACAAAATTTATATATTTTTAGCTAATAATAGTGATTATTTTTTGTATTGTTTTTATTTTCATTTGTTTATATTTACTATGTACTTTTTAACATATTAATTTACTTAGCACACCGTCCATTCACAGTGACTGTGCTGGACTTGAGATAAACTGAATTCGCGCGCGCTTTGGGTTAGAATAAAATAATTATTTATATAGAAATTATATATATTTTTTAAGTAACCTTGTAAGTAACCTTGATTTTGCTGAAAGTTTTTAAAGCGAAACGTAAACTTTAAATTTAATTGTAAAACTTATAATTATACACACGCGTATTAAAGAAATATGCATTAATATATATTATTTGAGAGATGCAGCCGTCGAGTTGGTAAATTAAGTTGAGTGTGTGTTTTTTGGAATTACAAATGTAACTTAACTATGTTGGCAAGAGCACTAGGCGAAGAACAGAAAAATTATTAAAATATGTAAAATCAGAATATGATGAAGGGAACTGTATTAATAAAATTGGAATTTTCGAAATTGTGAATCGTGGTCGTTGGTGTTTTTATTTTTACTAGTTTCGCTGTAGGCTGTACCCGCCCGCCTTCGCCCGTGCAAAATGTGGTTTCAGAACAGTTGATGGGAAAACAAATTTAAGAAATTTGCTGTCTTGTAGGGGACACAATTTTTTTTTCTTTTTTGATAATCGCTGGAAGGAAAAATCATCCAAAATCATTGCAGAGGTTATACCTCTAGGAGCCGCGAGGGAGCCTTCGGTTTTGATTCTATCGGCTAAGATGGTGCGTGAAGCAATTCTTGCTTAAATCAACCACCGTTTTTCTTAAGGTTTGACCCTGTTCCTTATTCATTGTCATGGCAAAACAAACATTAACAGGAAATTGCATCGGTTTAAACTGAAATGGATAATTGCTGGGAGTTATTTGTATTCTTGGTATAAACAGCGTTCTCCTTTGCCAGAACCAGTTAAAATTAACGCCTCAATAACGTTTTTCTGTAACGAAATCATTCTCGATCAGGTTTTATTACAAAGCTTGGGGGGATTCAAAGCAACATAATGGGAACTCCAACTTTTAATACAATTTTGTGAGCAGGAAGGCCATGGGCTGTAATGCTATTTAAAAACTCGAACGGATGATTTACTGCCTCATCTTGATTGAAAATAGCATTTATGGGCAGGTACGACGTTGTATCACCAGAAATTTCCCCTAATATAATATTATTGAGGTAAGAGACTTGTTCAACTGTGGGTGCTAAAATAGACCTTTCGCATAGCCAGGAGTGTTCTTTTGTATTAAGGTTATAAAACCCAAAAAAGCCGTTTTTGTCCATGCCGACGTTAAAAAAAAGAACAAAATACATAATTTTGTTGTTCTGAGAGATAAAAAAATGCCCTTATTCGCTCTTTTTACCTTTATACCTATTTTACATTTCTTTCATAGATACTTTTTTTTTTGTAAGCAAAACAGAGTTAAACAAACCTTTCCTACATATTTGAAATTTTATTTATGGAATTATTTTTTTCTCAGCAAACCAAACAGCATACTGCCTCCGTCTGTCTCCCTCTCCGTCACAGGAGTAAAATAAGGTTAAAAGAGATGTCAATATATTGCGCGGTTAGTATATGTGATTTGAGAATGAAGTGCTTATCACTAACCCAGGTGAAAATGGTAGAAATGTTTGAAATGTTGCCTATTTATTTAAAGCGAGTTAATGGATATCCTAAGTTGTACCTACAGATATAGAGTTGAAACAAAGTGGAGATTGTAGGGCTAGGTATTCTCTATAGGCCTGTGAAAATGCACCAGAATATATTCAGCAGTTTCAAAGATTTTTGCATTTAAAGACATGCAGTCAAATTCAAGCTTAGTCATGCAGAACTATACCAATTTTATTTATTTGATGTAATACTAAAACACTTATACAAAAATACGCGCCTTTGAAAATAAGTTTTACTCATGATTAACATTTAAGTACGTCACTATGAACATTTAGAGCAAAACATGTTAGTTTACATAGTAACATTATTGAAACGGAAATGGTTGGTAAACACAGCGCAGATATGTTTTCCCCATGAATGAAAATTAGGTATACAGTTGCTTACTTTTAGGGGTAGATAGGTAAACTGTACTCCATCGAAAATAAGTTCGTAACTATGGCAAAATGGCGGATACAATTTGAATGTCACCAAACTGCTTTCAATTAGCTGATAAGTTCTTGAATGGGGAATTCTTAACTTGGCATACAGGGTGGGCCAAATACAAATTTCTTTTAAAAAATGCAATAAAATTAACAAAATTACATTTTTTCCATGTATTATAATTTTATTAGTAAGAGCAAACATTCCCAGTAATTATGAATCACAACGTTCAATTGGCTGCCTCGGCTGGCTTCGCAGTAGCGCACTCGGTCACTCCAATTTTCCAAGACCTTGTTGATGGTTTCAGACTGAAGCTCACAGATTGCTGGATGATATTGGCCTTAAGTGCTTGAATCGTTTCCGGATTGTTGGCATAACATCGGTCCTTCACGGTTCGCACAAAAACTAAAAGTCCAAAGGTGTCAAATCGCAGCTCCGAGGCGGCCAATTGTCATCGCCAAGACAGCTGATAACACGATTTGGGAATTAGGTGCGCAAAAGATCGATTGTTGCATAGGCTTTGTGGCATGGCGCGCCATCATGCATGAACCAGAGGTCGTCCAAATCGATGTCTTCAATTTCAGAAAAAAAAAAAAGTCGGTTAACATGGCTCTGCAACGCCCACCGTTGACCGAAACGTTGTTCCAGTCTCATTTCGAAGAAAAATGGTCCAATGATGCCACTACTCCATAATCCGCATCAAACTGTCACAATCTCGTCTGTGCGCACCGTACAACGACGGGGACCTTGAGTGTTGTCCACTAGCATACTAGTCTCCCGAACTTTATGCACAGACTTGCGTACAGCAACTTCTTTTCAAAAAAACGCACTGCTTGGGGTACACAGCACTCAAGCGTAAAGCGACTTATTTCGATCCGCCGAGGTAGGATTTCGAGCGGGAAACAGCTGTCAAAATAACGTATGATTTAAAAAGAAACCACTAGATGGCCCACCTTTTATATCCACATTTTTTTGTTTGTGCACATCTATGGCGCAGTACAGTACCTTTCGAATGATATAGGTTTTATTCTCCTCATTTCATAATAAATAATAAAAAAGTCTACGGGAACTTTGGATGTTCGAGACGAGACATCTCTATTGACGTAATAGGTCATTTTTTGTCATCTCCGAAAGGCCTCTTTAAATGTTTATTATTTATCCATAGCCAATCCTAGTTAGGAAAAAGAGTGTAGGAAAGAACAAGCCAGAGCAGGGGTCGAATCGTCACCCATGAACGAGCTATACGTTCACGGAATTAAGTTGATTTTACATGTGAAGCAAAAACGTAATGCTCGTTAACGGACGAAGATAAGAAAAATAGAAGCCTTCGAAATGTGGATATATGGAAGAATATTGCGTATCTCCTGGGTTGACAGGATTACAACAAATGATGAAGTACTACGACGAATAGGAATGGAAAATGAGCTTATGTACCTAGTAAGGTACATTCCTAACGAGGAAAGTGGAATACATTAGACACATCTTAAGAAACGACAAATACCAACTACTTCAACTTATTATTATTTTTTGTTATTGAAGGTGAAAAAAATCTCGAAAGACACAATGGGGCTAGAAACCCAGAGTAGTGTGGGACTCTAACCGAACTAAAAACACCTCCTTAATCATGACCCATCCAAGAAAGATCGACAAATGATTTTAGTTTCAACGTGCAGTTGATGGTATTACAATTTCGATACGGGTTCTCATAACTTTTTTTTTGATTATAAGGTCGTGCGGTTTAATTCTTCTTAATCTACGAATATTGTTTCGTACATTTAAGACGTCTTCTATTTCAGGACTATTATGCATCTGCAGTTGCTCATTGTGACGAATTGCGTACTTTTTAATTACTTCCGCTACAAGATCAATCACGATGCAAGTCATTATTTCTAATATACCATAGGGCATTTACTATTGCCCGAAGGACTTTGTTTTGGAATGTTTGTATTATTTTTACATTTGTTTTCCTTGTACAACCATATGTCCAAACTGGTTTCAGTATCTGGTTAGATAATAAAATGTTATTCTCAATCTCAATGGACATTTCCGAATTATGTCCTAGCAACCAATAAAGTTTTCTATATCTATAATATTTAGCTTTTCTACTTATTTTGTGAGGAATAATAAATAGAAGGAAGAAGAGCGGTTGGAAGACAAGGACTGCATGAGAGGAGTAAAAAGCAAACAAACTTTAAAAATTATTATTTCCAACTTCTAAAATGGAAAGGTTAAGGAACTTTAAGAAGATGAATTTATCCATTCCGGAGTCTGGAGAACCAATATGATCGGAGCTATGATTGCTCTGGAGCTGAAAATGTTTTCATTAATTTTTCAAGTATAGCTTTGTAAGAGTAGTGGTGAACTCCCTTAGAAAATCAGCAATTTACGAAAAGTTAACAAAACCTTTTTTATTGAGATGTTTAATCGGCCTTATGATAATATCGTCATATGCTGAAAAATGAACTGAAGCTTGTGTATCTGCGAGCTCTGTGTGATTACACTTTTAAGAGGCGTTTTCCAAAGTGTATAGTGGAATTTCTGAGCGAAAATCCGCAACTTTATGGACTAGCTTGTCCGTTACGACTTGCTCTTGAATGCTCGGCAACACATAACTACTTTCCTTCGTTGCATTGGCCCACCAAATATCCATCGCCCGATCTCCCGCCCACTATGTGAATTTGCATTCTCTTAATGCAAGAGACACGAAAAGGATGTCAAGTGGATCAACCACCCCACCTGGAGGTTTTTTGAATCATCCATTAAAGTCAAAGTCGATGTGCAGCGTCATCTGTTTTCTAACAAATGTAGATACTAAAAACAGATGTGCTGTTTGGACGACCGCACATTGTTCTTGTGATAATCTTTCTCGAAGTGACATGTTCGCTCGATTGTGTTCGATTTCATTCTGATCTGAGCCTTCGTCTGGATTTCCGTTCTCACGGACAGTTGCCATACGTCGTGCATTACGACTGCGACATGAAGGGTTTGACCTTCTCACTGGCGACATGATCAAATAAGACTGGAAACCGCCGAGATCGATCAACAACATAATTTTAAAAATTTTAAATAATTTTTCTTGTATTACTGAAGTGATACTCCCTGTTTTTCTATCCAGTTTATTTTTTCGTCTCCACAAACACATGTTCTTCTCCTATTTCATCCCATAAAGATTTTGTTGTAACCTTTGTCCTTCCTTGGGCCAATACGAATCCATCAAGCCCAAAATTGTAAAAATCTGTAACGATCCGTTCTCGAGCTATTTGTGCACACGGACGTCAGTCTCTTTTATATGTATAGATACTCGTAGCCAGATAACTGGCTGGATATATAAATTAATCGCCAGATTAATCCGCCTACACCTTTGGGGTAAAATGCGATCTCTCCCTTAATGAATCGGAGCTGCACCGGTGGTCTCAGGTTCGAAAATGCCTGGCAAGCACCAGCCCTGTAAAAACTTCTTAATTCCGGCGTTCAGATTCGACATAAGATTCTGTGCCCATTCCTTTTCGTCCAAACAACAAAATGAAAACTAACACCAACGAATAAAGCTCCGCCCTCCACATGAACCTGCAGCGCCAACTATAAATTTTTTTTAGTTGCACTTATCGAGTAAGAAAGTACGAGCCAGCATTAGTAAAACAATTCAATTTTGAAGCCTCCCACCTTCTCCCTGCGCATTTTGCACTTTCTCTAAAGCATCAATCAGTTAGACTGGCATAACCGGGACAGTGACTGATTAACTTGCACATCACATTCGAATTCAATATACATACCAAACATCCGGTATGGTTTACTTCCGCTACTCGCCATAGATGTAATAAAAAAGAGCTCAATCAAAAACGACGAACAATAGCAACCTACACATGCACCCCCTTTCTACGCTACGAGCTGTTGTACGTGTACCCAATCAACCCCTACACTTAGCAAAATTTCTCGCCCCTCGCTGTTCACAGTCCCAGCTCCCAGGTCAACCGGCGTTTCCAGTTTGACATTTTTATTGGACGTTTTTATAGGCTCCTCTAATTTTCGGTCATAAATCATTTCGTGAATTCGAACAGGGCACCAGCGCCACAAACGTGCATTTCTTGTCTTTCTGGAATGGAACTGGCAATGGCAAGCCAACCAGTTCTCTTTTCATAATTCTACTTTCTCCAGCTCCTCTCGAATCTCGTATGTACGAAAAGAACCACTCAAACGGTGACGTTCTAGTGTCCAAGTCCCATACTCTTCTAACCAGAAGCAATCTCCAAATAATTCCCACAGGTTTCATCAGATACCTCTTACATTTTCTGTTTGCCATGTACTGGCTTCCGCCTTTGACCCTGGGGAATTCCCAGGCTGGATCTCTAACGTGGCGTTTAGAAAAGGATGGCTGCGCCTAGGGGTGGTGGATACGGGTTTGTCAACTGCAGAATGTGTTACGTAAGCTCAACTGCTTGTATTACGCGTGTAGTTAGTTGTACGTTTTGTAGATGAATACGTTTTAAATCAGCTGTTGCAGGAAGCAGAGCAGTCAGTATACTTGGTGGGTGGTTTGTTGTTATTGTTTGGCGGTGTTTCGTATGTTTGTTGTTGTCCAACAACAAATGCGGCATCGTTGTCGTCGCCGCATTGTTTGTTGTGATTGTTTTTTTAATGCGCTGATAAAGAACAGGAGATCAGAAAGTTTAGAAAGTAAGCAAACGTACCACCCATATACACAACCGAGAATGTGGCGAAGTGATGACGCAGGACTGAAGTGGAAGTAGTTGCTATCTTCTCCTCTCGGTCTCGATGTGTTCTTTCATTTTGCTTTGGTGTGTTTGTTTTTACTCGTACGATGTTCATTCTTTTATCTGGTTACTGTGCTGAGCTGCCTGAGCAAAGGGGTTGATTTGATTATAGTTAAGTGGGGCAAATGTGTATGAGTGTAATTGTATATTGAACAGATAGGAAATTGGAATGCTGAGAAGATTTCTGAATGCTTGATTGCAGCGTGACGATTGAGGAGATGTGCATGTTCACTCATTCACTCTCTAAAGTCTAGATGGATGCACATCAGTTAAAGGGTTGGGATTGCGAGTGTGATTTCATTTACGAAGTGAAGCAGAGGGTCACCTCAATTAGGGTTATTTATTTTCAAGGCTGGTGTGTAACAAATTGGATGTGTTCTTCTTGAATATCCAGAAAAATACGATTTAAAAAGAAAAGTGTCTAGTTCTAGAGATATTTGTTTTAAACTTCATACGGGCCTTGCGTTTTATATTTTCCTATTTTTGAATGTATAACATAAAAGCAGGATATCAAACGTAGAATAACTCTTGGCAATCACTGCATCTCTTTGCCCTATGAAGGCAATTGATGAAGGCACGGACATTTTGCATAAGACCTGGATCATCCCTTTGCTTTATGGCGCTTTCGTTTTTCTATGTGAAACGGATGGAGATATAATTTTTCTTTTATAATGTGCTTGCGCTAAAGAGTTTAAGAGCTGTTTTTTATTATCAGCTATGATCTATATAGATCATCGATTTACATGCAACTACAACAACAGCACACGATCCTGCCATAGACCATAGACAAACCATACTGAGACCCCCAACTCACAATCCTCTTGCCGCTGGGCCCCTCAATTTTTTTTCAAATTCGCCATTTTGTATTCCTATTGATGTTATGTCAAAAAAGAATCAGTGTGACATGCAAAAACACACAAAAACTACAAAAATAAATGCTGCCAACCGCGGCAACCGTGGGGAAATGTGAAAGAGTTCGGGAATACCACATTTTTTCATTACTGAACGCCATTGGTTAGTTATTATAAATTGTTAAAAGGCGAATAATTTGATTTGGTTGGTTAGTAAAATTATCTAAAATATATTTTTTATATACTAGAACATAATAGGACAAACATGGCTGTGTATTTACCTCTTTTCGATATCATTAAGATCGATTTATTGTATGAATTTTTCTTTAATAACTGAAAAAAACTTGCTCAAAATTTTTTTTTTTTTTATTGAAGGTGAAAATCTCGAAAGACTTAATACGTCCAAACAGGTTTTAGTATCTGATTATAAAGGGTGATTTTTTAGCTGGTTTGGTTTTGGCAACACTGGTTTTGACAGCTGACGTGTGTTTAGTACCTACCTTGTGTCACTGTCAAACAGCTTCAGTTTGGTTTGCAATTTAACCATGGATCGTCTTACAAATGAACAACGCTTGCAAATTATTGAATTTTACTATCAAAATTCGTGCTCGGTTCGAAATGTTCATCGCGCGCTGCTTCCATTTTATGATCGGCATTCTCGACCTTCTGAGCAGTCTATTCGGAAGATTGTGACCAAATTTCGCACCAAATTTACTTTGTTGGACATTAAACCACCAACACGTTTACGTACTTGCGTAGTGAAGAAAATATTGCGGCCGTATCAGCTAGTGTGACAGAAGACCGCGAAATGTCGATTCGGCGCCGTTCCCAGCAGTTAGGCCTTTGTTACAGCACTACGTGGAAAATTTTGCGGAAGGATTTGGGCGTAAAGCCTTTTAAGATACAGCTGGTGCAAGAACTAAAGCCAGCCGACCTACCACAACGCCGAATTTTTGGTGAATGGGCTCTTGGAAAGCTGGCCGAGGATCCGCTTTTTTATCGAAAAATTGTGTTCAGCGATGAGGCTCATTTTTGGTTGAATGGGTACGTAAATAAGCAAAATTGCCGCATTTGGAGTGAAGATCAGCCAGAAGCATTGCAACAGCTACCAATGCATCCCGAAAAAGCCACTGTTTGGTGCGGTTTATGGGCCGGCGGCATTATTGGGCCATATTTCTTCAAAGATGATGCGAATCGCAGCGTTACTGTCAATGGTGAACGCTACCGAGCGATGATAACAAACTTTTTTTTGCCCGAAATGGAAGTTCTTGACTTGCATGATATGTGGTTTCAACAAGACGGTGCCACATGCCACACAGCACGCGAAACAATGGCGCAATTGCGAACAGTTAATTTCACGTTTCGGGCCGGTCAATTGGCCGCCTAGATCGTGCGATTTGACACCATTAGATTATTTTTTGTGGGGGTATGCCAAGGCTAATGTGTATAGGGACAAACCCGCTTCGATTGACGCACTGGAAGCCAACATCCATGCATTCATTCGTGAGATACCGGCCGATATGTGTGAAAGAGTATGCCAAAATTGGACTCAGCGGATGGGCTACCTGAGACGCAGCCGCGGTCAACATTTGCATGAAATTATCTTTAAACATTAAATTGCAAGGTTCAAACTATCGATTCAAATAAATATTTCATTCATTTTTTCGAATTTTTTGTGTTTTTTTTTTAAAAAAAGTTCTAAACCTCTTAAAAAATCACCCTTTATATTAAAATTTTACTCTCAGTGGACATTTCAGAGCTATGGCCTAGCAACCAATACAGTTTTCTATACCTAATATTTAACTCTTCTACTTTCTTTTTCACATGTTCCTTCCATTTCAGTTTAGCATCTAGATTCATACCCAGATACTTAGCTGTGTTCGAAGAAGGTACTACTTGGTTATTAATATTACCACAGGAGCGTTCGTTATTTTTTTATTTGTAAAATTCATATGAGTGGACTTTGACTCATTAAGTCTAATTCGCCATCGTTGGGCCCAATCACATATCTCGTTAACAGAATTTTGTAGCTTTTCTGTGGATTTAGTCACGCATCCATCAGTTGATAGAAGAGCAGTGTCATCTGCGAATGTAGCTATCATCAAATCGTTTGTATGTGGTATATCACTAGTATACAGTAAGTTCAGGGTTGGTTCCAGAACACTTCCCTGTGGAACTCCTGCTTGTAATTCTTTGAGTTCAGAATACGCTGAACCATAGCGAACTCTAAAGAATCTATTTGAAATATAAGATTTAAGTATCTCATAGTATTGTCTTGGTAGATCCCTATGAAGTTTATACTCTAAGCCCTTATGCCAGACCTTATCAAAAGCCTGAGCAACGTCTAAAAATAGTGTAGAGCAAACTTGCTTTTCTTCTAATGATTTTTCTATAATATTTGTTATACGATGTACTTGATCTATTGTCGAGTGTTTATTTCTAAACCCAAACTGGTGGGTGGGAATAAGCCTTCTTTTTTCTATTATTCTGTCTAGTCTTTTAAGAAGCAGTTTCTCAAAAAGTTTTGATAATACAGGTAAAAGTGAGATTGGCCTGTATAAGGTGACTTCTGATGGAGGTTTACCTTGTTTAGGTCGCCGATCCATTTCCCATCAAATGTTTTTAACGGGGGATCTTGCGTTTGAGGTCTTTTTAAATATTTGGCAGCCTTCCAAAGGGAGTAGTCTGTGACTTTGTCAGCAGTTAAATTGCAAAGATATTTAGTAAGAGCTCTATTTTTACACTCACTGATACTTTTTTTAAGTTTATTGCTAAGTCTACTGAATATAGTTTTATCGCCGGGATATCTTGTCATTTGCCATTTTCTCCGGGCTCTTCTCTTTTCTAATATTAGTTCCCTAATTTCTGTGGGGTATTTTACCGATGCTTGTTTATGTTTCTGAATAGTTGGTGTACTATCTTCTGCCGCCTGTTGTACATCGGCAATGAATTGTTCCACTTCGATAAGGTCTGGTATTTTTGCTGGGTCGGATGGCCAATAAGTAGGCGATCCAGTCTAAATAAAGTTACAATTAAAATTTCGCCCTGCTTTGTAAAGCTTCCTGCCTGTCGTCGTTACTAATCTGGACCCCTAATAGGTGTGTTTTGCATTGAAGTCACCTCCAATGATAAAGTTAGTACCTAGAGCTCGGAAAAGGTCGTTAAGATCTTCCTCTGCAGGCGAATGTCTAGGTGGACAGTATATAGCAGCTATGTTAAATTGCTTGCTTTTAGTCGCAATGTTTATTATCGCTACTTGCATGGTTTGTTTTCCTCTTTTGGACATTTCATAGGGTTTTAGAATACTTTTTACAATTACAGCACTACCTCCCCTGGCACTGTCAGAAGGATGGGGAGAGTGGTAACAGAGGTACCCAGGAATTCTAATTGTTGTTCCCTGTTTAAAGTGGGTTTCAGAAATCAGGCAGACGTCAATGTCTTCATTGCGTAGAAATACCTGAAATTCAGAGATGTGTTGGTGTAAACCATTTGCATTCCAGGTTGCGACTTTTAGGTTTTCAGTCATTGTTATTTTGTTGATTTTTTTCCTTTGGAAACTTCTTTGCTCAGTAGCTTAATTACTTTATCTTGATTATCCAATCTTTGAATAATAGTAGAAAGCATTTCCTTTACTGATATTTCTTCTTCTTTACGTGTATTTTTCACAATTTGGGAATATGATTTGTTATTCACAACTGGTGTGTTTGTTTTTGTCGCAATTGGTATTTTGTCGACTTTGCTGTTTTCGACATTTACCTGTTTCTTGTTTGTATTTTTAAGAGGGTTCTGTTGGTATTTGGCAGTACCTCTCTTTTTCTTTTCTTGATATTCTTTTGCTGCCGGACAGCCTCTATAATTAGCTGGGTGGTTTCCATGACAGTTGATGCATTTTACTTTCTCATATTTTTTTTGTGGACAACTATTTGTTGGATGTTTTCCTTCACATTTAACGCACGCAAAATCTCTTTTGCAATAGCTTTGCGTGTGCCTGAAAGCTTTTCATCGTTTGCATTGAGTTAAAGCGTTGGATTTTCTTCGAAGAGGTTCAATCTTGACTACAATATTCATTATTGATTTAATAGCGTATACCTTTTCAATATCTTCATAATTGTGAAAGGAGAGCATAAAAAGGGGTAATTTTCTATTTCTTGTAGTTTTTTTCCCTTCATTATCTGATGGTTTTTCTTTTTTAATTAAGTTTTTGGCTTCTATAATTTTAAATTTTTTATTAGTCAAGTCTTCGACAATATCATGTTCATCACACGAGAAGTGAAGACCTCTGACGACTACTCTAATTGGTCTAGTAGCCTTATTTTCATATGTGTGCCATTGCAACTTCATTTTTGTTAGCTCATCAGTGATATATCTATAAGTGTCACTGTCATCAACATTTATTCTCCAATTGTTGTTGTTATATGACGTGAGCTTGCACGTTTTCTTAGATTTTTGCTCAATAATACTTTTTAGCTCAAGAAATCTGTCTACACCAGAGATCATTATTGGTGGTGGTAACGGCTGTCTTTTCAAGCCAATGGTTGTCTTTTCAGTCCTTTTATCTTTCGTCTTAGCTTGCAAATTTGCATGTTTTGGCGTAGCCACATTGACATTGTCAAAGATTCTGGCAGATGTTTCAGGACTTTCTTCTGTCTTTTACTTTTAGTCAGATGTCTTTCTGTCTCTAGTGCAAGCTCTTCTTCATCAGTGAGGTATTCCTTTTGTTTTTCTTGCTGAACTGATTGGAATGGTTGGGCAGTATTGTCCAAAAGACTAACCTTTTTTTCAAGTTCTTTTATCTGCTTTTGCAAGCTTAAGTCAATTTCTTCAAGATTTTTCCTTGCTTTAAGTTCAGCTTGCCATTCAGTATAGTAGCTGCTCGCATTTAATTTCGCTTGTGAATCTGTTTTACGTTCACTTTCAGCTATATTGGTTTCATTTCCACATTTTACTTTTTGAATGTTCGGAATGCTTACAATTATAGCGCTATCTTTGGCCGTATGTTGTTTTGGCGCGACCATTTTTGGTGGAGTTCTCGGCGTGAGTGAACTCCTTTTGGAGCTTTGTTGAGGAAGCAATAAATGGCCCCCCCCCCCAGAATCCATGGGACCGACCTCCGAGGAGGATGGATTTTCCAGTTTACCTGGTCTGCCACCTGGGGTATTTATATCTCTTGTTTTGTTCATTGCCATCATTTTTTATTTTTATTTTTTAACCCAATCAGTTTTACTAGGTAGCTCAGTAGGTTCTACACACAAACCCCCTACCAGGAGGACCGGGTCATTTGTTTTACTTTTTGCCGCATTGTTTTTTGCGAAGTTTTCGTCTCCGCTTTTATGGAATTTTAGTCGCCTCTTACGACAGGCATGCCTACCTCGCGTATATTCTGTCCCCTACCCGAAGGGGCTTGCTCAAAATGTTTTTATTTTCTACAACCATTCTGCATTGACATAAATATTTTAATGTACACTTATTCCTAAAAAAAATACTATCCACACGTATATAAATAATTTCAAATTTAACGGACAACATTTTATGAACGCTGTCAGCAGCTTTGTCCACAGCGGAAGTGGCATATGCAAGGTGTGAGCGTGTTGGTGAGCCGGAATTTTTGAAGTTACGTGACATTTGTCGATACGAATTTCTATGTAACAATACTAACGCACTTAGTGTTTGCCACCCCATGAAAATATAGCTTGTAGGCAAGTAACGGGAAATCGGCCGAAGTTGGTGGTCTCAGTATTGTCTCTGATCCTGCTTCTCATCGAGATCACGAATCATGATCTGAAAATTATTTCTACTATTTCCCACTAAGTGGCTTGTTTTATTTTTAAACGTTGGTGTGCCTGTAAACGATAGCCACACAATCACGTTGCCAGACTAAAAAAATTAAATACAAAAAATCAATTGATTTTTTCGCATTCGAATGAACTCCCCGTCCGTATTCCGAGTTATTTTGTTTTTTCTCGTTCTATAAATATAGTCCAGACCAAAACTTGATGACCAATATTTATGAAACATGTAGGTATTAAAATTATAAAGCATTTATTAAACAAAACAATGTTTGTGAAATGCTTTGCTGGTTTGGATTTGGACACCAAAAAAACATTTGTGAAATGCTTCACAGTTACCCAATCGTGATGAGAAATAATTTTTGTTTTACAAGTATCCCTGCAGGAAGTGAGCGCTGTTTTTCGATTATTGTTTTTTTTTTTTAAATAAAATAAAAATGTCGAGAAAAGCTTGGAAAACCTAATGAAAAAGTGATTCATTTAATACGATTATTTGAATTAAATCGTGTGTCGTGTGATTCCCGAGACTAAAATTAGAAAAATAAAAACTTTACTCGCTGCTAATAATCCCACCACATTATTTGCTTCTAGTCCAAAAAAGGATAAAATTGAAACATTTCATAAACATTTAATAAATAAATTTCAGAAATCTTTTATGAGTGCTTATGAAATGTGTCCGATTTGCTTCAGAAACATTTCTGAAATGTTTCGCTGGTCTGGACACACCTTAATGTGCCAAGATAAACTCAAGTGCTAGCAGCAAAATATTGTTCATGTGTTGCATATTTGAACATAAAATACTAAATTTGTTTCACAAAAATGAAAAATTTGAAAAGAACAAATAATGCAAATTTGATTCAAATATGGTAACACCCCCGACATTGCAAGTGAAATGACATGTGCCTTGTGTGATGTCACCTTGAGCAGAATATTTGCAATATGGCTGGTGGCAATATGAAGATTGTAATACCCTGTATTATCTGCTTTGTTTTTGAGAGCAACTGTTGCCACAATTCAAAAATTAAACTTTTCAATGATCCGTCTTGTTTTATTTTCGTGATATGATCCGGATCAGATCACGATGATAATAAAATACAGCTAATATGTATACTCTTATATTGTAGTGTGATCTGATCAGCGCGGGCTTTAAGGAAATAAGGTTTGATAAAAAGAAGAAGATACCTGCACATTGGTTTTAAGTGCCTGTAAATTGTAACAAGGAGGAAGAATGGAACGAAAAGCGCCCGTCGAGTGCAGTAACCACCCTGCTATGCACATCCCTTCAAACCTAGCTTTAAACCTAACTTCACAAGGTAGAAAAACTAAGCAGATAAAGCATAATTCCACATTGGTGTTGTATACGGCTTTTGAATGCGTCTCTTTTATAGCTCGGAGCTGAGCACTGAACTGAGCTCGAGCATTATGAGCGCACTCTGAACCGAGCGTGCTCAGATCGTTTTGCAACTATTTTGTCTATCCTGTTTTTTTTTTCTGTCAAATACGACTGTAAGTGTGTATGCATAATCAGCCTGCTCAGTCAATTTATTCTGAGCTCATAGAACGTGCTCTGATGGTGCTCTAAACGAAAAAAGAAACACAAATTCTGAGCTCTGATGTGTCTGAGCTAAAAAAGAAACACGAACTTTCTGTATAACAGTTCAGGTTGTGCTCTGAACTAAAAAAGCAAAACGCCTTATACATTCAGGGGTCAGGGTCATTTATTTCATGGTTTCAAGTTGACAGCGCTGGCATTTGACACCTGTCAAACTCAGCTGTCATTTCGCGCATTACGCGATTATGGCGTCATAATCGACCGACTACGGAAGCATCGTGAATTGTGAAGAAATTTGAAGAGAGTGGAAGCGTTACTGATGTCATAAAGCCTGTGCATCGTCGTAATGCACGCTCAGTCGAAAATATTGCTGCTGCAAGTGCAAGTGTAGCTGATGATCCGAATTTATCGATTCCGATATGATCGAATGATAACCGATTTTTTTTTTTTTTTTGCCGGCGATTGAGGTTCACGACTTGAACGATATATGGTCCCAACAAGACGGGGCAACAAGCCACACAACACGACCAATTATGGCTTTATTGTGTGAAAGTTTCCTGGTCGCGTCATTTTACGTTTTAGCGACGTCAATTGGCCACCAAGATCATGCGATTTGACACTGTTCAATTTTTTTTCTGTGGGGCTAAGCAAAATACCGTACTTACGCGAATAATCCCCGAACTATAGACGCATTGAACCAACATTACTCAAGTTATGGCCGAGATACCTCCCGAAATGTGCGAAAAACTGTTTTAAAATTACCTAAAAAGAATCGCATGCTGCGTATCTTCCCGAGGCGGCCATTTGAATGATATTCTATTCCACACTCAATGGCCAAGTCCAAACTTTATAATGAAATAAAATGTTCATAAGAAATGTATCGTTGTCTGTGTTCTATTTAGGTAGCTTTATACTTTCGAAATCGAAAAATTAATGACTCTTTATTTCGTAGTAGGTACGTTAGAACTTAAGGGTGAACTGACTGACATTCGTAGCAAAACGAGTACTATGATTGAATTGTTATAAGGTGGAGTAATGCAGCTGGCGATAGAACAGTGAAAGACATGTAGCATTTTACAATTTGTCGGTTGTGACGTTTTTGATTTTTTGAGAACCGAATGTTGTTGCCTTTTTTGGTTTGAAGGGTTGGCAACAGGAAATTCGTTCTTAAGAAGTAAGTCTCTTTCTTCCGTATAGTAGAAGTACTCCTACGTCCAACAATGGAAGATGAGCTCCGTACTATTCCCCTAGGACAAACAGGACAATTAATTGTAGTTATTCATATGTTGAAGCAGATCATTTTGGACAACCTTAAATAGTTCGGCCTGACTGGAACACTGAAGGACGCGAGCATTGAGTTTATAGTTAGGAAAGTTGTCACATTTTAACCGTGCAACACTCCTTCTCTGATATTTGGTTCCACTTCCAAGATACTAGTAATAAAAATACTCGAGCAACTATCAGACAAAAAAATGGTACTATGTGAAATGAGACTCCATAAAAATGGTTCACCATAGACAGGAGAGTCAAACAAGCTTGAAGAAAATAACTACTACTTAATAGGCACAATTAAAATGTGAAAGCATTAAAGTCCGCCGTTTTCAAAAAGTCCCCGTCTTGAAAGCCCCCGCTCAAAGTCAATAAACAATCAATTTTCGCAATTTCTGTTTATATACATTTTCTTCTTGTTTAAGACAGCGGCGATCGTGATTTGTGAATCCCACAACAGATACTGCATGACTTTCCCAACTTTTTGGGTTTTTATTTGGTGAACTGTATGTTTCTTATCAACATCTCGGTTGCACTATAAATAATCTAGGGATGGATTATTCTTATTCATTCAGTTGTAAGCAAGCACCCGTTTGAGTTACTACAATCAATTCGAGCTAAAATGTTGGCTTCAAAAATCTTTTTCGTATTCTGCATCATTGCCTTGGCATTCTCACAAGCTATTTCGGGAGTAAATGGCTTTGGAGGAAACAGGAACAACGGTTTGCGACCACAACGACCACATACTCTGCCACCAAACCGTCCAATTTTCAACCCCAGCCGCCGATTTTAAAAGGATATTTTAATACACAAACGAATCATAAAGAGGAAAATGGAAAAAATAAAATAAATCTGTAGTACGCAAAATTGTTTCTTTCTTTTCACTTTATTAACAAAAATAATTTACAATATTTTTTGCATGGTGCAACGTGTTCCTTCCTCTTTTATAAAATCCTTCCACAAGAGAGAGAGAGAAAATGAAAAATATCAAAAAGAATGAAGAATGACTTACTTGAAGTTATGTCTGCTGCCAAATCGAACATAAAATCCGAATTTTATTGTTTCTTGTGTGTATTCAGTTGGCCGCAACATTTTTTTTTTGTTCACTTGCACGGGAAACCCATTTAAATGTACTTAAAACTGTTGAATAACTCCCATTGCCCATACAAAGTGAACACATTTAAAGAAATATTCTCTTTGTGCATTCGTATGGTTTTGCTTCATTCCAATGCGGAGCATTCCGTTCCCCTCGTTATTCCCTTTGTCTTAGGCTCCTTTTTTAACTCTCTGCCACTTTTTTTGTTGAGACTTTATCATTTTGGCCATCGGTAACGCTACTTGGAAGCTAATCAAGATGACACCAGGGTTCAGATTCTGTAAGGCAAAACGTTCAAACGTTTTTGTGCGCACGAATGATTTGCACTATGTTACACAATTAAATTTCTTTTAATTATGAGCCAAATAATGAATTGTAGTAAATTATCTTAATAGTGTGGACACGGCTTAACCAAATGAGCAATCGTAACTAACTTCAAGTAAGTGGCAGCCATCATTCTTTTTGATACTTTTCATCGCCTCTCTCTCTCTCTTGTGGAAGGATTTTATAAAAGAAGAAGGAAATTCCTTCAAGGAATACGTTGCATCCATTGACTTATTATATATGGACTGCTAGTGAAATGTCACTTCCATACAATCTCTGCCCAGAAAATTACGCCAACATAACTTGCGCTCGTGGTTCTATGCGAAAAAGAAGTGAAACAAAATGACAACCATCTTGGATTTCTCCATAGAATGCTAGAGCCACCTATTAGGCGTGAGGGGATTTGCCAAGTGAAACGGTTGAAATTCAAATTGTTGCGGCATTGTTTACAATAGGTGTCGTCTCGAAATTGTGCTAGTTTAAATAATTAATAATAGATGGAACCAACGAAATTTGAATAAAAAATCGTTTTCCATTGTCCCATAAATTGCACAACTTTCGTATATTTATTGCGAATTAGTTTTTTATGTTGTTTTTCATTATTAATTTTAGAAATATGATGTAATAACACTTTAACGTATATTTCAATCACATTTCTGATCAATAAATACTTATGATTGTCAAGAATATCACATTCAAGTACATGAGAATTTAATTCATCATATAAATTGCTTACATCTATATTTCTTAAAGTACTGTAGGCTATAGTATCAGGCTATAAATCTTATTGCACCCTAATTTATTTTGTAATTCATACAATGACACAATTTTCTGGACAGTTTTACAAATTTTGATTGTATCCTTATGTGGGTTTCTCAGAAAACCTTTAAATTTTATATTGATAAAATTTGATTTTTCTGTTCTACAAGAAACTAGAAATTGTTAGCAATTCGTACACTTAATTGTTTTAATTATTTTGTGCTCTAAAGGGTTTTTCAATAAGAGCGCTACAAAAGTTTGTTTTTAAATAAAACAAAAACAGTTTTGGATATCAATGAAATTCTTTATTCCTGTGAAAGTACGTTCGATGCCATTATGTATGGAACTCGATTTCTTTTGCATGGCCGCCACGGGGACGCTTGCAGAAGTCCAGACGCTGAACCCAATTTTCGACGGTTTTCAAGCATAAATCGGCCGATACTGCTGCAATTTCACGTTCGATATTCCTACGAAGTTCATCAATCGTCGCTGGCTTGTTGGCATAGACCATAGACTTGACGTAGCCCCACAGGAAATAGTCTAACGGTCTAATAGTCTAAAGCCCAATGACGCCGCCGGCCCATAAACCACACCAAACCGTAATTTTTTCGGGATGCAATGATGACTCATGGAGTACGCTTGAGAACGACGTGTGAGAGACACATTTGGGCTTTCTTCAACTGAAGCCTCAGCGGCAGCAATATTCTCGACACTACGGGCACTTCTTTGTCTCACTGGCACGGGAACATTTTGTACTGTGCCTGTGGATTCCAATTTTTCCACTAGACGCTCAATTGTTGATCTGCTAGGACGATTATGACGACCATAAATTGGACGTAGCGCTCTTAACGTTGAGGCCACTGACTCCGAATTTCGGTAGTAAATTTTAATAGTTTCGACTCGTTGTTGGCTCCTATATCTTTCCATCACGAAATGGCAAACCTTACTGAAGATAAATGTCAAAAGAGCGGCAAGAAATTCGGCGTCGTTTGCTGTCCCTGTCGCTCTACTTTTGTAGCGTCCCTGTTGAAAAACCCTTTACATACTACATCGTTACCCTAATGTAGTACAATTCTTAAGATCCGTCTAACCATATTTCTTTTTTACGAACAACAGTTCGAATTTTGCCCCTTTTGCGTTTATAACTAAATAAACTCGCACACAAAGATATCGCAAGGAATGAGAAAACCAATTTTCGTGGGTCGAATGTAGGTCTGGCAAACACTTTTGTCGCGCTTGTCAGAAGTCATTTGTTTGCAATATGACTTTTCTTGTCAGACAAGAACTCTTACCCATACACATTTCCAATTATAATAGTGCAAAACAACTCCAAGTGTGTCCGACTGTTTTAGAAACATAACATATTTTTCTTGTTATACTACTTAATTTAAATTTCAATAGAAAAAAAACAGGTAACACATTTTTTTTGAAAATGCTACATTTTGTTGGCTAACGTACTACATTTGCTAAAGATTTTAGTGGCAACGCTGACTACAAGCATTCGAGATGAGGAAAAAGAGTTCAGCATTAAAAGTTACGTGGTTACTCCTTACAGCGAGGAAGAATTTCGTCGCCACCAAAAGAATATAAGGAGAACATTCAATTTTATTTTTCCGCCTGTTGATACCACTTTAACATACAAAAAATCAAAACAAATGTCAAATAGGACAACAGCTGTTAATTGACAGCTTTTTAAATTCTTACACCAAGAAATTTGTTGAGTAAAAATTCGTAAGATTCTCAGTGGAGGAATAATTTCCTGCTCTCTCGATGACGCTCTCTTTTACGAATTTGTTGAGTTAAGGAACGGCAGTGAGTAAAAATTCGTAAGAATTAGTAAAAAGTCGTAAGATTTAAAAGTAAAGGAACAGACCTATTGTAAATTATTTTTGTTAATAAAGTGAAAAGAAAGAAACAATTTTGCGTACTACAGATTTATTTTATTTTTTCCATTTTCCTCTTTATGATTCGTTTGTGTATTAAAATATCCTTTTAAAATCGGCGGCTGGGGTTGAAAATTGGACGGTTTGGTGGCAGAGTATGTGGTCGTTGTGGTCGCAAACCGTTGTTCCTGTTTCCTCCAAAGCCATTTACTCCCGAAATAGCTTGTGAGAATGCCAAGGCAATGATGCAGAATACGAAAAAGATTTTTGAAGCCAACATTTTAGCTCGTAACTAAATCAAGTAACTCAAACGGGTGCTTGCTTACAACTGAATGAATAAGAATAATCCATCCCTAGATTATTTATAGTGCAACCGTGATGTTGATAAGAAACATACAGTTCACCAAATAAAAACCCAAAAAGTTGGGAAAGTCATGCAGTATCTGTTGTGGGATTCACAAATCACGATCGCCGCTGTCTTAAACAAAAAGAAAATGTATATAAACAGAAATTGCGAAAATTTATTGTTTATTTACTTTGAGCGGGGGTTTTCAAGACGGGGACTTTTTGAAAACTGCGGTATTTTGTAGGTGTATATTTTTTAAGACAATCGAATGCTGCAAACGGTTTTTTTTACGTTTTGCTGCAAGCCGTAGGTATGACTCATCTGTCTATGGTGAACCATTTTTATAGAATCGTTAGTACTATTATTTTGCTGTTTGATAGCCGTTAACCTATGTTCAGACGATTGTCAGATATGACAATGTTGTCGGGTCTACCAATGAAAAGATTGTCCCAATTGTATGACAACCGTGTGAACTCAATTTTGTCTACCAATAATTGCAGATAATCGCCAGACCGCTTTCTGACAATAAAACTGTCAGGCAGAGGCAATACTGAGACCTCCAACTTCGTCCGATTTCCAGTTACTTGCCTACAAGCTATATTTTTATTGGGCGGCTAATGCTAAGTACGTTAGTATATTGTTACATTGAAATTCGTATTGACAAATGTCACGTAACTTCAAAAATTCTGGCTCACCAACACGCTCGCATCTTCCATATGCCACTTCCGCCGTGGACAAAGCAGCTGACAGCGTTCATAAAATGTTGTCTGTTAAATTTGAAATTATTTATAATTATTTGCTTAAAATATTTATGAAGAATTGTCAATGCAGAACAGTCGCATGAAAATAAAAACCTTTTGACCAAACCTTTATCAGTTATTTAAGAAAAATGTACACATGAAATCGAAAGAGGTAAATATATAACCGTGTTTGTCCTAATAGGTTTCTTATATGTAAAACATCTCCTGTAGATAGTTTTATTGACCAACAAAATCGAATTATTCGCCTTTTAACAGTATATATAATAACTAGCTAATGGCATTCAGTTATGTAAAAATGTGGTATTCCCGAACTCTTTCACATTTCCCCACTGTTGCCGCGCATTGATTTTTGTATTTTTTGTATGTTTTTGCATGTCACACGGATTCTTAATTGTCATGACACCGACAGGAATACAAAATGGCGAATGTTAAAAAATATTTGAGGGGTTCAGCGGCAAGAGGATTGCGATTTGTGGGTCTCAGTATGATTTGTCTATGCTGTCAGGTATCTGCCAATTGTTTGAACACACAATTTTATCATTCCCAGACATTTAGGGCATTAACAGACTCATTGCTTACGACATCTGACAATTTTTCATTTGCAGACAAATATTTTTAATATTGAAACGAACAAAACGAAGATTGGGTGCTATTTTCTTTGCATAGATTGATGCAAAATGCGTGAAGTAAATGATTTCGAATACGTGGAAGAAGAAGATGATCCAACAACGAAAAGGGAGTAGGAATATTTATAGCCCTTTCCTTTTTTAATGATACTGTGTCGAAACGGCAGCGGTATCTCTTACAAAGGAGCAATTTGACCAGCACACTCATACTGTGGAATGTGGCAGGACACGTCAATGGAGTGATGCAATGTGCAGTTATGTATGTACCACGGTATAAAGAAGCAACGTTTAGTTTTATACTAAGTACTTCCTATACTTATTACTTGTTAAGCTTTTTTTCTATTTCTATTTATTTCGTTGAAAATGTTTTCATTGTTTTAGAGACTTCTAGAATTTTGATATTTAATTTTGTTGGAAAAACGAAAGGGTTGTAATCAACACAAAAAAAATATACAAAGGAAAAAATAATTAAACATACAAAATAAAGAAGTTTTCATGATGCCACTTATAAGGAAACAAAGGGTAAAGTAGTATAACAACTTTACAGTCCATTCTCTTACCAGCTGAACTTTCGATAGATACAAGTAACATTGGATCTAGAAATGTTTATGATAATATTAAATCACTTTTTGTCTTATCTTTATATCTTTGTTTCATTTTGCATAGACCAAAAATCGCAAATTCAATACAACCCGCTCAGCAAAGCTCCGATTAAAAGAGATTCTGGGATTCTCCGAATCCGATTTTATCTGTTAATGTGGCAACGCTGATAGACTATTGTCATGCCATGCGCACAAATGAGTTAACTGTTAGCTAACTCGTCTGTTGTGATGTGTTTGCTTCCTTTTATTGAGTAAGTTTCCGTTTCGCGTTCGTTACGCAGGCATTTTGCAGTGAAAACATTTTTGTATGAAATCAACATGTCCTTGGATATAGTGTATTGCTATGTGTACGTAGCTTTAATTTTTGTATAAATCAAAATGGCTTCCGGAAGTAGTAGTGAAGTTGGTACTCAAATTACAAAAAAACATTTATTTTAATTGTTTGTGTACACCCCTTAAATGTTATATTTTACAAATCAATTAGTGGAACACTTTTCAGTCGGTTGCAGCAATGGTCATCGGAAATTTGGATGCCAATTACTTCCATCTACAGTTGGATGTAGGTCATGCATGGCGATGTAAGCACTGTTGAAAATCAGATCTCTTTCTCTGTAGATTAGGTTAGGTTGGGTTGAGTGAGGTTGTAAGATCGTCACAAAAGACTAGGCACCATTGTAGGCCCACCATCACCATCCCCAGGAAACTATAATGGTTGAAGACCTAAACCAATTCGAACATTAAATTTCCCTACAGAACTTAAAAATAGTCTCAATATTGTATGAGCAACCAAGCTCCTCTATGCTATTAAAGAATAGCCTGCCGGGGAGCTTCCTTCTATTCCGAGCAATGGCTTGATATTCACATAGAAGGTGAGAGGTGTCTTCCCCACATATGTAGATCCCCACTGTCTAGGCAATACACAACACGGGTCAGCGTGTCGTGCTGACGGCGCAGCATAAGCAACAGTAGTAAGTCAGTAGGTCAACGGTTAGTGTAACAACCGTGGGTGCTGACTTACTGTTATTGAAAGTAGTATTAATTTGTAGAATAAGCTATTTTTACGTATAAAAGCCAGTAATAAAATAATCATAATTGTCATTCTCAATTGGACTTTTGTTTCGTTTTGTTGTTTTACACCTTCACAGCCATTGACAGTGAACAAGTTTAAGTGCTTGTTTACTACTCAACAGAGAATGTCAAGTTTATGTGCTTGACATTACTAAAGAGACAAACGCGTTTCTAACATTTTGGTGACCCCGACGTGATCACACGACAAAGGTTCGCTTCCCCCCACCAGAGGTAAGGGGCAACCTTCTTCAACTAACATAAAGGCGTTCACCAGGGCTAAACACTGGTGATCTCACAAATCAGACTAGAAAGGCGTCCACCAGGGCTATAACACTGGTGAAATTTTCAATTAACAACTATGGAACAAAAGGCCGCAGACCAGAAGGAGACGGGAGATGAGATCCAGCGACTGATCTCAAATTACAAGAAGGATGGGCCAGACAGAAAAACACGATCATACTACCAGAAGCTATCATCAAGATTAGACGTACTCTGGGATGGCTTCGAAGCCAGAGACTCAGAGATACGCGACGAATATCCAGATAAACTGGCACACCCATATTATGCCAATCGTTATTACGATTCGGTAAAAAAATTCTACAACATATATAGAGATGAATTTATAGCCAAAATTGAGAGCATAGAGCAAAAAGGAATTGACGCCGCCAAACCTGTGCAAGAGGAAGAAGGGGCATTAATTCAAGACGTCGTGAATGCTGAAGACAATACACATGCGCATTCACATCTGAATGATGAACTTCAAAGACTCATCAGAAGACAAAAAATAATTATATCTTCAATGAAAAGGGCACTAGATACAGCAAACAACATCGGAGAAACAAGGCAGTTTTACGAATTTCACGAAAAAACAATCCAACGATTGTGGATACAAATAGAGGACATGCATAACACAATTTGGGAACTCTGTGACGAACCTATAACGAGTGGTTATAATCAAGTCGAATTCATCGACATAGAAAAAAGAGTTCAGGAAGCCCTTATTGCCTTATCACTCAACAGTCAACCGCAATACTGTGCAAGGCAGGACTCGAGCATGTCCAATGACATCGGAAGGCAGAATTCCCTCAACCTACCAAAGGTCGTAATCCCTAGGTTCGATGGGGATTACCGAAAATGGAGACAATTTTTTGATTTGTTTTCACAATTGGTTGATAAGCAGCCAATATCCAACATACAAAAAATGTGGTATCTTAAAACCCATCTCAGTGGCGAAGCGGAAATTCTCATCCGTCATCTAGCATTGACGGAAGATAATTACAGAACAGCATGGACGAGCCTCCAAGACAGATACAATAATATACGGGTTCTCACGTCAAACACAGTCTCAACCATCAGCAGTGGCCATCAAGGGACTCCATGACACCACCCAAGAATGCCTGATGGCACTAGAGAACATCGGTGTGGATACTACAACATGGGACCCCATCCTCCTGCACATATTGATACCCAAATTAGATCAAAGTACAAGAATCTTGTACGAACAATCCATCAAGAAGCCGAAAGAACTACAATCAATAAAGGAATTTTTAACATTCCTAGAAAACCAATTCCAGTCACTGGAATCATTAGGACACAAGAGGAAGGATACATCATCCCGTGCCTGTGCATCGCTAACATCAAGTCAACAACACAAAGGATCTTGCAAGGTTTGTGGAACTGGAATACATCCGTTATTCGCCTGCAAACAGTTCATACAACTCAGGCCAAACGAGCGCATACAAGTAGTGAAAAAACATAACCTGTGTTTCAATTGCTTAAGAATTGGGCATGGTGCAAACAAATATCCTTCAAGAAGCTGCTCAAGGTGCAACCAGAAACACAACACGCTGCTACATCTTGAGAGCAACAGCAGGAATTCAGCAACCAACAACCATCCAAACAACATGGATCATGACAACCCATCATGCTCACAGGTTAATATAAGCGCATCTGTTACATTAGCAGCATCCAAGGAACAAGAAAGACAGCAGTACATACTCCTCAGCACGGCAATCGTGGAGCTGGTTGCTAGCAATGGACGGAAGCTGGAATGCAGAGCCGTATTGGATTCTGGTTCTCAGGTCAATCTGATTACAGAACGCATCTTGAAGAAACTAGACCTTCAGACAAAATATGCTTCCATGAGTATTCAAGGCATTGGCAATGGAAGGAAAGACTCGCACCAACGGGTTAATGTCAAATTACAGTCAAGAACAAGCGGTTTTAATGCCCAGCTGGAAGCCTTTGTTCTGCCACACATTATATCACCACAGCCCTCTCAATATTTCAACATCTCGTCATGGCCAATACCAAAGAATATCCCGTTAGCCGACCCTAACTTTAATCGACCAGAAAAAATTGATGTACTTCTCGGTGCAGAATTTTACCATCAACTACTCTCCATTGGGCAAATACGTCTAGCAGATAATTTACCGACCCTACAAAATACAGTTTTCGGGTGGATACTGTCTGGAAGGATAAATGAACCCACAGCATTCACAGCAACGTGTGGAATCTCCACTTATGATGACAACGACCTTCACCAAATGATTGAGCGGTTATGGAGCCTCGAAGGAGTAGAACCAACACGTAGCAACCTATCAAGAGATGAAGAAAGGTGCGAAGATCACTTTACACAAAATACGCACAGGAATAATGACGGACGCTTCGTTGTCAAACTACCATTTCATGGGAGCACAAGCGCTCTGGGGAATTCTAAGGAGATAGCAGTCAACAGATTTTTGGCACTTGAACGAAGGTTGTCTAAAAACAAGGAGGTTAAGGCCCAATATATTCAATTCATGGAGGAATATGAAGCCTTAGGTCACATGACACAGATCGACATCAATGATATAGCACCACAAGGTTACGTCATTCCTCATCATTGCGTGTTTAAGGCCGACAGTAGCACCACCAAACTTCGAGTTGTATTTGATGCTTCATCGAAAACATCGTCAGGATTATCACTAAACGACATCATGTACACAGGACCCACAGTGCAGGGGGAACTATTTTCACTATTACTTCGTTTCCGGTTACCAAGATTTGTCTTTTGCACTGATATTCAAAAAATGTATCGGCAAATAGTTATGCATCCCGACGATAGAAGATACCAAACAATTGTATGGAGAACAGACGAATCAAGACCGCTAAGCTACTATCAACTCAACACAGTAACATATGGTACAAGAGCAGCACCATATTTAGCAACGAAGTGCTTGCAAAGATTAGCAAGGGAAAATAGCGAGCGATTTTCATTGGGTGCTCAAGCCCTACACCACGACTTCTATGTAGACGACTGCTTGACTGGAGATAACAGTTTATCAACTGCCGTGGAAATACAAGGCCAACTTACACGAATATTACAAGGGGCAGGATTCAAATTACGAAAATGGTGTGCAAACCACCCTCGGTTACTGCAAGGCATTGCAAAAGAAGATCAAGAAATCGACCTCGATTTCGACAACGAAGGTGACGCATCAATCAAGACATTGGGTTTAACATGGCAGCCAAAAGATGATAGGTTCTGTGTTAAAACAAATTTAGATTCGACAAATCGAATAACAAAACGGATTGTCACGTCAGACCTTGCCAAATTATTCGACCCATTAGGTGTAATGGCTCCGTTAGTTGTTACAGCAAAGATATTCATTCAGGAGTTATGGCTACTTAAGTTGTCATGGGATGAGGCACTGCCAGCAGAACTACACACGAGATGGATGACCTTCCGAAACAACTTGAAGGAACTAAATAATTTTCAGTTTCCACGTCATATGTTTAATAATGAAGTTCCAGCAGCCATACAAATACACACCTTTTCTGATGCATCTGAAAAGGCATATGGCACAGCGGTTTACCTGAGAACAACTATGAAAGATCGAAGAGTAATCGTAAGATTACTATGTTCAAAATCACGCGTGGCGCCGTTAAAAAGGCAAACAATACCACGATTAGAATTATGCGCCGCAGTCCTGGGAGCCCAACTAACAGCGAGAGTGAAAAACGATCTTAAGTTCAAAGATATACCCACATTCCTATGGACAGACTCTGAAATCGTGCTAGCATGGATTAATTCCCAATCGTCATCATACCAAACATTTGTTGCCAACAGAGTGGCAATTATTCAAGGAATAACATTTCCCGAGCAATGGCGACATGTGTCATCACAACATAATCCAGCGGATGTAGGTACTATCAAGGGGCCTGCAACCAGCCAAATTACCATCATGCACACAATGGTTTTTTGGTCCTCGTTTTTTACACGGACATGAAGATATGTGGCCAGCAAAATACTCCAAGGAGCTTTCTATTACGGAAGACACGGAGAGAAAGCGGAAACTGCCAACTGTAGCCACAGCAACGAATGCTTGCGATCAGGATATGATCTATAAAATCAACCATCGCAATTCCTTCGCCACGCTTCAAAGAATTACAGGATACATACTTCGATTTTGCAATCATGCCAGAGTTTCCAAGGGTCCACGACAACACGGAATAATATTGACGCCTCAGGAACTAGAAAATTCCCTCTTCGTGATAATACGAGCCATGCAGGCATTCGATTTCAAAGAGGAAATCAGTGATCTTCATACCCACAAAGAATCGAAGAGATGCAGCCATTTCGCAAGCCTCGCACCGTTCTTGGATGAGAATGGAGTCATTCGAGTTGGAGGTCGACTAGAAGCAGGAACACTTCCGTTTGATGCCAAGCATCCAATGTTGATACCATATAACAATCCATTGGCAAAATTACTGATGCAAGAAATTCATGAAAAACACAAGCACTGCGGGCCCCAGACACTGCTAGCCCACATGAGGCAAAGATTTTGGCCTATTAAGGGCAAGATAATGGCACGATCAATAGTACATCACTGCGTAAAGTGCACCAGAGCCAGACCTCAACTACTTCAACAAGTAATGGGGAATTTACCATCATCAAGAATAACACCAGCTAGGCCCTTTATTCAGTCTGGAGTCGATTATTGTGGACCATTTTGGATTCATTACAAAATTCGTGGCAAACGACCCCAAAAGGCCTATGTTGCAATTTTCTGTTGCTTCGCCACAAAGGCCGTGCATATAGAACTTGTAAGCGATTTAAGTACCAATTCATTTCTCGGAGCCTTAAGAAGATTTGTTGGACGCAGAGGAAACTGTCAGCACATATATTGTGACAATGCAACAAACTTCGTGGGGGCAAATAATCAACTATCGGAGTTAGAAGACACGATTTACTCAGAAGAGGCACGTTCATCTATCGTAAAGGAATGCGTTGGCAAGGCTATACATTTTCACTTCATTCCCCCAAGAGCACCTCATTTTGGGGGTCTCTGGGAAGCGGCAGTCAAATCAGCAAAACATCTACTAAAGAGAAGTGTATCAACAGCCTCTCTAACATATGAAGAATTGGAGACAGTTTTAGTTGGAATTGAAGCAATCCTTAATTCAAGGCCACTAACACCACTTTCAAGCGATCCCAACGATCTAACAGCATTAACACCGGGTCATTTTCTTATTGGTGAACCACTCACTGCCCAAATTGATGTAAACGCAATACCGACGAGGCAGACACTTTTGACACGGTGGAACTTAGTGTCACATCTCAAACACGAATTTTGGAAGCGATGGTCACAAGAGTATCTTAATGAACTCCAATATCGCCACAAATGGAAGGAATGCTGCAATAACATTAAGTTGGGAGATATGGTCATCATAAAGGAAGATAACGTTCCGGCACTTCATTGGCCACTTGGGAGAATCATGAAAACATTCAAGGGTGATGATGGCGCAATAAGAGTAGTCGAAGTTAAAACAGCATCCGGTATCTGGAAGCGCCCGATTCACAGATTAGCCCCACTACCAATCGACAATGAGGTGAACCAGGACAGACCACCTGAGAGCGAGGTAAAACATCCAGTCACCAACGCACAATCATCAGCAGAAGTACCTATCATACCAACTAAAAGAAAAAGATCAAGTGGTGCTATCGGTATTACATCACTCTTAACAGTTCTTCTGATTTTGCCAGTTGTATTAAGCAATAATATTGAGATCACCAATTTTAAGACCGATCTTTGAATTTACTTTGAAGGCATTGGGTCAGCAAGAATAGCAACAAGCGAATGGAACTTCATCGTTCATTACAATCTGGATCCATTAATAAAAGAATACTCGGCATTTTCTAACGGAACATCGACCCTACATCATTTGTGTCAGGAAATGCAACAACGAAGCGTCTGCAACAACAGTTTAAATCAATTTCAACATAATTATTATAAATGAACTACATTCAGAAAGCACCCTGTTACCAAACAAACGAAGTAAAAGAGGAGCAATTAACTTAGTTGGAAAATTAGCAAATTCCCTCTTTGGAGTATTGGATTCAGAATACGCTGAACAAATGACTAACACAATAAATCAAGTAAACACGAATGAAAACCATTTATTAAAGTTACTGAGAAACCAGACCTCAGTAGTCGATTCAACGATAAACCTGGTAAAGCAAGATCAAATAAGAATCCAAAATAGGTTTGAACAAATCACGAAACAACTAAGCGAAATAAGAGAAAGAGTGCACAATAATGGTGAAGAAATGTATAATGTCAAGATATTCCAGATCTTTTCATCGCTTGCCTCTCAACTGATTCTGATGATGATCAACATACAAAGGATACAGTCAACTGTCATTGATGTACTCACAGACACCCACCATGGAAGGGTAAGTTCACTATTATTGTCGGCGCACCAGCTAAAAACGGAATTAAAAACCATCAAGGCCCACCTGCCAGCGTTCCTAGAATTACCTGCAGAGGATGCCGACCTGTTACAGCTATACAAGTTAATGACTGTAAAGGGAGGAGTAACAAATAACCGAGCAATATTCTTGATCACATTGCCTTTAGTAGATCAAGAATCCTATGAACTATTCAGAATGACGCCAATACCAACCTTCATAAACAACACCATGCTGACAATCGTCCCTTGTGCACCAATACTAGCTCTAACAGCACATCGCGATCAATATATCCCAATACCATCACCCACCCTAGAGGCATGCATAAATACAGGAGCAGAACAATATCTGTGCAACAACCTACAAACTAAGTACAGCAAGGGAGCGGAAATCTGCTCTTGCGAATTGGGGTTATTCAACGACGAGAAGAAGGCCACGTGTGTTTTGAAGAATTCACAAGCGAACGCCACCTGGATTCAATTGGAGCACCAAAATCGGTGGTTGTTTTCCACAAAAACTCCATCTCGACTCACTGCAATCTGCGGAAGGAAAAACCAACACATGGTCTTAGAGGGTTCCGGACTGATAACACTCCAGCCAGGATGCATCTTAAAGCAAAATTTCATTACTATTCAGGGACACAACACATTCACCACTAACTTACAACCATCCTACACTAGTTTTGGATCACTGTCAGAAATTTCAACTCCATTGCATCATAAGCCATTACTACAAGAATTCAATGCGACACATTACGACATCCAACTGAAGAATCTTACTGAATTACAAACAATAATTGCAGAGCAAGAGGTGCTGGAATTGCCTCATAAGCTCCAAGTTCACAACTATCACAATTACACGATCGGGTATTTGGCCCTCCTCCTGTCCATCATGTTAATCGGTTACCTCAGTTGGAAACAAAGAAAAACGAAAACTGCAGTAGTTGCAGTACCACAGCCAAAATCCCGTCAAATACCAGCAAGTTCTGAATTTGTCATCACTATGGAGTAGAGTGTTGAATTATTATTCAACGTGGGGGAGAATGTCTAGGCAATACACAACACGGGTCAGCGTGTCGTGCTGACGGCGCAGCATAAGCAACAGTAGTAAGTCAGTAGGTCAACGGTTAGTGTAACAACCGTGGGTGCTGACTTACTGTTATTGAAAGTAGTATTAATTTGTAGAATAAGCTATTTTTACGTATAAAAGCCAGTAATAAAATAATCATAATTGTCATTCTCAATTGGACTTTTGTTTCGTTTTGTTGTTTTACACCTTCACAGCCATTGACAGTGAACAAGTTTAAGTGCTTGTTTACTACTCAACAGAGAATGTCAAGTTTATGTGCTTGACATTACTAAAGAGACAAACGCGTTTCTAGCACCCACAGTACCTGCGAATCGCTTTTGATGGCGGATTTGAATTTTTGTATTTCCAAAAGCGATTCGCTTTCCATTCGACCATATTGAAAGCGAAAACACTTTCCAACGTCATTTTATCATTGCATTGAAAGCGATAGATCATTGACTTATTATATATGGACTGCTAGTGAAATGTCACTTCCATACAATCTCCGCCCAGAAAATGACGCCAACATAACTAGCGCTCGTGGTTCTATGCGAAAAAGAAGTGAAACAAAATGACAACCATCTTGGATTTCTCCATAGAATGCTAAAACCACCTATTGGGCGTGAGGGGATTTGCCAAGTGAAACGGTTGAAATTCAAATTGTTGCGGCATTGTTTACAATAGGTGTCGTCTCGAAATTGTGCTAGTTTAAATAATTAATAATAGATGGAACCAACGAAATTTGAATAAAAAATCGTTTTCCATTGTCCCATAAATTGCACAATTTACGTATATTTATTGCGAATTAGTTTTTTATGTTGTTTTTCATTATTAATTTTAGAAATATGTTGTAATAACACTTTAACGTACATATATTTCAATCACATTTCTGATCAATAAATACTTTTGATTGTCAAGAATATCACATTCAAGTACCTACATGAGAATTTAATTCATCATATAAATTGCTTACATCTATATTTCTTAAAGTACTAAAGTACTAGCGCCTATGTTGGAACCAACCCGAAGTTGTCTACTAGCAGTCCATAATAAGTCAATGCGATAGATGTTTGCGTGGCGGTTTGTTTACGAACCTAGGTAATAAAAATGTCTATATGCATATATACAATTAAGTGTACTATATATAAAAATTGGGGCTTAAAATTGTGTTCGTTTGTCGCCGATTCACGCCTTAACGCATTTAGCGATTTTAACAAAACATTCACACATCTTTGGTATAGGTCTATAATATATGGGTTTTGTGAAGTTTGGCTGAAATCGGAAAATGTATGATTGGGCTGGGCGTGCGTAAAAAACACATGAATTTCCATACATTTTGTTCGACGGATTTGAAAGATTTTTTTTTATTTTGTTTGGCTTAAATCAGGGATGGCTTAGGAAAAATGAAAATTCGAAAAATTCTCAACAGGTGGCGCTGTAGGCTGGAGGTGTGAACCGATTTTGTTTCTGGAAAATTCAAACGAAAGGTGACCACAATACCAAGGTTTGTATGTATATACGGTCTTTGTATGTGTATGGGTTATACGAACATACCTGTGTTGTCGACCTATGGAACCATTCAATTAATTTCTCTGGAATTTTGTGGATGGGTATGTTTGGTTCCAGCTGGGAAGATATGATAGTTTCGGACCCGATAGGTGGCGCTGTTGTCGATCTCCGAAACCACTCTACTGATTTCAATGAAATTTTGTGGATGGTTATGGTTGACCCGATAGTTCTGGTCTTGCTCTGCTTTGGGGTGGTGGGCGCAAATCGCAAGCATTAAAGAATTATGTGATGTGGCATGTGGCCTGTGCGTGCGTAGGCCGTACGGCGCATATCACTTGGTACAAAGAAGAGGAGGTATATGGTGTTGGTTATTCGTATACTATCATTTTAACAAATTGACCACTCGCCCAAGTAATCCAACATACCAGCCACTGAGCCACCGTGTTCGCAACTACCGATATTTAATGTTCTATTGCACCTTTATCCAAAGTGAAGTGGAAAAAAAAATATCTGAACGGTGATTCTTACTTCCCGCGCAAACTTCCCAAACTACTCACATTCTGCTTTGGTTGATTGAGAGAATCTGACCGGACCAACTCGATTTAATCATTAGCGCAGAAAAAAACGATCAAGAAATTTATGAAGTCGTTCAATAGAGGGGTTCAACTATCGAAAGGGATGTTAATTTAATCGATTTTAGGCGGTACGAAGTTCGCCGGGTCAGCTAGTATTCAATAAAAACAAGAAGTATAAAATAACTTCAACATTTGTGTAGCAAAAAATATCTTATTAATTGAATTTATTATACCTACACATATTTTTTAATAAAGGCGTCAAAAACATACTTTCGTACAACAATTCGCTGCACTTGCTGAATTTTGAAAAGATAACAATGGACTATAGCTAAGGGCATTCTTAATGCTCCAGAATATAGAGCCAAGGCTGTAGAACTTTGGGATGGCATTACAAATGTCTTGAATGGTCTTGGGCCACCTATTAAAACACGTGATGGTTGGAAAAAAGTGAGTGAAATATATTTCGGTTCTTATATTATTTTGTGTTTCTATAAAATCAATATTTTTATTTGCACTCAAGGTATGGAAGGATTTTATACCACATAAAAAACAAATTGCGACAGAATCAAAAGGCCATTCACGGAACTGGAGGAGGACCAAACAAACAATAGGTGTTTTCTGCCATCGAAGAGGATGTTATTATTTTCGAGTGGGGAAGAACCACTTCTGAACAATCTTTTCTTCCCTTCCTTCTTCATTTTCCGCATACAAATATAAACTAATTGAATCCATTTAATTTCTTTTATTCAAAACAAAATCTGAATCTTTCACTCAGTGATACCAGATTGTGGGTAATTACCCATTTCGTGCACTTTGCCTTTCAAAATGAGCTAAAAGGGCGAAAAATGGCCTTTTTTTATCTCTTGGAACAAGAAAACATAGTGTATTTTGTTGTTTTCGTCTTCATGGGCAAAAAGGGCATTTTTGGGTGTTTTTGACGTGTATCGTGGGCAATTCAGTCCGAAAAGTCTGCGATCACTAAGCTGTCAAATATTTGGAAAAAGAAATGGAAAATTGGAAGTCAGAATGGAAATAACTGGAATGCTAAGGGAAAGATCATTTTCACCCCGTTTGCATTTGAGAACAAGCAAAAGCGAACACGGTCGAAATTAAGGGTTTCGCCTTTGATACGATCCGCCGCGCATTTGGGAATAACCCCCAGTATTAGCTAATCCTAATTTCATGGCATGTTTTCCTCAGAATGCTATGTCCAGAGAGTATTCATACCGTAAATCTTAACTTGGATATACTGAGATTAATTCTTCAGGCTTTCTTCTAGTTAAAACGGGCCAGTGCCTTTGAAACCCTGTGCCCTTCTAGTTGTGATCATCTTGTGGTTGCTTTATTCAAGGTTTTTTTTCTGCATGCGTTAACATTTGTTAAAATTATTTTGCAGTTTTGTGAGAAAATAATTTTTAACTCTGGAACACTTCGACTCAAATGCCATCTGGTGGAGAATACTTATGGCTTCTTTTGGTTACAGTCAGTGCACTTCTGTCCGGGGTTCCAACCTTTTCCACTAGAGTCTGTTGAACGTATTTCCGTTTCGCTTACATTATCCGAAATGAAATGAATTCGCACAAATTCATATCCTGCATACAAGCGAAACTGATTGGTATATGAACACTGCAATCTATTGCTTCGTTGCCTCTCATGTTTTGTTTTTTATTTTTCTTTCTAGTGAAAATTCTCCAAAACGGGCTTGTTTCATTCATGACATTTATATTTATTCTGTAAGCTTACATTAAGTAACATTCATGTCTACTGCAAGGTTGCAGCAATTTTCTTATAACTAGGTACATACAGGATTCTTTAAACACCTCCTCACAGGTCACACAAGGTAATAAAAACGAAAGCTAATCATAAGATTATTATACAAGGAAAAACATTTTTTTTTCTTTGTTAAATACGATTTAATAGAAAACAAGAAATTCTAACGAAAATCAAAGATTAACATTTTATTAATTAATACTTCATTAAATAAATGTGTGTAAAAAATAAATCATCCTCCTTCCGCTGAAAGAAATGTTATGCCTACTCTCAGCATACAAATGAACTTGATGTATGTTTCATAATCTAATTTACATTTACATAATCACGACCAGGAATAACAAGTTACAATGTTAATTGTTTTAAACATTTTCTTCTGTGATGGGGACTCGGATTCAGCGTGCAGGGAGTGAATCTATTCTGGACTATGGTCTACTACACCCAACACAGAGAGAAAGTTTTTTTTTTGGTTTTGGGCCATCATATCTTGTGAATATCTTTGTACACAGTAAAAGAAATTCCCTGTACGTCTGTTATCACATGTTCTCTCAACCAAATCTGTCTTTTTTTTTTACTTTGTAAGGAAACCTTTGCGGCTCCGAAACTTGTTCCAACTAATGTAAAGTTGTCTGTACATCTATTTAAATAATAACATTATTTTTTAACTATATACATTTGGTTTGTAGTGGTCGGCCGCCTCACAAGTTGCGAGTAATCCCAATTTGACGTGGTTCCTTTATCCGGCGCATCAAACCACATATTTGATATCCAATCCATCAAAGTAACTTTTTTACAAACACTTCTTGCTGGCAGGGCAGGGCTTGCCAAAGGCCCTGCGTCTCTTTGTCGACCTATGCCGCTTAAAGTCCATCCTGTCCACCAGCACTTTGGCGTTCATTTTGATAAGAAGTGCGAATTTCTTTACCGACACTGGAGCATATTTATCCCCGATGGCGATCTGTGTGTATATCTTTGACAAGTCAACCGGTTCCGGTTTCTTTCCATAGAAAGATATTCCCTCTTCAGTTTCAGTGGGCCGCGCTTCATTGACTTCAACAACGGTCGGAGTGTCTTCGTCATGACTCACACTCGACGTGATTGCACTGAACAGAGGTGCGGGTGGTATTGGTCGATCTTCCGATATTGACGATTTGCGCTTCTTTATTTTCTGCGGTCCGGATGGAACCAAAAAATCACTCAAGCCGCGATCACCCACACTTATAGCCACAGTGCTGCGTCGCTTAGCTATCCTTTTGGCGGTCACTGGAACTGGCGGTGGTGGAAGCAGGAGGGTAGACTCCCTGGCTTCCGTCTTCTTCTTTGCCATCAACCGCGCCATGCAAAGTGGCGGGATTGGCGGCTCCAGCGCCTTCTTGCAAATCTCATCGTACATTGCCAGAATTCGCTCTGTGCTCCCGTACTGAGTGTGCATCAAATTCCTTTTGTTGACGATTAGCCCGTTCGGGAAGATCAACAACATCTGTCCTAGGAATGCTGTCAGATCGGCTAAGGTGTAGAATGTCTTAAAGTCCTTCAGCTCCTTGGCGTGACTCGCATAGCAGTGCTGCATGTATGCGTTGAAACTGGTTTGGTCTTGGAAACAGAAGTGACAATGCATGAAACCACCAAAGTGATCAATCATGTGGCGCAGTGTTGCCATTTCGTTCGTTGACGAATATTGGCACATGCCACAGCGGTAAATCACCTCATCTTTGATCTGTTTGTAACGGAAGTTGGAGCTCGAGTGTCGTTCCCTTTCGTGCTCAATTATCGCCGACTTGTCAGCACAGATCTCGGCACAGAAATAGCACTGCATATAGACCTGGCACTCGCCCAGCGCGAGTACACTCTTCAAAAGGCCGGACGACAGATTCTTTACGTCTGTGGGCTTGTGCTCACGATGGTAGTGCCTTGTGAGGATCTCCAATCGCTGGGGCGGGTAAACAAATGGACAATGTCCACATGTGTTGGGCAGCTTAGGATCGGCAGCGCAGAATGTCCGCTGACCGTGCTTGTTGAATGCGTGCAGCTGCAGACTCACATAATCCCCTACGAAAGTACACGATGGACACTTCAAGATCGAGTGTATACGGAAGAAGAAGGGAAGCTTGGGCATAGATTCGTGGTTCTTAGCATGCCAGTGCTTCACTTTCCAATGAGTTGTGAGAGCGGCCATATCCTCGCTCTTGAAGTCACAATGGAAGCATCCCAAAACTCCTGGTTTCATTGCTGATTCTGACTCAATCACTTGGACTATTTCGACGTCGTCATCTTCGTCGTCCAGATCCACGCCAGCGTTACTCAGACTCTGCTTAGTCCGCTCGGCATCTTCCTCGTTCTCCATTAGGATGCCCCGAATGCTCCGCACTCGTTTTGGATCGTCACGCGACCACAATGGCCGTGTGTCGGCCGCTTTGTCTTGAATCGTTTCATTGATCTTGTAGAACACGTACTTTGCTTCCCGGGTTTTGGAAGGGTGCTTGGTGTCAATGTGATCCATGATGTGGGCCAAGTGCGCCGAGCCAAACGGGCAGTGCACACACGTATACTGATGCTTAGCACGATGGGCACCGTTCGCATGCGAAATCATTTGATTCCATGTCACAGTTTGGTGTTTGCACAGCGCACACTCCCACTTGCATCTGTTGGCTGCAGGTGCGTTCGAAGTTGTTCCTGATTCAGATTGCTCAATTTCAGCGGGCGTCGATTGGCTCGAAATGACACCTTTTGCCATAATTACTTGTGCGGTTTTGTTGACCTCCGCTTCTGTTCGATCGTAGGTCACTAGGTTCACGAACTGCACTCCGTGGTGTTTCTCATTCACATGCCGTTCGACCACATACTTGGTGTAGTGTAGGTAGTCGCATTCGCCGCACTGATATATTTTGGAACCGTGGAACTTGAGGTGCTGCACGATTCTCTCGGGGCACATGCTCTTCTTGCATATGTCTTCTTGGCAATGTGGGCACTGGTAGCCTTTTTCACTCGAGTGCAGGGTGTTCAAGTGGGAGCGCAACATTTGGTCCGTGATTGTGAGATAGGTGCATCCTGGATGTCCACACACGAATCTCCTCATGTCTGGCACAAAGGCTGGGATTTTTACCGCACTCTCCTTTGTCTTTGGACCGCCACCTGCAGCATTCGAGCTACAGGCGAGATTCGTCATCTTATCGAAGTGCTTCTCGTTCTTCTCGAGGCAAGGAACTGGATTGACTGGATCCACGCTAGCTACGTCCACCTCCTGTTTGTGTAGTTGCAAGTGCCGGTACATATTGGTTCTGACCTTGGTTTTGTAGTTGCAAACCGAGCAGCAGACCTGGTTGTTGAAAATCGGCTGCAGCGGCAGTAGGTACTGTTCATGTGGTTGGAAGTGGGTTTTAGTTAGCGACTTCTTTCGTTCCCATTCGGCCAAAAGTTTCTCTCCAAACTGCACCACCGCCGTTGGGGAGAGTTTCTCTGAATTAATCAGCAAGAAAAATTCCTGCTTTCCTGGTACATCATCTAAGATCAGTTGCTGCGCTTGAATCGGCATGTAACGAGAATGGAATTCACTGAAGTGCTTTTGTGCTTGCTGAAAGCTGGAGGACGTTGCGCAACACATGTAGCAGAAGTACTGATGGCGGGCGTGTGTCTTCATGTGGGCTTTCAGAATTCCCGCTCGATGATAATTGGCTGTGCAGTGAGGGCACTGCCACCTAGTGGATCCCGAGTGGCTTGCTACATGTACTAGGAAATTCCATTCGTTGATTGTCCTAGTACATTCCGGATACAGGGGACATTTCCAGACCTCATCTTCGGGCACACCCGTCTCGGCGACCATCTCCTCAGCAACTTGCTTCAATTTTTCCGAAAAGCTGCGCACTTTTGGCGTTTCAGCGATCTCTAGCGGATCTTTCTCCTCATCAGTTGGCTTGCTGCTGCAGGGATTCGCTGTCGCTCGGAGAATGTCTTGAATTTTCTGGGTCAGGTCGTTCGTTTGTAGACATGGTGACTTTGATGTGGGACGTGTGTGTCCGTTCGCCATGTGCTGGAAGTAATCAGTAATACTTCTGCCCGCAAACGTGCACTCGTGGCATTTGAGTGATCCCCGATCGTTGTCGGTTCTCAAGTGAACCAGGATATGTTCATTCATTGCCGTGCGAACATTTGTGGAGAACTGACATTGTGTCGCACCGCACCGAAACGCGTGTGTATCATTTGCCACTGGCACCACAGAGTTCCGTCCAGATTTGGCTGAAATCGTGCACGGAATGTTGATGGATTGAAAGGGTATTGGAGAATTGCTGTGCGATAGATTGTCTTGCAACTGCACTGACGGTGACTTGCGATGTTCCGTTGCGATGTTTGTAAAGTTCCTTGACAGTGGACCAGAAGACACTGACTTCCCCCCGGCGTTCAGACTTATAACCTAAAACAAAGAAGAATGATTTTCTCGATATGTTCCATAAGCGGAGAATAATGCGCCCGACTTACCTGACTAATTTGCAATCCACCCGACGTTGATTCCGGCTGATTGAACATCAATTTCCTTAAATCATCATCGGTGACTCCCTCAGCCACACCAGTGATGGTGAACTCCTTGCTGACGTTCTTGTACAATGGGATATCGTTCTCAAACGGCGGCGGCGGGGCAGGCTGGATCATTGCCTTGGGCTCGCTCTGCAGCAGTGTCGACAGACACAATTTGGGCTTCTTCGCTTCCAACACCGGCGGGGCAGCAACTGGCGTCGGGGGAGCAAGAGAGGGTGGTGAAGGAGGCTGTTGCTTGCCTGTGGATAGAATATCGCCTGTAAGCCGACGGAACTTTATTCGCGGTTTGTCGCTAGATTGGTGCACTGTCGTTTGCTTGGAGTGCATGTCCAGCATGTGCTGCATTTCGCGGCCTCCGGCCGGACTCACTTGAGCATGGCAGGTGTGGCAATAGCCGTCCCACTTAAGATTAGGATGCTCCAAGAGGAAGTGGTTCTGTAGCCCATCTGGGTGATCAGAAAAGAGGAACGTGCAGGCCTTTACCATGCAGTAGTACTTGAAAGTGCTGCCATTCAGCGAGAACCCATAGTTCCCAATGTGTTGCACACTTGCTGGTGACGAATTCGGCTTTTGTAGCGATTGATTGGATGGGCACGGTAGAGGATTACCCAGCACGTCATATTTGATCTGATCTACGTCGGTAGCCATTGCTATAGCATCTTGAAGGTTGGTTTGCTCCCCTGGCATAAGAAAGATCGGAGAATCCAAGTCATTCAGGTCCAAATGCGGAAAGCTAGTGCCATCGCCTTCGAGACAGTTGAAGTTCGCTGCCAAAAGCATGTCCAACGAGTCAGTGGGTGAATCTGGCAAAAGATCTGACAAGTTCGTGATTTCTGGCGGCTTTGGTGCTGGTGCTGGTGCAGTTGTGGCTTCTGCCTGCTTAGCAACCTGAATTGGTTTCTCTAACGGCTGTGTAGTGTCGATTTTTTTCTTTTCCTTGTCTTTGGGCGTTTTCTTCGAACCCTTTTTCGGTGCTATAGACGCGTAGAGGCGACTCAAGGTCTGGAAGATAGACTTGTTCTTGTTCTTATCCTTTTGCGAAGTGCCCTTCGTCTCTGTAATCTCGATATCTTCCCAATTTTCATTGTCGTCCTCATCGTTGTCGTCGGCCCATTCACTGTCCGAACCATCACCATCCACTGTAGACTTGTCTCCTTCCTGCTCGTCGATAATTAAGCTGCAAGATTCATTCAGCGAATCATCAAGGGTTGGCGAAGTTGTTGGCAATGCAGTAGCAGCCGTAGTACTTGGCAGCGTTACGTCTTCAACGTCTATTGGAATGGATTCACTGTTCACTTCTTTATTTTCTTCAACCATAACCGATTCCTCCATTCGTTCGTCTTCCAACAAGTTTTGCTTGTCAATATTTTTAAATCTCTGACTCAGTCTCTCGGCAATGGTTATTCGGGTGGCAGCAGGCGCCTGACCTGCCTTATACGGCGATATCGTTATCACACTCGAATCTGAGGTCATTCCATCTTCCTGTTCAATCGATTTTAGTCTTTCTGACAGCACGTCGGATGTGGGTGAGGCCAGCTCCCGTGAGAGGAACACCTGCAAGTTCGTTTCGCTTGGCTTGCTTGCGGGAACAGCAGGACGAGGAAACGTTGGGAGACTTCCCCCTTTTGGCTCGCTGCCCTCTTCCATTTTGGGAATGCCAGCAGTGTCAATCAATTTAACTTCAAGTATTTGCGAAATGGTCTTGTCATCGAACTGGTCGTGATGTACTTGCAAATGGCGGATCACTCCGCCGCGCAGCATTTGGACAAAATTACACAAGGGACACAGGAAACCCGTAATGAAATTGCCCCGCATAGACACCGGTTCTCGGTTGAGCTTTTTCGCAGTTGGACAGCACTTTTTAATGTGTTCCATCATGTGAGACGATCCGTTCATAGCCTTAAAGCAGCCCGAGCATTTGTGCTGATATTCACCAGTGTGGCAGGTAAAGTGATCCATCCAGCAGCGGAGCGTACTAGTCGATTGGAAGTCACAAAATGGACAGCGATAATGGAAGGCCGCGCTGGGTTTCTTCGCAATCGAGTAAAGCGCTCGATTACCGATATTTTTTTTCATGTCCTCCTGTACGGCCGGCGGAAGTCGTGAAGTGTATACTTCTGAGTCGTTGTGGCTCATTAAGTAGTGAGGAGCCATGTGCCGAGACTTCTCCTTGCAGATTACACAGCAATTCGCGTACTCAGACATAGTGTGCCAGTCGGGATTGGTATTCTTTGGTATCACCTTTTCTGCTTTCGGTTCCACTTTTTCTTGTTTGCCCTTTTTGTTGTCTATTTTTTCGCGCTTCTCTTCCGTTTTCTCTTGGTCCTTTTGCAGAATTGTCAATGCTATTTCTTCATCAGTCTCCTCTTCCTCAGTCTCGTCGTCCTGTGTGTCTTCTTCATCTGTTTTCTCTTCCTCTGTCTCTGTATCTGCCTTGCCGCGTTGGATATTGATTTCACCTTTGATTTTCTTTCTCAGGTGCACCAACTGGATGTCATCGTCGTCGGATTCCATGCTGAGTGACGGTGCACGCTTGGATTTCGGTCCAGGTTTTTTCTTAGCCGGCTTCACTACTTGATTATCCCCTTCACAGTCGTCATCTTCCCCCGAAAGTTTTATTGGTGTATTCGGTTCGAGGATTGGCATTTCTGGAGGACTGTCAGGCTTTTGCACTCGGCTTCTTAGTGCTCTCATATTAAGCGGACTTATTAGCACCTTAGCTCTACGCATAAGTCGCTTGGCTGTGGGAGAGGGAGTAGCTGAAGGTGAATCTTCCTTCAGTCGGAATGATTTCTTTTCTTTTGGTTGCTCCTTTGGTTTGGCCGTCCTTACGTTGGACGTATCCTTAGCGAGTGTGCACATTCTACGGCCGGTGGCTGTGACCACACCTTGACAGATAAACATGTCGCGTATGTCTTCGTTTAGACGATCGAGCTCATTCTTTTTAGTGCGCGTTGGTCGTGGTTTGCTTAGTTCGGGCTGTTTCTTCACGTTTACAGCGGCGTCTCTGTCCTCGTCCTCGGGGCTATACAAAATGTCCTAGATAAAAAGGGAAAAACATGAAAATGTACTCAGATGAGAGGCGGGAGCGAAAACATTACCTTAACCTGTTGGAGCTTCTTTTCATCCAGCACAGCCTTCAACATGTCCAGGATGCGGTCTTTGTTCGTCGATGGATCCACAATGCTCTTCAAAAATCCCTCCAGCCATTCCTGTTTTTTGTTATTTTCCTCAACGTCAGCCCCCGGCGCTTGTGCTGGCTTCAAAGCAGAGCTCGTGGGTTCCTCAGAAGTTCCCACATCTTCTCCATTTATAGTATCCTCTCGATGCGTGTCCTCCACATCCCCACCCTGGGACGTTGTACTGCTCACTGCGCAAATCTGTCCATCGTCGGAGGTTTGCTTCCCACCAGCCTGTCTCCGAGCTCGTGTGCTCGCAACTACTGGAGGAGTTTTCTTTGCGGCAGCCTTTACAACGGGTTTTCCCCGATTCTTTGGCGTTGTGACAGGGCTCATGACTGGTGGCTGTGCCTGTTTCGGTGTGACCGGTTTTTTAGTCGCTCTCTCATTGAAATTTATTGTGGCTCGGGTCCTCCTCTTGCCAGCAATTATGTTCTGAGTGGACACTATAGAGTTGTCCGTAGTCGGAGCAAAGATATCCGATGCGGATCGGCATCGTGTTGGAGAGAGGTTTTCGCTCTGCTGGTCCGTGTCGGGCTTCGGACTATCTTTTAGAATTGTCGACCGACGAGTTGTAATCCGACTGGGTTTTATTTCTTCTTCTTCTTCTTCTTCTGATTCCTTTTCCTGGGGCTCGATTTTGATTGGTGACCCTTGGTCTTGTTTCTTCGCTGCGCGAGGAGGTAGCTTTCTTTTGCTCGGACGTCCTGGGTTGTGCTTTACTATTTCTTGAATCGAAACATCAGCTTCGTCTATTACTAGGCTAAGTTCAGATTTCGTTTCATCTAGAGTGGTATCTTGATTGATTTCCTCAGTTTCATTTCCAATGTCAATAGGTTTCTCTGGTTCCTGCTCTTTCTTTGGAGACTCTTTAAGTTTAGTGATTGTTTTCTTGGCATCGCCGACTGGTTTCTTCGTACATTCGGCTGATTTTACTGATTCTTCAGTCGCTTTCATCGCTTCATCGAGTTCGTTGACCGATTTGCCGGATACTTTTACGGTCTTTTCGATTTTTTTCACTGGTTCAACTGGTTTCTTTACAGCTTCATCTAGTTTCTTCACAGATTCGTCTGGTTTCTTTACAGGTTCATTTAGTTTCTTTACAGTTTCATTAAGTTTCTTCGCATATTCTTCGATTTTCACAGGTTCCTCTAGCTTAACAGGTTCCTCAGCCTTTGCTTCGATCAGTTCCTCTGACTTTGGTTTCTTGGGAATCTTGAAACTGTGAATACTTCCACCCAATTCCTTGTTATAATCCGCACTCCTGTACATTTTATCGATCGTTGATGGAGTGTTTGTAGTCTGAACCGAAGGAATGGTTGGAACTGATTCAACTGGTGTGGGTGCCTTGGTTGCTTCTTCAGCTGCCTGCTGTCGACACTTTGACTGCCTATATTCGCCGTAAGTCTTTGGCTCTGGAGGCCTCTTTTTCTTGGATTCCAGATACTTCATTCTTTCGGTCTGATCATTGCGTTCGGGATTGAACTTCTCCGCGTAGATTGTAGCCTGCACTTTGTGTGTTCTTGGATCCAACCTGGAAGCAGGTGGTATACCATATGCGGGCTTCGGAGATGGATATCCTGCCATATGAAGAGGGCTTTTCAAATTCAAATCTAATAGACTTGGAATGGGCTTAGTAAATGGTATTGGTGTACAAAATGAAGCCGGTGGAGGGGCATTTCTCAAGCGTGGATCGAATGGTTTGGATGCGGATGGCACATTGGCCAAGGGCGACACAGTAGTGGGCGATGTGACCAACGGCGAGACTTGTCCCAACATTTTACCAACTCGAGGATCTACAGTACGTAGCGGCGAAGCAATTGAGTCTCTTCGCGGATGTGGATTGTATTTAAGAGCCAGGCGATCTCCCCCTCCTGTCGGTTCCATCATGTGGTCTCGGATTGGTGGCGATTGGACGGTTGGTTTGTCATTAGTCTGCTGCGGCATAGCTGATATAGAGTCTCGCCTTCTGTGAGGATTGTACTTCAGGGCCAAACGCTCAATGACAGGATCGATTGGATTTGGCGGGGACTTTGGTGTGGATTCCGATAAAGGTGGTGCCTTGAAGAGCTCCCGCTGGGAGTTCTGCGGAGGAGTAGAGTTGTATTTCACAGAATCTGCAGTATTTTTTGTTGGAGTATGTCCCCTTCTGTAGAAGGGTTCCCTTTCATCTTTATCTTTACTTGCAGCGGGTGTTGGTGATTCTAATCCGGAGCGAGGCGGCTTCGAAATCATGGCCAGCTTCTTTCGCACAGCTTCCAGGGCAGATTCATTATCGTCAGCTTTCTGCTCGACTGGTTTGGGTTTGGTTGGCCTTCCAATGGCTGCCTCCAGCGACTCATTCAGCAGATCGTCTATGTCATCAGCGCTGAGTGGAGGACTCTTAAGAACCTCATCGATTGGGACCGCTGGAGGCGGGGGTGGTGGTGGTTGTGGTGGTGGATGAGGCGGAGGTGGAGGTGCTATTTTCGCTGGTGGTTTGGGTTTCATCTTGTCATTCTTCACCTCTATACGGAAATTCTCGAAATCCACCTTTTTTTCGACCTTTTCTCCGAGACGATTGAATATATTGCTGGCCGAAGTTGCGGCAGCCGGCGATTCTGGTGGCGGGGGATTCATAAAGGGATTGAAACTCGGCATTGGCGGATCGGGTTTTTTATATTTAAATATTGTGTCGTGATAGAGTTTATTCTGAAAGGCATCATTGTCCAAGTTCAGTTCCGGCAATGCTGGTGAAACATCACGACTATGATTCTTGTTCTTCTCATGGTGGCGATGCTGGTAACTGCTGTTTGATGGCTCCCTATGTTGAGAGTGCGATGATGATGAAATTGACTGCGCTGGAACCTTAGAAACAGGCTTAGGTGGAGGTGTAGGCTCATCCTCAGGGTCATCCCAATTCTCCTCTTCGGAACTGTACACCTTTTTTTGCTCAACTTTCTTTTGCTGACCATGTGATCGATAATTACTCGACGGACCAGATGAGGAAGAAGCACACCAAGAGCGGTTATTGCTGTGGTTGGATGAATTGGAAGGCGGCGGCAAAGTCAGCTGTGGTTCGGGTGGCCACTCCATTGGATCTCCCCAGCGACTCCGATGGTTTGTCGCCGCTGCTGGTGGATAATGATTCTGATGGTGTTGTGGTAGTGGCTGGTGGTTGTGTAATTCTAGTTTTTGCTGCTGCTGATGATGATAATGCTTATGATGTTGCTGCTGCGGTAGCGGATGATAGTTGCTGTGGTAGTATTCAGAGGGGCGACTGTTTTGAAATCTCGGTCCCACTGTGGGAATCGGTTTGCCCAGGTCTTGCTGTGGTCTATGTTCCGGTTTCGAGACCATGATTGCTGAACCCAGCCGCCTTGGTGAGCTTCGACGTTCTGTGGGTATTTCCACAGGCGGGCGAAAGTCTTCGTCACCGAGTTGTGTGGGACTGGCCGGGCAGGTATTGATTTCGATTAAATTACATCTTGCAACAAATTTGGTCGCAGACGATGATGATGTTGATGATGATGATGACGATGATCGTGCTGATTTTAAAGTAGTCGGCTGTACTTTCTTTGGCACAACGGAAGAGGTGTTTGGTGCAGTCGTAGTTGCAGTTGTGGAAGGTTTGTTTAATGTCATTGGCGGACTCAATTCATCAGACTGCAAGGGTAGAGAAATTATTTAAAAAATAAATCAGTGTTACTTTGCTTTGTCGATGGCCTTACCTTATCAATTTTAGCGTGTAACTTCTTTAAAACTGATTCACACTTCAGTAGAGTTTCGATTTTCAGTCTGCAAGTGAAAGAACAGAAATTTAAGTATTAAGGACTCGTGCGACATATATTACTCACTTTTTTTGTTTATTGTTGAGTAAATTATACAACATTTGCATTTTCTCAAGCTGAGCTTTGCGCGGATTGTCGTTGTCATTCTTTTTCAGTTTTTCAATGACACGCTCTAGGAATGGAATGTATTTTTGCATTTCGTTAAATTTACGCTGGTATAATAGATCTCCCATTTTGGCGGCGGATTATTCTTGTTTTCAACAAAAGAATCAACTAAAAGGAAAACAACAAAAAAAGAAAAACCGTAAAGATGGTAAAAAAGCGTCAACAAATTCAAAATAAAACACAAATACATTTATTTACGTCAAGATGGCGGAGGGCAGCCAAGGGAGGAATAAGCGACAAATAAAACATAAGCAGAAGCTTATTTTCTTGAGAATTGGGGAGCCAGGGACTGCAATGAGATGTGGGGGAGTAGTTCTGTCTATGGACCCGCCAGTTGCAAAGGGCAACTAGACCAGATCTGCTAGTAAGGAATATTACTAGCTACTTGAACAAGGTACGACGATGAAGGGCGATATTCTCCCAATGATAAAAGCCAAGATCTGTGGCCTTCTACAAATATTCCTATTTGAGCTTGAAGAAATCAGATCTGGCGATTCAAGTCTAGGGCACAGCGTAAAAAGCACCAGTGCCTAAAGATACCCTTTACTAACCCAGTACGCACACAATAAAAAAAAATCCTTCTTCATAAACGTTCCGATGATAATTTGTTAGGGGCGACGTCAATTCCTAGATCTGCCACAATGAGGACACATGGCCATGCCCTATTACTCTTAAACTGTATGTATGTGTATGGATACTTGACACGAACGTATAGTGGCGTTGCCAATGCCGATTGCCACAATTATACTTTCAGCTCAGGATTATAGCGATATTACAAGGTCACGACAATCTGCTGATCAAACTCTAACCAGAATTGAAGTTCAAGGAAGAGTCGGTGTTTTTTTGCTCAGGAAATACTTTATGCGCCAGTGGTGACCCTTCCCTGAACAAACCCTGAACATCTTTAGACGAACCCAAACTGCCTCTTTTAGTCCTTGAGTGTGGTGACACTTTGGGGTCTGTCTGAGCTCGAGTCACAAATGGTCTTGTGGGCTTTATTTCTTTTTATCTTCTGAACTTTCTGGACGTAGGAGCATATTCCGTTGCCATTTGTATATTATCCCGATGTCCGGTGCGATTTTGCCTGACACTATCAGTCGGTTCTCTGCAAGCCATTTGGTGCATTCGAAGAAGAATGGACTTCGTGATCGAGTTACCATTAGCATTGAAAAAACCAGTGTCCAGTCTTGAAGTCCAGCTTTTCCTAGTTCTCTCCTCCAGTGTTCATATCAGCGTTGTCTATGTGATTTCTCTAGATTTCGCTCTTGCCGATTCCTTCCCAATCACCTTGATTTTCTTCATACTTTGTTGGAGACTGAAGCTTTAAAAGTACGTCCTCAGATTTTGTTTGTCGTACAGCTTTACTGTCCCTCTGTGTATACTTTGGTTAAGCTTTGCTACGTATTACTCGTAGTAAATAAGCGGATAAGGTTTCTTTCGCGAATCGATCAGTCTCGGGTTTCAAATTGGCTCGTTTGATTGAATTTGTAAGAATTGTTTGGGGTACTTTTTTACCGGTCAGGGTCTTTCTGATAGCAAGCGTTTGTTCTAAAAGTCACGGTTTATCTTTTTCTAGTGTTTTGACCAGCGCACATGATAGTATGTCTGTGTAGGGATTGACCATTACAAAAGCAACTATTTATTTTCACATTAGGATTTGTAAAGAAGTACATAGGGCGTCCTTGGAACTATACTTGGCTTGGGTACAATGATCCAACATTCAAATTCTTGTCAAAAACGGACGCTCGGAATGGTCGCTATATACGAAATCGCTATATCAGGATGAATTTTTATAAAATATGATGTGAAATCAAGGGATGACATCGTTATCGAACCGGCCAAACTTATATAAATAAATAAATGTAAATATTTTGAGATGCACTCGGAGTTTATGGCTCCCACACTATGCAAGCCATCGAGAGGTGCGAGTATTTATATTTAGGGCCCTGTCGGAAATTTCTTCTATTTATGTCTTCGAGTATCTTTAAAGGATGGATTCTGTATCTGATTTGGCAGAGTGGGCTGTCACAAAGAATTTGTGTAGGTAGGTACCTCCTTAAATCGATATAAAAAAACTGAGAACCTCACAAAATTCTTCCTGTTGAAATAACGAATTACGTACACATTAAAAAGTTCGCTTATAGTTCAATCAAAATAAGTAACAAAACAATCATTTGGATTCAAAGAGGTCGTGCAATTACTCCCAAACTTTACATGGGTATGTAATCAGAGCCAGAGCCTAGTTTTCTATTTTTCAGCCTTTGCTGGTAAAGAACTAGCAACAAAAAGCCCGTGAAAGTCGGGTTCAGCATTTTGAAAGATTTTATCTCAAAAGTACACGATACCCTAAGCTTAAAGTTTCATGTAGTTTCTATTGACGAAATACAGCATCGAACTTTTACATATTATACTTTAGTGGCTAAGAACGGAATAATTGTTGTCGCGTCTTGATCTTGAAAGACTGTGTGCCAATTAAGAAAGCGTAAGTCTTACATATTGTTGTAATGAAGAATACAATGAAAGAACTGCTCATTGACAGTTGCCTAACCCTCTTAGTCTCCGATTCCAACACAAAATGTCAACGCAATAGAGGAAGACCTCGTCCGTGGAAGACCGGCCAACTTTGAATTAGCAACTGGCCAAGTATCGGTCTTACTGAAGAATTTTGTAGCTGAAGCCATGCTCATCTCAAATCTTTACCTGAGAAGACGTCCTCTAGTTTGGAATCTATTATTTTGCAACATTTTTAACAAGTTGAGCAGTTTTCTTTTTAAGCCCAGGTCCACCCGGACTGTAGCACCACCTTGAGTAAGAGCGCTGTCCTTAGTTTCGGGAGCTATTTCCTGGCATCAATGTCCGATTTTTCACTTCATAAATTTGACATTTAATATATGTTCCGATTTCTCTTATTTTTTAGCTGATAACATTTTCTTTTTCTCGAAAAAAATTTATGAAAAACAATTTTATTGGAGCTGGAGTTAGTCTTTCAAAAAGGTACATAACTTGTTCTTTTTTAACTATACTTTGTACAAGATTATACCGTAAGCTTGAATTTTGTTCGCTAGGTACCTCGTCCAGTCAATTTTTCGTTATTTCTCTGGTTGAACTTAACTCAAGCTGTACCTTGTTGGTATCAATTTATCAAATCCTTATGTAAGCAATCATGGAGGTATGTAGCTATTTTTCTTCACATCGCATTTTTTCTGTACCCATTGAGAGCTAGCTCTTTGGTATTTGTATGTATCTATTCATTTTCATTCTTCTTTTTTTTTATAAAAACGTAGAATGGCTCCTTTTGCAACCACCATTTCGTTTCTGCGTTGTAAATCCTGTTTTTCTGACTTCGTCAGAGCAAGGATTTCTGCAAATCAAGTTCCTACTTACTTTACGTCTAAATATTTTTGATTTAAAAGCAATCATTGGCTTGAGTAAATCCTGACTGAGGAGCACATCAGTCTCTGCGGCCACCCCATGTTACTTCACATCTAAAAACGTGAAGAATTCCGCAATGCGTGTATTTTACTTCTCTCCTGCGAGAACACACATCCTCTTTCCAAGTAGGTAAATTAAAAGAAATTCAAGAGGAAAAAATGTGCTTCAAGCAAATTTACAAATTATGTACACGAATCCACTGCGCAACACTTACATACAGGACAGAAAATATTTGCATGCACAAATAAACACCAATGATTAATTATAAAACAAAGTTCCAAAATTAAATCAGGGCACCTGGAGCACCCGCTGCAACAGCCATTTTCGTAACAATCATCCTCAATTCCGAACCCCGAACAAAAAAAGAACAATAAAAATGTTTCCCAGTTCAACACACTTTTTGCAGAGAATCGAATCGGGTATCTTGTAACTTTTCTTTTGGAATTTGGGTGGGTTTTTTACCGTCTACACAATTCACATTCTTAGCGCATATTTGTTTCAAATAGTTATACTTGTTTTTCACATCAAATTTAGAATATTATGAATTTAGTGTAAGCACTTGAAATTCACACGATTAGTTATTTCCAAACGCACACGAACTTCTGTGACAGTTTTTTTTATGTTGAGCAATGAGTGAAATGACAGAAAAACTAGGCAGCTGAAGAGAGGTTACAACGCGGCTGAATGTGTGCGTGCGGAAAGCGCGCCAGTTTTATCCGAATCGGAACTAAAATGTGATACTTGTTGTTGTTTTGCATAGGCAAATTGAGCAAATAGGGGGAAACATGAACCGAAAACGATCTGAGTCAAAGAGAGCGCTCGCAATATTTTGTTTTTAGTACTAAAAAAAAGAGAGGGATTAATAAAACTTGAAAATTGGACTGTTCTGTTGTGTGCATCAAGTAGAGTAGGTACGTAACTATGAATTTTTTGTATTTGGCAACAGGCAGCAGAGATGTTTGATTTGTTCATTTTGAGAAACGAAGATGAAGAATATGGATTTCTGTGTTCATATGTTTTGGGAAGATGCGGTGATTCAGTAAATAAAAATCACAATGGGCACATCTAAATTTCTTTAGTCGACTAGATTGGTCTGGGTTTAGCGTACCTTGAACACAATACTAGATGTGTCGGTAACGTCATTTTTTTTAGTCAGCCATATATATGAACTGTCAACTTAGTACTCACTACCTAACGATATTATTTGACTAGATACGTCGGCTACCCCTGCATAGAAGTCAAAACAGAGACACATCAAGTCAGCCAGCTGTCAGACTTACTAAACTCGATATTTAAAAATTCCCAGCAATGTTGAATGTATATTATGGGACATTTACAAGGTCACAAATGCAATTTATGCACGAGATTAGAGAGGGAGCCATAGAGACAGAGGGAGATAAAGATGGAGCGAGACAGAGATAGAGAGCGAGAGCCGAGAGTAGACCTATAACGAACGATTAAAGGGATGTGCAATACAATACTATATAGACGCCTGATTGAAAGGGACACCACTAGCTAACACGCAAAAAATAAGCGACTCGTATGTAGGTAGGCCTTCATGTTTAAGAATAGAAATTATAGGAAAATTTCTTTCTAACAAACCAAAATGCTTCGGGTAGTGGTGAACAGTCAATAATTCGATTAATGTATTATTTTTATTGTGTGGTAAGTAAAGTTCGCTCAAACTAAGTAGAATTAATAATATCACATGATATGCTTGAATTAAGTACACAATGGAAATATTTGCAGTTGATTCAATAAATTCGAAAGTCGTTTGCTTCCGTTTTATATCTATAATAATGGGTACATACTAGACATAACATTAGATAGAACAGAACTCAAGGGCCCAGCCCATAGAATCCGTTGCTTCCGTCGCGTCGATGGAATGAGCAGTCCCATAGAATCCGTCGCATACGGTGACAGCCGATGATAGTTTCTTTCATGCTCTCATTATTTCCACCAATGAAAGTGGTTCCTCTCTCGCTGTGACAACTGTCAAAGTGTCAAGGTCAACTGGCGCAACTGACAGAAATGTAGAAAGTAAACCTACGCAAATGCGCTGCTTATGGGTCAGCTTACAAAAGGTGCTGTGTACTCTATCAACTTGCCGGTCGAATACTTTCGAGCGTGAACACAGCTGCCGACGTTGGACTTCGATTCTCAAGAGATCGTGGGAGGGGAATTTGCAGGAAAAATGGCGGCTATTGAATAGTAAAAATAAAAATCTAATTTTACCTGCAATTTGGAAACCATCACGGGAAGGGATTGCAAAGTTGGACACCGTTTTAAAACAATATATTCTCTACACAGCAGGCAGAAACTGGGCTGAGGTCTCCGTTATGGGCACTAAATCATTTTAAGATGTACTTTAAAAGAATTTTTCTGCGGAAACTTTGTTTTACATTTTTTTTTTGCTATTAAAGTTTTCAATTTTCACAGAAAAGTAAATGTATATACAAACTGCACAAATGGACGCGTTCACTTCGCATAAAGCTTGTGTTAAGTGGTTGGGGACGTTCAAGTATCTAGTCTAGTAAGTCTGACAGCTCTCTGACTAGATTTATCTCGGTTTTGATTGGTCGAAATCGGTCATGTTGACCTGTTTCAGTTGACGTTTATGGAGGGGTAGCCGACGAATCTGATCAAAAAATTCGTGACTGAGTACTAAGTTGACACTTCGCTGACGAGAAAAAGTGACGTTCCCGACCAATTTAGTTTTAGCGTTCAGGTTACATCTCATACAGACCAATCTAGTCGACTAAAGATAACTAGATTCTTGAATGCGCCCATTTCTGTACTAATAATACAATACTGTTTTAACTGAAAATGCAACTTTTTTCAGAATCGGCGAAAAACTGATAACTCACTTCCTGTTATAGATTATAAAGAAATGAATACTTTATTAGGATTGTCAATAAAAATGAAGCAATAGTCTATTTAACTATTATTTTAAATAATGCTGGTAATAAAAATATTTCCAATTTTTGAGTTAGGACTGTATTGCCCCGAACAAAGTTTTCAGAGAGATGAATTATTTTTAATTGTGTAATGACTCAGTGTCATATCTTTTTTCTATCTTGCACTATGCTAACGACGGTTTTCTTGACTTGTAGGGAATTGAATTTTTCGTTTGAATAATGATCTATCTCAAATTTGACAAATTTTGAGTTACTACAGTAGGTATTGTATTATCAGTGCGATATGTCCCAAAGTAAAAATAATTTAAAGGTAATTTTGTCTTTTTTGATAATTTTTTTGTTTTGTTATTATATAATTAAACCTTAGCTGCAGGCGCCTCCCTGACAGTTGTTACACTCTCAGTGGAGCGACGAAGTTTTGTGAGACGCCCACCCCATACGTTGCATTTTTCTGTTGTAATAGTGTCAGGGTATAGATAAAGTGCAAAAGTGTAGCAAATTTTAGTCAGTATATTTTGTTGTTGGAGTGCGAAAAAGAGTTGCACTTTCGCAAATTCGCAATGATACTAGACCAGTTGCATCGGATCGTGAAACCTTATGTAACTTCGTTTAAAGCGCCAGGTGATTTTCACTTAAACTGGGAGCACTGTTCTCAACTATAAGCAAATAAAAAATATTGTAAAAATGTAACATTGTACTTTTGTAAATTGTTTTAACAGAATTATCATGCTCGACAGAGCCAGTTTTTACTGCGCTTTTGCGATTGATTGCACTAAGTAGTTTCACATGAACATAGTCCCATAAAAAAAAAATTAATAAAATTTAAATAAAAAGAAAAATGTTTATTTCCTCCAGAAAAAAATATTATATCTATTTATGTTTCTTAGGCCATTTTAAGCCAGAAAAGAAAAAAAAATACTCAGTGCGCATAATAGAAATCCGCTCGGACGACGGGGCGTTTGATATAGAACACAATTTTCGGAAGTTTAAAGCGCCAGAATAAATTATAGTACGTCCATAACACACGTCCACGTCACACTTTTCTAGCAAGGAATATTAAATGGCCAATTCTAGGTAGGCATCTGACTGAAAGGGACAGCACTACCTAACATGCAAACATACATATACGTGACGCCTATTTTAGTCGGCCACCTTGATTATACGTGTAGAAATTATGGAAAAGTTCCACATGTTGATAGTTTCCTAGCAATGCCTTAGGGTATTGCCCCCGAGCATTCCGCAAGATCAGCTTCAGTTTCGAATGTGAATATCTTAATCAAGAAGATTTTTTAAATTTCCTCGCAAGATCAAACACAGATTTAGTCATTGACGCATGAGAATACTGTAACTCATTTTTTACTTGACAAGGAAATAATGACAGTTATTCATTATTTTAATTTAAAATTTTTTTATTTGCTTATATGGGGATGTTTAAAACTCGGGACGTTCAAGAATCTAGTTTAGTAAGCCTGACAGCTGGCTGACTTGATGTGCCTCAATTTTTATTTGCCTATATCACCCAAATGAACAGTTTTGTTTTCAGTTGACATTTATGGAAGGGAAGCCAATAAATCTAATCAGGAATTTCGTGGCTAGTCAGGAATTTCAGGATAGTCCAGACCAACCTAGTTGGCTTAGATTTTTGAATGTGTCCACTCTTGTGAAAAGGAAGTTGACATTATTTCTTTTGTATGGCTGAAGAAGCAAAAGTTGAGCCTTTTCAATATGCTTTGTTAAAGTATGTAGTACGTCATCTAGTTTTGTCTGAACTGAGTTTACAACTTTTCTTATCAACGTTTGTTGAAAGCCTAGTACGCAGCTGTTTCGGAACGAAATTTTCCGGTGGTCTCCAAATGGACAGCGAAACGTCTGCGAAAAGACAGCGGAAATTAATTTGTGGAGAGTTCCATCAGCTGCTACATAAGTAAGTACAAGTGTCAAATTTTCGTGAGCAATTAATCTCCCGGACAATAAATGTGCGCGAAAAGAGAGTGGAGAAATGTAACAAGCAACCTACTATAATTACCCACTTTTCGTCATCATTCCGCAGCAGCAGCGTACAGCAAAATGAAGAGGAAAGCTAAATTTTCGTTCATGATTTCATTGTGGCACTTTTGTATTGAATTTTTCGTTCCGAAACAGCTGCATACTTGGCTTAGAGCAATAATTGTTCATTCAGTTACTTGGGGTACGGTGTTGTTACTAATGACACTCTTTAGTGCACGGAAGTGTCGCATCTTCCTTAATGGTTAATGCGGTGGATTTCTGAGCGATTGATCTCGTAATCGGAACTAAAGCGGTAGCTTTTCTTCAAGTGCGAAACTTTACAAATATTTAAGTTGGCCAAAGGGTTACGAATGGAATTTATTGTGATGGAAACAGGAACGTACTCGGAAAAGATGGATTTTACTGTTGATGACACATGCATCTGAAATAAGGACGAAATGACATTTGAATATGCATATGTGAATCGTGAGGATCCTATAAGCCCGGACGTACTGCCGAACAGGAGATATTGAAAGCCTAAAAAGCTGACGTCACCAATAGAACAATTGTGACTTCTATTACGCAGATTGCCACCATCAGCCAAACTGATCAATTTGCGTTTGCGACCGAAGCCAGAGGTATGCTTGCGGAGTCGTGAATATCTGAAATTTTAGAGCGAATGCTGTAAAAAGTTTTAAAGTTGCACCAACGAAGGCAGAAACGGAGACTATGAAGATGGGTATGGGGTATGCCTTTTAATGACGATTAACATGGAAGTTTCCTGCCATATTCGGTATCGATAAGAGTGTGGAGGAGAAGATTCAATGAGGGACCTAACTAGCCATAAAGCGGTGTTAACATCGTCAATAAGCTTAAAATAAAATAGCTAGATCAGCCATGCATAAAAACGCACCAGCACGATGAGTCCATCCCTGAAGACGCTATACCCAACTATGATGGCCCACAACTGGGGAGAGACTTCAACAAACCTGATGTGCAGAACTAAAGGTAGCTAGCTGGCTAGAGGGAGCTGTTGTTTTAGGTTGTGGTCCACCCAGGACTACAGACATCGCTTACGAGTTCCCGCATGAGTATCTACATGCGCGCTTGTGATACACCACTAATAAAGTGTCTTTCATTAGCGACTTGAGAGCTCGAACTGTCAATGTCAAAATATTCAGTAATATTAACATTTTCATCGTGGTGAAGTACACGAAGGAACAATGTATACAAGTAATTAAAATTGACTACCGAAATTCTGAGAGGGAGCGTTTACGCCAATTTTCGGTCGTAATTCTCGTCCCAATAGAAAAGCAATTCATAGTCTAGTGTCTAGTGAATAAATTTGAGTCAGAGTATTCGCTGCTTGATGTTGCCGTGCCAGTGAGACTAGACCATATTGCTGCCGTAGAAGCTTCCGTCGCAAACGAGCCAAATCAGTCAATTTTACGGCGTTCTCAAAAATTTGGCGCCCAGACCACATTATGGCGAATTTTGTGTAAGGATCTTGGCCTACACCCTTACAAGATCAAGCTGCCTCAAGAACTAAAGTCACTTGATCATACGAAACGATGTACGTTCTCGACTATGCCAACAAGCCGGCGACGTAAGAGGAGTTCAGAGCCAATATTACACGCACGAGTAATAGTCCGTATCGGTCGAAATATGGCCGAATCATCGAAAATTGGGTTCAACGTATCGACTGCTGCATACGATCCCGTGATGGACAAAAAATTACCGAAGTCGAATTCCATTCATAAATGTTTTGATAGTAATTCAAGCTAATAGTTTTTTTTTGAGATATATGAAGTAGTTGGCATTTTATTTAAAAAAGTTGTATAGTCCTTAACAAAAGACCCTTTATAAGCGTTTCAAAACTTGGTATCATACGGTGGGTCGGTTCTCGGTTGGTTCAGTTGGAGTATGCCGAGCTAGGTCTTCCTTGGCAATAATTTCTATCCCATCGTTAGAACAAACCAATAATGCGAAACTTTTATGATATCTTCAGTTGCACATCATTCTGGCATATGGCTCAAACGAACCAATCTCCCGAATGCTGCGGAAGGTTAATTCAAATCTTACCGTTTTTGACTTCAACCGCAGTAGTTCCTCCCTTAAAACTGACCTCCTTCACCATCCTTAGTTTTAAGCTCTAGTTATTATATTTAATTCTTAAATTAGTTTAAGTCACTGTAGCTTGTAATAAGCCAAATAAATGGGGGTTTTGTCCCCACCAAAATTAAACAGACTTAATACTGACCAAATTTTGCGAAATAAACTCCCTCACAAACTTTGCATTTTCAAAAAAACTTTTAACAGGTTTACAAAACTGGCACATCCATATTACATTTTTGTAAACCTGTTCAGAGTTTAATTCAATCATTGCTCTCGAGTAGGTGCCAATAATCGTTCGCAAAGATAGCTACCCTAGAGCAATGATTTAGTTAAACTTTGAGCAGGTTTACAAAATCACATTCGTCTTTGGGAAAAACTGGGTAGGTGACAGAGAGCAATGGTTGAGTTTATCTTGTCGCAGACGACCCTACACATATTAAAAGTAATGCCTTATTCCAAATAGGGGTCTGTCTGAAAGGGACAGCACTTCCAACGGGCAAATAAAGGGTGTTTTTTTTTAAAGGTATAAAACTTTGAAATGGAATAAAACAAAGACAATTTTTTTTAATTGACATGAAATTTACTTTATTCGAAAGATAATCTTCTGGAATTATAATTTTAATATGATTTCTGGCATATGACCGCCACGGCAGGCTCGGACGTAGTTTAATCTGGAGGTCAAATTTTCGATGACTTTTTAGACGATTTGTGACCGTATATCGGCAATAACGCGGTGAATGTTGTCCTCCAAGTGGTCAATCGTTTGGGGCTTATCGGTGTAGACTAGCGACTTCTTCGCATATCCACACAGAAAATAGTCAAGCGGCGTTAAATTGCACGATCTTGGAAGCCAATTCACGGGTCCGCAACGTGAAGCTATGCGGTTACCAAACGTTTCCTTCAATAAATCAATTGTGGCACGAGCTGTGTGACAAGTTGCTCCGTCTTTTTGAAACCACAGCTCCTGCACATCATGGTTGTTCAATTGATGAATGAAATTCTTCCATAAAGTGGATGGAAACATATCCAATTCATGTGCACGATGGCGGATAGACTGATTCGGGTCTTCCTCTACGCTACGCTCTACAGCAGCAATGACTTCTTCTATACGCACTGTCCGACGTCTCTGTGGATGCGTATTATCATTTAGAGTAAACGTGGTGCGAAAACGTTCCATAGTTAATCGAATTAGTTGCTCTGATGGACGATGAACTATCTGATGATTGATTATGTTGACCCTAAAATGGACGTAGTGCGCTATACGTATTTCGAACAGAGCCATGATTTTCAAAATTAGTTTGCACAATTTGGAAGCGTTATTCAGGCGTCAGTCTATTCATGTTGAAATACCAAACCAGACTAAAAATAAATCACTTGACAGCTGACAAAATGGCCGCCGGTTAAAATAGTGTTGCCAGCTTAAAGTTCTATACCTCTAAAAGAAACACCCTTTATATACGTAACACATATTTTGGTTTGGCCTATTGTTTACATCATAGCCAAACCATACTAAGACCCCCAACTCACAATCCTCTTGCCGCTGGCCCCCTCAGTTTTTTTTCAAATTCGCCATTTTGTTTTCCTATCGGTGTTATGTCAAAAAAGAATCCGTGTGACATGCAAAAATATACAAAAAATGCAAAAATAAATGCTGCCAACCTCGGCAACCGTGGGGAAATGTGAAAGAGTTCGGGAGTACCACATTTTTTCATTACTGAACGCCATTGGTTAGTTATTATAAATTGTTAAAAGGCGAATAATTTGATTTGTTTGGTTAGTAAAACTATCTAAAGTTGATGTTCTATATACTAGAAACATATTAGGACAAACATGGTTGTGTATTTAAATAATGAAGAAAATTTGCTCAAAATGTTTTCATTTTCCCTCAACCAATCTACATTGTTAATTTTTCATGAACATTTTAAGCAAATGTGCACTTATTCCTAAAAAAAAATATTATCCACACGTAACGAACAGTTTCAAATTACACGGATAAAATTCTATGAACTCTGCCAGCAACTTTGCCCACAGCGGAAGTGTCTCATATCTCCTGGGAGTGTGTTGGTGAGCAGAATTTTTGAAGTTTCGTGACATTTGTCAATACGATTTTCTATGTAAGAATACTAGCGCACCAAACGTGAACACTCCATAAAAATATAGCTTGTAGGCTAAGTAACGGGAAATCGGCCGGAGTTGGTGGTCTCAGTATTGTCTCTGGTTTACATGGTAAATTATGGGAAAGTTCTGCATCTCACATTTTATGTTTAGCCATAGCAATGGCTTAGTGAATTTCGCTTTCCTACAAAACAAAATGGCTTCCGGAAGTGATGAACGGACAATTATATATTTATTTCGTATAATTGATTGATGAATGGTTGGTTATATTTACTGAAACTAATTTTGACGTTTTAAATCAGTAATGTAAACGTTTTTACGTGACTGCTGAAATGTTGGCTGACGAGACTAGTGGTTATTTCCGATTCACATATCTATAATTATGGGTAGAACATCCATGATACTTTAAGCGTCTGATTTGTGATCTCATTCTTGCGGAGTATGGATCTCTAGTAAGCAAAATTGCGTGCGTGATAATGTAAATGCAGCATTATCCGCAAAACGCAAATTTTGCGTCCAGTTCTAGCTGGAATTCTACAGTTCGGACATGTCAGGTAATGTATGTGCGACAGGTTTCCAATAATAACACCCATTCGAGTGGTGGTGAGAGTCCGGAACTTTGTATGCTTTATACCTTAAAGCAGTTGGGCTCGACGTGCTTAATGCCTTAACTTTCAGTTCAACGCATTCAACTTCATCTGGACTGTGGAGATGGTTAGGGATCGTTACTAAAGAAGTTGTCCAGCTCATGTTGCTTTTCAATGTCAAATCCTCTATCTTATGGTTGAACCTAATTATATCAAAAGGGAATGTGTACCTCTTTCTTACTCAGGCCCATTGATTCACAACCTGTAGCGGGGTTGCACATCTTTCGCAAAGGCAGTGGTTGGTATGCTTCATTCAACATTGGAAAACATTAAGGTTTTTACCTCTGCGCCACCTTTTGCAAACGTCTGACGAACATCAGATCGTAGTATAACTTTTCTGAGAAAGTTTGCTTGGAATTTGTGGGTCATGAATGGTTAGAAGCTAGGCCTAGGTTTCTGTGTGTACCCGTAGGTTTTTTTTTTAACAATCATTTCATATTGCCGGCGGTTCTCCTTGGTGCTATTAAAATCCGATGTTTTCTCCTTAATTTTCCTTTTCGCGTTTGTCACTTGGAGTACTAATCATTTGAGGTAATCCACAGTCGGCCATGTCGGTTGTGTAGGCTTGACAAAAGTTGATGACGTACTAAAGTGATACTATAGTCACAGTGTATAGTGTTTTAAGCACTCACAGACAAAGAACTGTTATTTTCTCTGAAGGTGGGTTTCAATAGCCCCGACTTTTTGCAGCGGGTACGATTACATTTCGAGATTTTAATTAGTTTCATTTGTTAAGCTTTCAGAGCCGCCCAACTTATTTATTTCGCAATTCATGGATTTTCTCATATAATCGGGTTTCTCAAACAGTCACTACTCACTAGTAGATCCAGATTTTTGCACTGCAAACGTCGACAAAGTTATTGTCGCTGTTATTTCAGGTTTTTTATGCAGCGCCCATTGTATTCGTGGTAGACAACGTTGGAACGATTCACATTGTGAAGAGGTGTTCTTCAACTTTTCAACAATTAGGTTCTGCTCTTGTAGAGTGGCTGTGGTGTTCTTGTTACAAGATTAGTAGCATTCCTTTTATGCTTTTACTTTGCAGTTTACATACAAAGTAACAGTTACGTAACATAAATGTATCCGTTACGTAATATATTCCCATTATATAAATGAAAATGTATGAGCAACATAAACTAAATGTGCTGTACCTTTTTTCGCCACATTACATCATATTTCCATACGAAAAAGGTTAGAATTTACATTTCGGTTAACGATCACGGATATTTAAAATGTAAACATAGGTACCCTACTCACTTTATATTTTCTTCACAATTTTAATTTGTTGATATGATAAGAAGGTTAAGGGGTATCTAATTATTAATATGATGTGACGATTACATGAAATTTGATTTTCTTACATTTGTTGAAACATTATACCTCTGCGTTAATAAACATATGCACACAAGTTAGGAAGTTAGCTAACAGATGCCAATAAGCACGCCAACATTTTTATATGGGACATAATTTATAAATAGATTTGTATTTTTCGCATTTAGAATAATAATCTTAATAAGCTTTCCACGCCGAAAATGGGCAATTTGTTTTTAATAGTCTTCTTGATTTCAAAATTTAAATATAAAGCCAATTTGCAGAAACTAAACTGAAAGTATTTAATAAACCGCTTTCGTATAGTTTTATAGACAGATGAACTATTTTCCTACTTCAGATGACGCATATCGTAGTTCGTAGAGCAAGTATGTATTCTGTTAATAGCGAGGTAATACAGAAAAACCGATATTTTCTGTAATGAATATTTTCACATTTCACAAAAATTTGACGTATGTTTCTGACATTTCCATAAATCAGTCTATAGAGCATTTCCATTTGTTATACTTTTCTTTATCCGCAATCTTTGTTAACAGATACTGAGATTTAGTCCGGTACACATACGAGGCAGGAACGAAAAATGCTCAGCTTGCGTTGGCGTTTAGTTTGTTAATAATTATGTAACACTAGTGCGCGTCCTCTTTTTGACCCTGGCGCGGAACGACCTCCAACGTTTTAAGAAATTGTTCTCTTTTTTCCCCTAACAAGGAATTTTGAAAATACAAAAAATGATCGAACTCTGAATTAAAAAGAAAAACAGAGCCAATACAAATCTGATAGAAAACATAAAATGAAACAGATCTAACTTTGACTCCCATGTGTCAACCCCTTTAAATATCAAGCTGCAAAATTCAATTCAACGCGCCCATTCGTTTAGCAGTTCAGCTTCATTGTTATTTGTTTTGTTTAAACATTGTATCTGGCGCTTAATTTATGTTATTTTAAAAATTAGATATATTTTTTTTTGAGTTTATGTACCTAGTTCTTGTTTTCATTTTGTTCTTTTTCTGTCCTCTTTTTTAAGGTAGATTATGTTCTCCAAAGTCCGGGATTTTAAAAACTTGTTGTCGTAGGTTAGCTCAGACAGCAATGGCAACCCTGTGTAACACAAAATATTAAAGAATATGTTGATAACGATATTATTACGTATTATAATTGATTATTCCTTTTACTGTCCGTTATCTTCAATCTTACATTTTTATGACATTTCGGTGCCATGTTTTCCAAAATTCGTTTACTAATGATTTTACTCCTTAATGATTCATTTCGAACGTCACACAAAATGACTGGAATGCTCAACACTAAATGGTCGACTGTCAGCACTACATAACATGCAAAAATGTGTGACACATTATTCAGTCGGCCACCTTGCTTACGTTGTTCGAATTATGGGAAAGATCAGCATGTTATTCATTTTTATAGCGTGACTTCGGAATTTCGTTCTCCTTTAAAACCTCGTTCTTAAATAAATTTGAATTGTTTTCGTATTCTCGCGGTTTATTTTGAATTTTGACATTTCGGAATGTCAACTGAGTATTCAGGCAGGATTTCCTTGACTAGATTTCGGCTACCCCTTAATAAACGTCAACTGAAGAAACTATTCATGTGACCAATCAGAGTCATTTAAAAGTGAAACTGACAGTTGTCAAACTTACTAAACTAGAAATCCGAACGTCTCCATTCATTGGTACGCCTTTTTTTAACGTTGACTGCAGAAAAACGGATCTCCCTCTCATATCTCATGGAACACATTATGGTATGTGGCACATCGCCTATTTGGAATTTTTGAGCAACCTCTTTATAATTTTGTTTATCAATGTGAATGCCCCATTAACATTTCTTTTCTTTGACGAGTCTTTTCTTTTGTCAAAAGCATTTTTTGCATTTCAGTTTAACTTGAGAATATTGGGTCGGCTGTTGTGTATGTCGTGACCAGTATCTCTTTATTGATAAGGATATCTGTTAAAAGGCGCATCTTTTTATTATTGTATTTCATATGGAAAGACCGCCAGTGTGGTTGTTGAATTGGTTGAGGTGTTGGTTAACTTTCACACATGATAAATGAACCGTTTCTCATAAATTCTTTATTCTTTTTCTTTCTGATTCCATTTTGAAAAGATACATGTAAGGTGCGGAAAATTACCTGCCACTTTTGCAACTTGCATCGTGTTACGTAATTTATAAAGATTTGTCAAATCGTGATTGCATTACGCTTGCCTGTATATTTCCAGCTTTGCTGAGTCAGCAATTACTTAACACTTAATCTTCAGACTGTTTTAGAATCCATGGACTGTGAACACATTCTTTATATTAAACAGCTCGATTCATTCGCAAAAAATGAGTCTCACTTTTTGCACACTTTAATTTTAGCCCGCGTAATAAGGTTGACACGAAAACTTAAATTTAGAAATAGCTTTGAACTACATTCTTTTACATTATGTATACCTTCATAATGTAGTTTTATTTCGCATTCTGAAATACTAAATGCCCTTACGTGGCCTCTACCAACAAGCATCCGCCATTTTGAAAGTACGAAACTCAATCATGGCTACCCAGTTTTTATTTCGTACAGCGGCATTTAGATTTTCCGAAAAAATTAAGCCTCTATCGTTGGATTCAACTTAAAATACCGCCCTTCTGTGCATCTAAATAACTTTGTTCACAAAAGGAAACAGAACCAAAAAAAAAAATGTTCACAAAGTGCCATTCAGTATGAAATGGCTGCTGGAAACCCTTTCGTCTTTCTTATCTAGGTACATCTAACTTTCATTCGCCCGAAAAACAAAAGCCAAGTTCTCGATTTCTTGAAACTTAAATAGACCCCGTTTGGCAATGCAACAATTGTATTACGGGCCTGCATTGCAATAAAATACATCAAAAAGGGTGCCACCATCATCAGAATCGATTTTTCCGCGCTCTCCATCAGGTAGGTATACCTGATTTGCAAATCCAGGTTTACCTTTATACATAATGTATTGCGATACATTTTATAATAATGAATAGCTATCTCCAAACCAAAAAAAAAAATACTCACATGACGGGAATTTATTCACAAAAAGATCATCCCCTTATGTTCCAATTTATGTAACAAAAAACCACTCACACGCCGAGGCAACGAAAAATTAAAAATGAACGAACAAAAATATGTAAACGAGGCCCGGAAAAATCAATGCGAGACTTCACTTCATGTTTTTTGGTTTTTTTTTCTGAAAATCAAAAATGCACACCACCACTTTCAATCGTACTCACTTCTAAAAATTATTTTTAACAAGACATAATTATGTAGGTAACCCCAAAATGGCTTCTCAAGTATGAACAACTTTTTGACAAAACGCAGGTAATTTTATTTCTTTTCAACGAGAGGTTCCTTTTCGCACGACGTCTACGACGTTCGTCGCCTTTGTGGTTTGTCTTTGTCTGTTTGTCATGTAAAAACTTAAACTACAAATGCATTTCAATGGCGGAAATATCGACGCGAATGGCAGAAACTCGGGTATACATTAATTCCAGACAGAACAAAAATTAAGGAAAATCTCTTTAAAGAGAGCAAGAGCTATAATGTACTAACTATTTACAATCCGTTAAGCAGCGGGCGTTGTCAGCGTGGAGCCTTTTAGTACAACTGTCAAGGGTGTGTGTGTATATCACTTCGGCTCAAGACGCATTTGTTCTCACCAAACCAAAGCAGAACAGATATAAAACAGCAGTCGGATTGAGCGGATCGTTTTTCAGGTTTGGTACGAGGCAAAATGGCGGTGAAAAAAAGGAAAAATGTTTGCAAGACGTAAAAACTGGTTTTTGTTGCCAAGTGGTGAGTAGAATTTTAGAAACAGCCCAACATAATCTTTCAGAAACAAAAAGTACTGTATGCAGCGAAGAATCGGGATATAAATTGCTGTAGCTGTAGCCAAAAGAACAGCAGCTGTCGTCATCGATTGCAATTATAAGAGTGCATGTTGATTATAAAATATGCAAGCCCCTGGTGCATTCCCCCCAAAAATGCTGCTGAATTCATTTAATGATGATTGCCCACACCACCATCTTCCGTACCTAAAACTATTTTTTTTATGTTCGTCTGAACTATTAGCACAAATTGTACCCAGGGAATAATATGATGCGACAGAATATTGAGCGGAGAAAAAACGCAAAATAAACTCATTCACCAAACCCAAAATATTCATTTAATTAACAATAATCAACCAGCAGATGACAGATTGTCAGCGATTAACTATTTTATTATTCAATCAACAAGAGTAGGAGGCCTGGTTTTATTGACAAGATTTCTAGATAGGTACGTAATTAAATGACTACACGTAATGGCTACCCTCGAAAGCAGATTCCACACATTGAAGATTGAATGTGGCTACGACACGAAGTAGCCATAGGGTGACAGCGAAAAAAGTATTTTCTACATTTAATGTACGGACTACATTATGTGGATCGTGTTTATTTGTGAAATTTTTGTTCAGAACTTGGTAAAAATGTACTCTCTGTATTGTTTTTGAGTTTGATAAACAATGCGTTTTATTAAACATCTATTTCAGCAAAGTAAAGTAGATGGATGTTTAATAAATTTTTTCAGTCACGTTTGTGAAAAAGTGATATATTAGGGGTTTTCACGGTTTAACAGGGCTAGTAAAATTGTATTCTTTAGGCGTTTTTCTTTTTTAGTTCAGCGCAGAACTGAAGCTCAAACACATCAGAGCTCAGAATTTGTGTTTCTTCTTTCTTTCAGAGCATGATTAGAGCTCGCTCTATGAGCTCAGAATAGATTGACTGAGCAGACTGAGTGAAAAGCTGAATACACACTTCCAGTCACATTTGACAGAAAAAAAACAGGATAAGCAAAATAGTTGAAATGGTGGACGAACCTTGTTCTGGAAATGAAAATTAACCAATTTAATAAATATTCAATCTATACATATATTTACAACAAATGACAGCTATAAAAAGTGTGTTTCATAAATAACTCAGAACAATCTGATAATAATAATAATAATTAATAAACATTCAATTAATGTGTTTATGACAACTATGTGCTCAAGTGTGTTTCATAAATACCTCAGCAAATTCTGAGCACGCTCGGTATCTGTTCAGAGCGCGCTCATAACGCTCGAGCTCAGTTCAGTACTCAGCTCTGAACTAAAAAAGAAAAACCCCTTTTTTTATCAGATCGTGAACACACATTTTCTAATCTCTAACAACACTGAAGAAAAGCTACGAACAGCCAGTAAAGGACTATTGACATGAGGGCGAATTGGGAACTGCGAACAAGCGAATATTCCTGGTTTCTGAAATTCCATTCACATGAACACTTTATGGTCGCAGATACCCACGCATCAGTTTCATTTCTAAAGGTTAAAGCTTAGTACGCTGCTCGAGCTAAATTTTCGCTCCCACACAAAATCCTCTCCAAAATTTAGCTGAGCTAAATTTAAGCGAACCCATTTAGCTGAGTGGTACGCAGCTCCAGCTAAATAATCAAACTTCTGTTTCAGAATGTACTTCATGTGTCTGTCAAAATTGTGCGTGCCCATTTAATGGGTTCGTTAGCTAGGATCTTGGCTAATGTTTGAACTGGAGAGAAAAGTTGGAGAGCACCTAAAATTTAGTTTAGCTCGAGCAGGGTATTAAGCTTAAGGAGATGAAGCCAATAAATCTAGTCAATAAAATCCTGCCTGCAAACTCAGTTGACATTTCGAAAAGTCAAATTTAAAAGAGAGAGAGTGGCCGCTGCAGAGTTCTGAAACGTCCAAAGGTCCGGTGAGAGAAAAAGGTGTCATTTTTGAAGCTACTCTGCGAAATTTAGAATTTTCGCACCATATTTAACAACATAACACTATAATAGTGTTTTGATAGGCAACCGTATTACATTTTAAACGGAGATACTTATTAGGAAATAACACTTCTTTTTTTTTAATTTGCGAAGGGCCTTTTTCAAATAAAAAAATTACAAATTTCGAGTTTTGCCAAACAACGGTAACATTGACCGCGAGAGTACAAAAACAAATTAATGTCGTTTTCGATACGGCTTTTCGGGTTTTGATCTGGCGCCCTACTCTGTATCTCATTCCGAAAGTAAAAGTTTTCGAAAACGAACCTTTTCTACTCTGTATTTCGAAAGTGGAATGAAATGTATTTATGTCGCAGTTAGAATTCCGAAATTATTACAGAGTAGGTACCTTACAGAGAGAAGGGGAAGCTATTCCGAATTGGACGAAATAGAGAGTAGAGCCCCTGAGATTTCAGATTTCTGCTGCCAAATCGAACATTAAATCCGAATTTTATTGCTTCTTGTTTGTATCTATTGAGTTGGCCGCAAACTATTTTTTTTTTCAATTTTTTCAATTGATTTTCACACTTTTATAATAGATAATGCATTTCGAAATAATTTAATATAAAAAAGCAATCCTTCCAACGATAAACAATTCGTTTAGCTAGTGTCAGAAACAACGAATTTTCGCTTGTTTGAATATCGCAATTCGCTGTCATGTGAATAGTCCATAAGTAGTGTCATTTATTTGAAAAAATCACAAATGTTTTTTGAGCATCAGTTCCCATTTGTGAATTTAGCCATTAAAAACGTGTAGCACACTGCTTGTGTTTCCACCGTAAATGTACATGTCTCAATCCAATTATGCTACAAGATCCACATTCTGACACCTTCAGTTCAGTTGGTCCATTGCCCACATGTTGCTGAGAAATTGTCATTTCCAAAAATAAATAAAAAGTTGACGACCTGAGAAATGTAAAAGGCATTTAACTCAAATATACGATTAGGCATTTCAAATTTTGATTTGCTAAAATTGAACTAATTTCCTTTTAATTTTACTGTGCTCTATCGACATAAGGCAGGAATTTCCATCTCCTTAGGTGACTAGACGTGCTGAACGTTGTCACTTTATACTTTGTGTCATAATGACATTTATGGTCAAATCAAAAGGTAAACAACATCTTTGAGTTTAGCAAAACAATAGATGGACAAATAAAAATGCAGCATCTATTACTCGCCGGATTCTTTGCCGCTTGTGGAAGTTTCTTTGGAAAGCTTTCTGGCGGTGAATATGGTATTCTGTTACATTATTCATTTCCGCAAAATATTTACATTGAACAGGTACTTACCTAACCACATATTCATAAGCGTTCAAAGAAATAGTATTAACCAATATAAACTAGTCCCTTATATTCCTCCCAGCAGTGTTTCTAATTCTTATGATTGTTTGCAATGTTTTGAATTGGAGGTACTTCCTCAAAGCATTGCAGTCGACGGAACAAACCCTGACTGCTACAGTGATGTCTGCTGCAGCCAATTACATATTTTCGGTGAGATACACATTCGTTTAGGAAAATAATTTGTTTTGAGAACATGCTTTTTTATTCAAGTTCCTGTTCGCCGTGTGCTTCTTTGGTGAAACAGTTTCCCTACTATCACTTGCGGGGACGGCATCTATAATCATTGGACTGGGTTTTCTGTGCACCTGAACTTACAAAAATCAAGCCAAAAATGGAGCCTTTGGCATTATAAATATTTTGTTATGATGACTGCAGTAAAAAGAGTGGATGGCATTTTCGTGTAAAGTTTAATTGTTTGTAAAGGTGAACTGAACTTACATATAGCAGAGGTGAACTAAAATGAAGCACTTCAATTGGAGCTTGTGTCGTTCCCTAACTTGTCGGCGAGATATTGTTTCTCGCGGTTTGCTTGGCACGCATTGTATACCGAAATCATGTATTTGAAAGTCACTCTTTTTTTTCGGTTAAAAAGAACGACATACTTGAAAGCATGGCAGGATTTAAGATTTCTTCGTAGAAACGAAATTGTCGACAAGTCTACATTGTGATGAAATTCTTTCGGAGATTTGACAGAAAAATAAAAAGAAGTTAACGAAATAAAATGAAATCGGTTGTGTTAAGTTATTTGTAAGAAAGATATGCAATTTTAGGAGCTTCATAAGCTTCTAAGAAGCGGCTTAAGATCTGGGATACCACTGAAGGTTGAATGCGTATATATTTACACCGAAAAACACATTTATACAGAAATTGTAATAAAACCCATTTTACCTACATAAATTTTAAGTAATTTGCTGCAATGTAGATACTACCGATACGCTGAAATGTTCTTGAAGTATTAATTAAAAACTTGGAACAGTTGTGGGAGGTACATGCAAATGGTCAGCTGCCAGATTCTATTTAAATAATTTTTTTACTATGTAGGTGGAGTCTTCAAACTTTTCTGTTCGTCGATAAAGTGCGGACTCTGCGTTTTTGAAACTTTGATGACCATAAGAGGTCATATTCTGCACGAATTTGTTTCACTACAGTCAGCTTTCGTTACATTTGTATAAAATGAATTGGTTCCAAACTCGTAATTTTGGCACTTATAGTTGCTACTTTTAAGGTCTATCGTTTCGACGTTAATCGCCTGAAAAATTACGGAATGGATGCCCAGAATATATCCGTCAATAACAGCGTGTTGAAAAGAATTGGTAACTTACTTCTATGATACCTATATCAGAAGATTGGGACAAATGGAGCTAAATGTGCGAGTTGCCTAAAATTGCAGATAGATGCATGGAGCTATAGTACATAATTATTTTTTTTATTTTCAAATAAAAAATATGTTGCAATGATACTCATGCCTTGATTTGTCCGACTACAATAGTTGTATAGATAAAACATTTCACTAAACCAGATGTCATGACCCTAAGAAAGAGTTGGAACAAACTATATATATCAAAGACCTAAATAGACACAGGAGCACTCAGCTTTGCTCCTTCCATCGCTCCCGGGATATATAAACTTCACTAAATTATAGAGTGCATTGATTAGGGGGGGTCTGGAGATAGCAAACAACTTTTCGACCCCGCGCAGAAGTTCAGTCTGTGACAAACCGAGGATAAACAATTCATCAGCCGACATTTATCTTTTGGAACGTTCTTCGCCACGACTTCGCTGTTACATACTAGCTTACATACCGTCTATCCACTATAACATTTGCATGCGCGCGATCCCTTCACCTACTCAACATTATCAGGGTCAATCCCAATAATGCAAAAGATATATCGCAGTTCACCCTTCATATACCGAGTAGTAATTACAAAATTATACCATGAGAATGAGACCTTCCAAACCTGAGTTGGGACGGCAAAATCCGCAGATGCGCACCAAACCTCTCGTATAAAAATTCCCGGACTGGGCAATTGAAGGTTCCAGATGAGAAATAAAAACGCCACAAATTGTTATTTATTATATGTATTTTTTTTAATTATAATTATAAACCGGACGAAAATGTTCTTATATACAAAATGATTATTTTCGCCAACAAATATAAAATTAAAAAAATAAAAAAAATATGCTTCGGAAGACTAAAGCGCTGACTAAGATTTTTCAAGTGTTTCGGTTTCTTGTCCCGATTTAGTCCACATACTTAAACAAATGAACCTAACGCTTAGGTACCTAATTATTTTAACAACATTTACACAAAACCTTTGCCTTAACATGAGAACTTTAGCCGTAGTGCTAAACAGAACTATATATATATACAAAGTACTTGTACAATGCTTTACAAAATTTGAACTATGGCCATGTCGTTTGAGGATCCAATGGTGATGAGGTTAATCTTTGATAACTTTGTTCGTATTCTACAGTCTACTACTCTCTCGAACAGTTGGTGTGTGCGCTGGCTTGCCATATCCATTGCCCGCTAATGATAAATGCGGCAGGACTGCCGGTCTGCCATTGATTGTCATTTCGTCACCAGAGAAGACGGAGTTGTCATGACCCACATCTTGGGTACTACCGCTTCCACTATCAGCAGCTGGAGTTTCAGATGGTTTGCCATCGAGCAGGAAGCATGTGAGCAAGAACATAATCGAACTGACTCCGTAGAATCCAGCGTAGAAGATCATAATTGAGCCACGGTAACCGATGGACTTTGCAACAGGGTCAACCAGAATGGGCAAGTTTCCTCCAATGTTGTTCATAACGAACAAGAAGATTCCGATGGTGGTGGAACGGAGTCGCAATGGAACGATTTCCACTACGATGGCGAATACGATTCCAAACCACATTTCAGCGAAGAAGTAGCTCAGACCGAGCGTGATCATAGCCCAAACAGGTTCAAAGTAGACTGACCCGAAGGACGGGAGTGTGGCAATCAGTTGACTGAGGGCGAGCACAAACGCTCTTGACCGAAGTCCCATCTTTGCGACAATCTTGTCAGAGACAATTCCACCCACCACCACTCCGATACTTCCAATACCGATTGTGACGATGAACAACCACCAGCCAAGATCCACATCTGGGAAATAGTTGTTGTAGTACAGGTCAGCGTTGTATGCGAATGCCATTCCACCGCAATGACGGATGGATGCGGCCAACATGAGGAGTATCATTCTCGGGTGCAGTACCACGTCCCAAATTGAGATCTTCTTTCCGTCCTTCGCGTTATCGCCCTCACCGATTGATCTCCGCTCTGGCTCCTTGAGTGTCGTTCCAGTTAGTACAGCCACGATTAATGCCAAAACTCCAGCGCCCAAGAAGCACACTCTCCAGCCCAAATTCCAGAAGTTCAGCTTCGTGATGTACCGTCCAACGGGGAAGGCAATACCATAACCCCCATAGATGCCCCAATTGAATATCGCCATGACCAGAGCTCGTTTGTCCTCGGGGAATATGTCCGACATGATACCGGTAGCCAAGGGATTGCAACCCGATTCACTAAAGAGAAAGCCATTAGTTTTGAATTTGAAAATTTCGAAGAAGGAAACCTACCCAGCTGCCATGACCATTCTCAAAAGGATCAGTTGCCAGTACTCCTTGACAGTGCCTTGTAAAATGATGGCTATAGCAAATACCACCGTGCAGACTGTCAACATTTTCACCCTGTTGAACTTGTCAGCTGCGATGCCCATAAAGACTCCAGCGATTGTGAATACTGCGATGAAACTCGGCCCAGCTAAAAGCTGATAGTCCCATCCAAGGCCGTTATAGTTCCACTCGCAGTACACAGTGCCGTTTACGTTCAAAGCTGTGCATCTAAAGAGAGATGGAAGTCTTGTTAGTATGCTACTTAGAAAAAGGTTCAGTTTTACGATAACTTACTGTGAACTGTTGCTAACTTTGTTGCATTGCTGCGGTAGCGTCCACCGTTCGAAGTTTGTATCATTTTGTTGACATGCAAAATCACCATAGTCCAATTCCATGGCGGTCTGCTTTGATGTCACGCCGATAAGATAATGACCCAATTCGCCGAGGACGTACCCAATTGTGAGTATACCAAGGACGTATGAGTTGTAGAGAAAACCCAGCTTCTTGAACAACGGAATCATTTTTAATATGTCTATCTGAAAGGAAATCAAAAAAAGAGGGACGTCAACTTGGAGCAAGATTCAAGTGGAAATTGTATTAAAAAAAGTTTAGTTGGTCACAGAATTTTAAGCTCGATGCCCCTATACTTATGACCAGTTTTGAAAGCTAACAGTGTTGTCAGATGCAGGTATGTGAAGTTCAATTGAGAGCCTTAAGTTATACCTGTTTGAATACCTGCAGTTGGATTCCGAAAGATCATCGACACGACCTTTAATCGGAGTCCTCATAAACAAACTCTTACTCAATGTGGTTCCACTCAGTCACTTTTCGGAAAAGACTAAGATGAACCTACCTTCTACTAAAGAAAAAGCAAGCATTTATGTATAAAAAGGTAGCCGATTCGGCAAAGTAAAGACAGCGTTTTCGCATATTTTCCAAAATAAACACATTCCGCTGCATCTTCATCATTTTCTTTAGATTGATAAACTACTCCTCTTTTCGACAGTTTACTTCTTTTTCGTTTTCCGTTAAATTCATCATTCAACGCTTTTTGAAAAATCAATCAGTAATAGATGTTAAAAGTGATAAATAAAACAAGGCTTACGTTTCTAAACCTAAGATTTCTGTTTCTTTACGGGTCACGCAAAATGGGTCATTTGATTTTACAATATTGTTACATCCAAAAAGATCGAAAAGATAAAACGCTATTCTGTTGAACTTTTCTAATAAAATCACTTTTACTACACTTTTGGGAATTATTCTAATAATTCACTTCAAAACAATATTTCTTGAAACAATTCTTATCCGATTTAAACCAATCACTTAATTCACTTCATACTTTACACTTCTTTATCTTCACAACCGATTACTGTTTCGAAGTTTACCAATCACTGTTTAAAAGTCAACTGTCCCTCCCTCTTCTCAAATCTGCCTTTTAATATCCGCTTCGCCATCTACCGGGAAGTTTTGAGATTATTCCGGGTCGTCCCGAAAAAAGACCATGGTTCTAGAATTAGCTCACCTAACTCTCCACTTATTTGACAGATTCAAGTCTCCAATTCGAAGTGGAACTTGTTTGGTGACTAATGGATTTTTTACATTTCACCATTTTAGGTTCCATGCTACATTCCACACCACAATATTTTGCAATGGATGTTGCGTAAATTTCGTCTTCCACCGTCAGTGGCCCAGTGGCAAGTGTGCTAATAGTGAATTGATCGAATTATCTCCGGTTTGATCCCCGGGCATATCAATTCATAAATTTTGGCTATCTTAACTCGGTGTAAACTAGATGTACCCTGAATGCAAAAAACTAGATTAGTCGGTAACGTTTTTCCTACGCCACCCACAAATACGAACTGTTACCTTAGTTCTCAGTCATGAAATTGTTGACTAAATTTGTTGGCTTCCTTTCATAAAAGTCAAGAAAAACTGTTCACACGACCGATCAAAACTTAGACACATCAAGTCTAAAAACTAGATTCACATTTTGAGCTAAAACTTTTATGCGGCACCCTGCCACAGTTTAAATCGAGTCTAGAATCATAACCTACCTAACAGTGGCTAATTAATTATTATATAATACAAAAATGAAAAGAAATAAGGACCGTCGCCGTCGTCAACACGCCAGGTGATAATGATCTCTATCATGAAATCTCACGTTTGTGACATCTGCGAGCTGTGACTTACAGAACGTTGCCCACATAAATGCACTTGCAGCATGTATCTGAAATTATCATTATAATATCTTTTCTGCAGGTGTACTTGAACAACGTAAACTAAAACCGGTTACATTATGATGATACTTCAAAGAGCGATGATGTTCATTGGATGTAGGCGTCGCGTCGCGTCGTATGGCATTGACGAGAATTGGCTTCAGCATAGAGCGTACATGGATAAAGGCATTAATCATACAATTAATTGCGGCTCCTCTGCTGATTTATCGATTTGTTATTTTGCAAATTGGGCATGATTATGATGACACCATGAACAACTTCAAGTCATAGTTGTAGAGAGGAACTTGACGGGAAATGAGTGCGAGCTATATAAAGCGTATACGTGCATGGGCCTGGTTCTCAAATGAGTTCTCAAAGGAGAATAATCAAAGGTGAGACAGTTGGTTATGCAATTTTGAATTTAAATTTATCTTAAGGCAAATAATTTGAATCTCTATTCATGACAACGGCTAATCCCAGCGGAGCTAGTTGGACTTGTGGACTCATCTCTGCCAGTCCTATGCAACTAATCTCCTGAAAATTTTGGAACTTAAATTATAGCTCGGTGAACGGAGTTGGAACCCAAAGTATAAGGGATGAAAATCATATTACAGTATGTCGTTTGTAAGAACGCAGAATTTTCAAAAGGGTTCGAAAAGTCTATAAACCTGGAAATTCTCGGATCCAACTGATTGACTGTAGAGCGCATTCGCACAAAACCTAGATATACCTGATTAAAATTTTAAAATGTCGATAGTTCGGCTGCGGATCAGTGTGAGATTGTATAAGAAGTATCAAAGACTAGAAATTTCCAATCTACTTTTAAATGTCAAAAATTGTAATTCTAGGTACTTGTATGTATGAACTTTGTTACCTTGTTAAGAGTAGTTTTTTTGTTTGGCATCATTATTAATGGGGACGTTGGAATTCTTAGTTTAGTAAGTCTGACAGCTGCCTGAATAGATGTATTTCAGTTTTTATGCCCAGTCAACGAATTCGGATACCTAATCCCGACAAAGCTAGTTGACGTTTTACATAAACATGGTATCCGAACATTCGAAGTTAGTTGTCAAAATGGATTGCCACAGATTGTTTTTCAGCGGTTAAAATGTCTTTATTTTTAAAGCGAATATTATAACATAAGGTGCGTTCTTCGTTTCATTAATCCTGAAACTGAAATCTCACATAAGAGCTCATCTGAACACAAGTTATAAAATAGTATTTTACTTCGAAGCATATTTCTTAAACCATTTTAATAACCACACTTTGAAAAATCACATTAAAAGCTTTGAACAAACACAAACTGGCATTTCAATTCGCCATTTCACTTTCCGATTGATTCGCGTGTCAAAAGAACAATCGAGCGTTTCAATTAGTCTCAATGACACTTGGTGTGTCCTCATTTCTTGAGTATGAGTTGTCATCTGTGCAACACGCATGCTGCAGCATGTGGAATAACTTGACCAACTAGTAACCATGTTTACATAATCAATTACCTACCATTAAATTAAGATGCAGTTTCTTGGAAATTCCACAAACTTAATCGTTTACTTCAGCACGCTCTTAGCCATCGAAATCAATTAACGTGTACATCTCAGGTTGTAACCCCTGTCGTTATTGGCGGCACCAAGAAAGAAGATATACCAGTCCTACTCGCTGTCCGAAGAACATAGAACATGTTCATTGAATGTGTTGTGTGCGCTGTCAGAAGTCAGATATGGGCAAAATATGAACGGCAACCAGCGAATCTGAATAGCCAAGGCCATCTACCGGTGCTGGTGGATGGTAGTGCCGCCTGCGGATTGGATTTAGTGTTTAAGCGGTCAAAGGCGGTTGCTTTTCTCAAATTCGCACTGTTGTTAGAACTTAAGTGCTTTATTTTACAAAAAATCCCTCACATTGACCTTGCCGACTGACAAATGACGGCGACTTTGTTTTCCCTTAATCTGACATTCATCTCTGGGATAGATTTTCATGAAATTATTATTTTAGTTTAGCATAATATTAATAATACGAGACTGATATTTGTTTGCTAATGATGTTCTTGTTAATCGGAACACAGCGCTTCGAGTTGAAAATGGATCTGTAACAATGAACGAATTGCATTCTATTGGCGGTGTGGCGATTCCGTTTGATGATTGAGTTTGATTGAAGGGTGACAATGAAAGCAATTAAAGTCAATTAAGAGTGAATCTAGATCAAAGGCGTGTGCTGCCGAGTGTGGAAATGAATTTGTTTCGATGCTTGAAGGATGTTTTTGCACAGCGAAAAAAAGTGATCAAAATTAATTGCACATGGGCTGTTAATGGGAGTTATTTCTGTTTTCGGAGGCACTCAATTTGACCGTTTGTGTGATAATGATGTCAATAATGATGATGGAACATTCTACCTAGATGTGGGATTTACCATAGTAAGACAGGTATATGGTTTTTGCGGGAGTTTGGGTTTTAAACTTTTAAGAGATAGCATCTCTCTTAAAAGTTTAAAACCCAAACTCCAAGAGATAGCATCTCTCTTAAAAGTTTAAAACCCAAACTCCCGCAAAAACCATATACCTGTCTTACTATGGTAAATCCCACATATAGGTAGACCTCGACTTTTAATTAGATTAGGTAACTTAACTTTGTTTATTCATCGAATTTGTGTGCCAACTACACCTCGCCGCAAAACTGTTTTTTAAGCAATAGGGAGATGTCAAGACTTTTCGGATCGGAATTAATAACCACCAAGAAGGTTAAGTATCTAGTTGTCTATCTAGATACTACGGACTTATTTGGAACTATCATGTCGAGGAGAAGGTCTGGAAGGCAAGAAGGGTACTACATCAGTGCAAACGTGTATGTGGACAGAGGTGGGGACTCTTGGCTAGGTCAGCTATAATTAGACCCATTATCCCCTACGCCTCTGTTGTATGGTGGGCGGATGCCTCCCAGAAAACTGTGAGGATTCATCTGGATAGGGTCCAAATCTTAGCATGTATATCGGAGTTACAAATGCAATACGTACAACACCAACATGCGCACTGGAAGTGATCGTTTGAATAGTGATGCGAAATGGCACAATCGAGGTACCGTCTATGGACAAAGGAAGATCCTGGAACTTATTAAAAACGAGATTGAATATGCCTATGGATGGAATCACAAGGGTGGGTATTATAGAGAGGAATCACAAAACTCGTACAGAGAAAGGATTACTTCCAGAAAAAAGAAATGGTTAAATAGGGATTTTCACGGATGGATCCATGATGGATGTGCACGCAGGGACCGGTATCTATCTATTAAGAGGAGCTGAAACTAGCCCGTCACATTAGCTCGGGAAATATACGAGTCTGAGAAATTGGCTTTGCTGTAGGCGTTGGACTACTTGCTTGAGTCAGGTGGAAGAAATAAATATCCTTATAGCACTGGACATGGACAATCGGGCGGTGATCAGACGCATGGAACAGACAAACATCACAACATCATTGCCAATGGAATGTGTACTAAAGCTCAATAAGTGTTCATCTAAAAATGAAGTAAAACTTACTTGGGTACTAGGACACATAGGGATCGATGGCAACCAAAAGGCGGACTCCCTTGCAAAACAGGGGTCAACTGGAAAATAGCTGGGACCAGAACCGTTCTCTTCAATTGGCAGAGGAACGCCACGGATTGTGACGGTGATAACAGGACATGGTAATTTCAGGTATCACTTAAGAAAGATGGGCCTTAGAGAGGATGATACTTGTAAGCGGCGACTTGTTCCCTGCATACCTCATTGTGATACTCGTGTAGGTGTAGGTATGAGTACAACAACAATACGTTATTCAATTGCCGATGTACAAACAAGCAGAATATAGAAGAGTGTTTTCAAAAGCAGACAAAGTTATACCAAATATAACTCGTGTATCCAAATCCTCAGCGATTAACATCAGTATAAAGTCGTTTCAAGCGACCCCGTAACAATAAAAAAACATAAATTTCGTGCTACTTGATTAACGACGAAGATGATGAGCTGCCGAAAGCAATTAAAAGCAATTTCATGTATATAAAAAGCCACCTATGAGATAAAAAAAAAATTGTATCAAAAAAAGAGTAAACAGGTATTTAAAATAAAAATCAACTTTCCAACTTTTAGCGCCTGTATTAATAAACAAACATGTATTCACATATTTAGCTAGCACACGTCAACTTCACATCTGCACGTCAGCTGGCATACAGGAATTTGACGTAACCACAGTGTAGCCAGTAGTTTTAGTTTTTAAGACTAAGCTAATTCCAGATTTAAGTTGTCGTTTTATAAGCAGCAAAGCTATTCCAAAATTCTACCTCCCATGCGCATTTATAATCGTAGTCTTCCATACACCATGTGCTATGGGTGTGTTTATGTGCATATTTAGAGCGATTTATAATTTTATTTTTGCATAATAAACAAGATGTAGTAGAACTTGTTATATTTAAATAGAGTTGTTATAAATTCTGTTTACGTAGGGCTCAATTCTATTGCATCAATTGCTGGAATAATAAAATCAAGATGGCAGCAGATGACACTTGCTCCACCTACATGTTGACAAGTGGTGGTGATAGAGCCTGTGGCAAATGACAGATGATGGATGTGTATAATTTCCGCAGGTAAAAGATCAGATTTTATGTCACATGGCGAAAAATTTAGAATTCTCAAGATTTTGGACTTGTGTTTTGACGGAATATGGTCATAATTGCCTTGCTGGTTATTTAATTTATTCTGTAAATTGTAAGAATTGGTTGTACTTGTGATAGAAAACACTAAGTAAATATTGAAATTAACAAAATAAAAATAGATATCTACCGTACTTTAAGAATAATAACGTCACAACTCGAAATATCTCTTTGTTACAATCGCTCTCAGAAATGAAACGAACCAATTTACAATGAAAGCTGATAAGAACTGATCCTTAAAGAAGTACAAGAACAAGAACAAGAGTACTTGCTTGCGACGAGAGTGGCTTCTGAGTTCCGAATGGTTATACTCAGAGGTAAATACAGCACTTATCCGAAAAAGAGTTTTTAAAAAGCACCTGAATTTAGGTTAGGATACTCCAGGGTTTGAATTCATTTTGATGAAAGTAAAAGAGGGCTCATTGCAGTACTTTCCATCTATTTAAATTTACCTTGTCAAATCAATCAATTATCTGCCAACACATAGTCATGTGTGATACGTTTTTAGACCTCTTACGATAAGAACAAATTATAGGATCCGCCAACGGTACAGTGATAGCAATGATGTATTTGCGACTGACAGACAAAAATTTTAGATTCACTTTCTTCCCTACTTCCTACTTTTCTGACCGTTAAATTCGTTGGCAGTTCTTACAAAGTTAGTAAGAGATAAAGCACTTTCAATGGTGAATATAATTAAGAGAATGTGAGAAACTGTTACGGTCGTTGCATAAATTGAGATAACGCACATTGAGACAATGGCGTTTTTTATTTTACCCACATGATCTATATAGATCATTGATTTCCACGGTTTACAACAACAGTACGTGATCCAACTGTTGTTGTAAACCATGGAAATCCATGATCTATATAGATCATTTGAGCATAATAAAAAAGGCCTAATGAAACTTTGAAACGCCGGTGGCAGTTCCATCTCAAATGTCGACTAGATTGATTTGGACTAGATTAGATGTAGGCTGAACGCATAGAAATGATTGGTCGTCAGCCACATAATATAACAGATCAAGACCAATCGAAACTGAAACACGTCAAGTCAGCCAGCTGTCAAACTTACTAACTTCTCTCTGTGGAGTTATTCAGTTTGCGCACCGAATCTACGACGGATTCTATTGTACAGCGGTGTGTAATTAATAAAACGAAAATAGAGACTATTGTTGGTACTCCTCATGAAGTTTATAGGTGACCCCTTATGAATATCAGTGCGTGTCTTGTAAAGTGGGGCAGTGGCTCTTTCTCGTCCCCGTAAGTTTGGCGCTACTCATCAAGCACACACTCTGCGACTGCTTCATGGGCACCCACAAATGCACACATATTATTGTGTATCAATATCAAAATTGAGTTTCCGGTTTTTAATAATGTTATTGGAAATTCTCTGCAAATCGTGTACTCAACCAATTCTACCAACAAAGCAACACCTGTAGCCTATAAGACTGTATTCCAAGTGTACAACAAATAAACAATAATTCAATTCTATTAATATGAATTCTATAGTAGGGATTCCAAACAATAGAGGCATATTCTAATACAGATCTAACAAAAGCTACATACAAAGTTTTAATAACATAAACGTTAGAGAACCCACAAGCATTTCCCAGGTTCTATTTGCCTTGTTTGTAATAGATTCAACATGGTAATTAAACGATAGCTTAGTGTCTAAAAACACACCCAAATCTTTGACTACGGAAACGAGGGGAATGACTACACCATTAAAAGTATACGTATACATAACAGGTGATTTACAGGGGGGAAATGTTATGACAGAACATTTAGAAACATTTAATGAAAGGCAGCTTTTAGAGCACCACAGATGAAGTTTCTGAAGATATGAATTTAGAAGGTGGAAAGAATGATAATCATTTTCCGGCAAATATATCTTAAAGTCATCTGCAAACAAAATTGGAAATCCCAATTTTGTAAGTTTAAAAAATAAAATTGTATGGTCAACACGATCAAAAGCTTTGCTGAAATCCGTATAGATCGCCCTGGTTACCCTTACTGATTACCCTTACTGATTTCAGAGATCACAAAGTTGGTAATTAACAAAAGATTGGTAACAGTTGACCTCTTTTTTACTAAGCCATGCTGATTATTGCAAATGAGGAATTTACAATAGAAATGTAATCTTTCAGTAACAAGAGAATCAAACAATTTTGGAAGAGAAGATTGCTTACATATACCTCTTTAGTTTTCAATTTTATTTCTCCTACCAGATTTAGAAATGGGAACTATAAAAGAAGTTTTCCAAACAGATGGGAATTCGCCAGTTTTTAAAGATAAGTTAAAGATATGACATATACGATTTTATGTAAAGGGAACGCACAGTTCCTAACAGAAGGAAGACCATCAGCAGCAAGATTAATGCTGGACTCCGAAGCAGCTAAATTCATCAAAACGTAATTTTCAGAAAATATCATACTATTGAAAAGAGGATTAGGAGAATCGTTATAATATAATTAAAAAAATTCTCATCAATCATCAAGTCATTTTTCGAATATACTGATTGAAAAAAGCTTGCAAAATTATTAGAAATAGTATCGGGAGAATCCCCCAATCTGAACAACATTTTTCAACTTAAAAAGGTTAACCATCGATAGCATCTAGCTATTGCCAACCACAACAATGCTTGAGTTCCTGCCACTTCAATCCAAACAAGCCATATGCAACTGCATTTCCAAAAGATAGCAGTAGTGTCAAGTGACTTTAATTCCGTACCAACATATCCTTGTACAACAGTAGTATTTATTATATCCCCCTTTTTTCCCACATAATGCAAAGTGGTTTAATTCCATTTGTGGCTACCGCTTTTTAATAACTTAATTGTACCCACAACAACAACCCGTATAAATATTTCATTAGCTACGATCATGGCCGCGTTCGGATTCTTTGTGTGTGTCACCTCACTAATCCGTATTATTTTGTAAATCCTGTTGAAGCAGCTCTGATCCAATTACATGTGTCTAACATGGAACAAGCGCCAACGAGTATGAATTTGTAATGCGTACCCTAACTCACTTTCAGTTGACAGTTTGTTGATCTTTTGAATAGTTTTTTATAAAGTGATCTTCAAATATCAATCAATTAATCGTTAATAGTGCCTACTTTTGGATGGTGATCTTGGAAGGCGATCCACAGGTGGACTAACGATTTATAACCTTACAGCGACAACCTGACCTATTGAATAATACAACACCACACCCACTTTATGGTGGTGTGACAGGTGCGCCATTGTAGATAACATAGCAACAACTAGACCGGCTTAATGCAGAATAATTGAAAAGTTGTGTATACTCAACGGCTATATTTGAATTTCAACAGGTGTTGTTTCAACTGGGTGGTGGGTGGAGCGGATATATTGTCCAGATGCGGACTTAGCCGCGTTGTTAGGCGTACGGAAACTTTTCTCCCGATGCATTTATCAGCAATTAAGAGTCTTTCATTTCATTCCCGTAAATGCGCATTATAATTAATGCACATAGCTGTGGAGAGGTGGCAGCTTGTGGTCTTAATGTAGCGGATATTAAATATGTGTTGGGCGCAAGCCGGTTGGCAGAATCGAATTGATTGGCAATTTGTCACCTCTTTGAATGTTCATTAAATGTACACATGAGTGTCTCTACGTTTCTTAAGCCAACCAAGGCGACTTGGAATGGCTGTTGTGAATAATTGATGCGTAGGTACTAATTAGGTAATGGTGAGTGAGATACGTTCTTAGATAGAATGTTGCTGACCTTTTAACGGTTAATTACAGTCAGGTGGTGCTGGTTTAGTATTTTCAATGCAAGGGGCTTGCTGATTTATTTCGCTAAAAACCTTTTGGCGTGGGTGTCTTGCCTGCCCTACTTTTCTTTTCTTAACTTCTTGTGTGGACTGAGTGTTACCATGGCGAATTGGGAGGACCAAGAATATAATTTTCTCTTTTCCCAGAATAGTTATGTAACTACTTTTCAAAGGTCTTTTGTCGTCTGTTTTTATTAGCGTAGGTTTGAACAAATCGGAGAAAGTGAAGTATCTCGGGGACTTATTCACGTCCGATGGTGCTATTTTCACTTTTGGGTCTAGATGTGTTCAGCCAAATTTAAGGCGGAAATTGACAGAAACAAGTAAAAGAAGAAGTACCACTGAAATGGTCAACAATGTATTAGTCCATTCAAAAAGTCCATAGGATGACACATAGATGGCGTTACTAGAATTTTTTTCTACGGACTTATTGATTGACCGTTATACTGCATTTTGACGACATGTGACTACCTCTTGAAGGGCCTTGTAATGTCACAAATCTACACTGATAAGTCGAAAACTACTTCTGCGACCTTGGGAGCCAATATTTAACGCATTGTTAGTGTGTAGAGCCCCAAATCAAATACTCCAAAGAGTGGTAGGATGCGCTTCGACAAAAGCACGAGGAAGCCATCAATTCATGTTTGAAGTTTACTGTCATGAAACTCAGTCTCTGCATTAAATGCAGTAAGTATATCCAAAATTCCATTTTTAACCTACATGTTAACGCTTGCCCACTGACAGACTTATTGCAGACATATGGCATTGCCAATAACCATAAAACAATGCGAAAAATATTCCAGCTGAATTTCAACTCAACACTTCATTGTTTATATATGTATCAGCACTTAAGGATCACAGGCACGTATTCTCGATGTTAATCTCGCTCTTTGCCAGCGGCTCTTAATAGAGCAATTGCAACACTGACCTTTAAATAACCGTAATTTTAATAACCGCAGTCCCATATCGTTTACTCATATATTCTCGCATAACTACCATTTACACGCTTATAATTGTAATTTAATTTTCAACTTGCTTCCGCTTGCTTGTAATTTATTTTAACTACCGCCACTTTCTTGTTTAGTCCATTTAGCGATTTAGCGAATTAGCAATTGTGGCAGATACATTGTACAGAAATTCTCAGGTGTATGATGTTTAACCCATTTCTCCATCTGAGCTCGACTTTGACATTGGTATTTAAGGCCACTTATTGACATATCACATATTTTCATGTTCGCGTGGTCACCATTCACACATTCAAATATGACACGCAGATAACTATTCTCAATCCCATTCCAAATTTAATTATCGCCCATAATTTATAATTTCCCTAGTTAGTTTGTAACTGCGAATAAAAAATGAGAGGAATTCTAACTATTATCACCAGATCGGCTTTTTTCAAACTTGGTAACAGGAATTCCACACGGAATTCCACGCCGACCGGCTGAGCTTAGTCTCTGCGGGTGCAGGTAATTATAGCCTTAAGACGGGCATATGGTACACCACCATTAAAGTGATGAATCAATGTAACGTGTTACGTGCATGAACGAAGCATCTAATATGCCGCAGCAGACGGATAGCATAAGGTCACGGTTGAAGAGTGTTCGTTTTGTTGTTTACGAGAAGTTCTAAAAAATTGTTTGTTTAATTTTTTTTTTGAGCTTGGTTAAGAATTATAATAAATACTTATGGCATAGCCATTTCGCAATTAAGATGATATCGCAATCACAATGGTGTTGGACAATTGAGAGGGGAATTATGGTGGACAAATTGTTCTTATGCAGTGTTGTTTCAACAAATAATGTGGACAGTATATGATTATAGTGGAGACTATAAAAATGAAAGAGCTATAATTAATGCGCCCCAGCATTAGTCGCAAATCGTACAAATGTACTTTCCTGACCGTCGCTCTGAGTGAGAATAAGTCTCCACATATTTTTACCTGTTAGTTCTAGAAAGTGAAAAAATTGGCAAACTTTTGAGAGAAAACGTTAAATATTACCATATATTAGTTTTCAAATATTCAACAGTAGAATGATTGACAACATTTGAAAGTGAAACCAATATAACGTCTGCCAAATTAATTGACGACGTTTCGACAGTTTGACAGTACAATTTACGTTTAGGTTTACGTTTCTACTTTAGAAGTAAGCGCAATCCAAATGGGTGCAAGAACAAAAACTGAAGTCGAGAGCAAAAAAAAGAAAATAAAAGAAAATGAATGGTAAACATTTTTTGACGCGATCGACTTTCAACTTAATTCAATTCAAAATTTTGTTTTGTGTAAATAGGTAGGTATGTCCATCGCATTCCAAAAAAAAGTTTTCCTAGTCGCGCTCCAGCCATTTTTTAACAGACCCGTTTAACGTGGAGATTGGCACTGGGTTAACGCGTTCGATACAGCTTTAAGCTATAGTGAGATCCCACTGACAACGAAATGAGGTCAGTGCTTGATATTCGATACATTCAATATCTTAAGTCGACTAGATTGGTATGGACTAAATATATCTTGATAAGTAGATTGGTTGCTTTTGTACGTTAACCATATTCCACATATACGAACTGTCTAATTATAAATACTTATTCAAAATTTGTCGGCTACCCCATGTAAACGTCAACGGAAAAAACTGTTCTTGTCCCGGTCTAGAACAATCAAAACTGAAACACATCAAGTCAGCTAGCTGTCAAATTTAGGTACCAAACTAGATTCTTCAACGTTGCCATTGTGAAGTATTTACGCAGAGTAAGGGAAAATGAAAAGCAAACATATCGAATATGTTTTCTTCTTTGACCATTGCTCTTGTTACGTACCAGCAAAGGGAACGTGATTGTCAGTGTCACAAACAACAGTTGTTTGTTTACATTGCCTTGTCAACCGAATATCTGAATTGCTTCTTATGGATCTTTTACGGGTTGACCCTCAATTTTTCTATAGATTTTTAGTGCTTCAATTGGAAAAGTATTATCCTAGTCAATATAAACCTCAGTTGGTATGTAATTTCTGTTTGAAAATACATTTTATTTCCGATAGCATAATAGTCAAATGGTTCTACAAAATTAGCAAACGCAGTTAGTTTGACAGCTTTTTAAATTGGGGGGAGCTTGTGGCGGACGGAAACCATGCAACGAAAGAACAATCTACTTAAATTCTTTTATAAAAACGAAGCAACGTGTTAATCAACAACTGCAAGTTCAGTCGCTCAGTGGTACAACGACAACCTTAACTTCAATGCAAATAAATGTAATTTTCATAAAGGAATGCACTCAACTGATAGCCACATCTATGAATCCATTTGATCGACCAGCTGTCGTTGCTCGCATGGTTCACAAGTGCTGTATTCAAATTCCAAACATTATAAGCAACACTCAACAGTCAACACGTTTGAATAGTCCACTTTAAACTCGTGACAAATTAATAACTGATTGCCTGTGTTGACCGCAAGTGAAGAAACAAAAATTGTAAAGCCAAATCCAGTTTGCTTGATTTTGGTTAGACCGCAATTCAGCCTTCAATTCGTATTCAACACAGAGTTATCGATTCGCAACAATTTGCATTCCACTTGACTCTAAACTGTGGTCAGTTGGATTGGCATTTATGTCACATCTGTCAAAAGTAAGCCCAAATGATTTACCAAATGCCTCCTAATAGTTGATCTAGTTTGTGCACACTGAATACATTTTTGTATGTTCCGTTTCTGTAGTCTGTAAGAATGCCGTCTCGATTAAGATTTGACAGATGGCGATTTATTAATGAACTGTGAGTCAGTAATCAATTCCGTTTCGCAACACGCAGAAATGTGGTAACATATGTGTAAACACTCGATGTTTTGCTTCCTTAAGAAATTAGCGAAGTTATATTTTGCGGATGAATTTGTTAAGTGGCAAAAGGTGGTGTGGTGATGGGAAAGTGAATAACACATAAATGCCAGATTAACTGTGATATTTATGACTAATGTGTATTAGAATGCAATCGGATGTTCATTAAACGAGAATTATGTATGAACGTCAATTAGGCTTGGCGAATGTTCTAATGGATGCAGTTCTACTTAATTTTATCATAATTAGAGTTTATTTCATCAGACTCATTAACTACGACAACCTTTAGCGAGTGCGTTAGCAATGTGCCCCTTATTGCGCTTTGCGGGAAATTCACTGGTTTGTAACTACATAAGTTAAAAATATATCTACCCATGTGCTAACATACATAAGTGTCGTTTAAAATTCAAAATTGACGCGCCAGTCTTTCACATAAATAGATAGAAGACAATGTTCGTGTTTATGTATGTGGCCTAGGCTAAAATTATGCTCCACCCATTTTGTTGAAAAATTAACTGTTTGTTCCTAATAGTGTCGGTAGGTCTTAGAGAGTTGTTTGAATGGAACCCGAGAGGTGGTGCTGTTGTTTTCTTAAGCGTTTTAGTGTGTCTATTTGTGTGACTGTCCTAGCTGAGCTGATTCAAAGTTCAAGTGACAGAAAGGAGGTTAAAATCTTTCAATTCATTTTAATGTGACAGCAACAAATGTGTCTTCGTTCCTGATTAATTTGGAAAATTTAGCAATTTGTTGCAATTAGAAGAGTAGTGTAATTGGTTTATTGAAAATTGAATTTATTCGATTTTTTACCGACGATGTTTCTTTTTACAGTCGTTGTCAACACTCAAGACTGTTAGTAAAGGAATTGCTAGTTACCTTTTCGTTCGATTTTACATTCATTGGTCGATTTTTAACGCCCTTTCTGAACTGATCAGGATTGCTAGGAGGACCAACCGAGTTATTGAAGACTGAATAAAAAAATGTGACTTTCTAAAGCTGTCATTGGTATCAAGAAAAATTAATATATTGTTTGACTCGTCCTCTGACTTTTCACAGTCAAATACAATTTAATTACGAACAATGCATGGTTGGACTTTGAATACTACTTGTATCTGCTACCAACTTGTTTTGGTTATGGAATTAACAAAGTTGTCTCCACTAAAAGCCACAAAGTGCTGCCATACTATGTAGACAAAATACGTTTTTCAGTTCCTATTAAGGGGAAGATGCTGAAATTTGAACTGACTTGATTTATTTTACTACGGCTTAGTTCGCCAACAAGTTTTAAAGAACTATTTTTTTCCACTCTCGCTTTTTTTTAAAATTCGATTCTATTTTCATTGATTTTAGTCAAAAATCTGGGTCGGCATTCTGTAAGGCGAAACGTTCAAACGTTTTCGTGTGCACGTAGAAATTTACTTGTGGAACATAGGGCAAATCATTCGTTTTCCAGGTGGCATACTGTCGGAACAAGGCGGTCAAAATCAGGTTAAGAGGGAAACAAGGCGGAATGAGACGCGGCGAAGGAGATTGACTACCTGCATCAAACTCTGTTTGAACTGAGATTTACTACTATAATTCCTAATAAATGCACAGGGGACAAGAAAGTAGTTACAGAAGAAAATCGCCCGCTTCACCGACCCGACGGTTCCAAGCATTAAATTATTATTATTTAATAAAAGTTGAAGGCTGTAAGGTGAACAGGGTATCTTAAGCGTAACTCTGCGAGATGCATTCGGAATCGGTGATTTTTCCATTGTATTTCTAGAACAAAATTAGCTGCTGTAACCCAAGCTGAGAAAGACTTGAAGGGACCTTGCTACCCCAGGTTCGCGCTAATTGGAGAAGCGTATTGTTTGAGAACCAGCTCCACCCCGGGCTGTACTACCACCTAAGTTAGTAGAAGTATAGTTTGACATCTGACATTTGGGCGAAAAATTATATATCAACGCGGTAACCCTATGCCGGGGAAAAGTTGATTACAGCAGTCAAAAATAACGGTTCTATATTTCCTTCATCATATTTAATGGATGGTTCCGGTAATGGGCCAAATGGACCCAACTATCCGAGATAATAACAAAGTAAAAGAGCTTAAAATATAGAGAAAAAAAATGCACGTGAATTTGGTCCTAAAATCTGCAAGAACTCTGCTAAGTAGTATAGTCAGCGAGTGGCCTTGGAAGAAAGATAAGGGTTATACACGCACCCTCGTTAAACAAGGCGCAGAAAATGACTTTGGACAGAGGTGACCACAAAGAGGTCAAAGTTCCTATTCTCTCAGGGGACATTATTGGACATTGTGCGATGGGCGTACAGCTGGGAAAAATGCAAAACGACTATATTCCAGAAGCTACAAGGACGGCAAAGTTATGGAATCTCTTCACAAATTAGATATCTTTGCAAAAGCCAAGCTCCTAACCATTCTCACAAATTACCTCTACATTATGCTCTAATAAAAGCCTTTAAAATCGTTGAGATTCGTGCTAATCTGATTCGGTGATTCGAATCGGAAAAGCTTATTTCTGTGGTTCGAAAAAATAATGGTTTTCTAGCTATTGCCCTCAGTATGTTTAATGGATGGTTCCGGTAATGGAAAAAATTGACAAAACAGATAGGCTAAGCGAAGCCTACATCAAAAAGTTGGTACTAACCATTCAATTGACATTTTGAAATTCCACAGCTTCTCCTCGAGTAAGTCCCGCTCAATAGTCTTACCAATAGTTAATCACCAAATGACCACTCCGAGAAGACAAAGAAATCAAATTCTGTCAGGAAGACAATGACTTAACCACCTGTTAGACCATCTTACCTATCTCTCAGCTACCTACAACTTGGACAAAAAAGAAAAAGACAATGGGAACCGTAATGAGTTTCACACGAAAAGAACACACTGACGCCGTTTAGAACACACAAACAAATTTATTTATCCATATCTAGCGAAACAAAGGAACACTACATCCCAACATTCCCCGGAGCACCATAGCCACCGCAGAAATTAGTATAAATATTTGGTGGGTTTTTTTTTTTGTTAATGTCTTCTGAATTTTCGGATCGATTTATTTTATGTACGAAATTCCCGAACTTAAACCGGTTCCCAAGCCTACACTAACCGTTGAAGATCTACAAAAATGTTGTTCTTACTGTCGGTAACTAATTTGATGGTGAGTCTAACTTGTAATTTTCAAAGGCGTATTGAAAGCAATATAAAATGTACAACCACAAGTCATGGCTTTTACGATCTCCCAGTCGTATCGCCTTCTTGTCACTCCCTCCGAATGCCACAATGCCAAGGACACACATGATTTGCCCTGTCGGCCCTTTTTTTAATGAAGGGTCTTCTTCACTGACCAACGGTTGTGCCTGCAAAAGCGATTGAGTCCACGAGATGGATCAGAACAAGTTTCTTCGTCGTTATTCTGTCTTTTTCACTTTTCATCTTACAAAATTTTAAAATCTCATTTTTAATACTAACACCAACCTTCTGTTTTGTTCACTTATTCCACTTGGAGATGTTGTGTCTCACAACTAAGTCACTTTAAAGGAACTTATTTTCAGCTTTTTACTTTTCTTTCCTTTTTAGTGTTACGAACTAAGCCAAGCTAACCGATCCGCTCGATTCCGGTAATCAAAAAGAACTGATCCTAGTTGTTTGCAATTCGTTACGAGCATGCTTCATTTCTTCTTTCGAGACATACTTTCAGTTTTTGTTTTGCGATTTTCTTTGCCGCCACCACCACCAACACATCTACCACAATTATTCGCGCCACACACAATCCACAAACGATCGTGGGGGGTTCGAAGCCGGACTTGAATGTGTGGTAAGTTTTTGTATATTAATTTGTTGTTATCGTGGACGGCGGTTCTGGTTGCGCACTGCATCCGATTTTAGTGGGAAAAGGCCAATACGAGTAGGACAGGACGAGGGTATTGTTTGGTTAGAGCGGAATACAAGTTCTGGCCGCAGGTTGAGTCATTACGAAATTGTGCTCTGGTTTGCTGCGCTGTTATAATTTTGGGGGGATTTGTGATTGTGGGGATTAACCGCGGACTCACGACTTCTTGAGATCGAGATTTTATTTTGACGTCATTGGGGTGGACAAGTCACGATCCGAGTGCTGGTGAAGGGGTAGGGGGTAAGGGGTGATGTTTATTTGACCTCTCTACAGGTAAAGTAGAACTAGAACTAGCGAATTTATCGCTAGTATGAATTATGGGTTGCGGAAGTCATTTGATGGCCTTCAGTTAGGATAGAGCTTTCTAAAATTATAAGTAAGAACTTTAGCAAGGCGTTCCCGAAACACTGCTTTATAATTTGGAATTTATTTTGCAATAATATTGTTTTTAATTATGTAGAACTAATTCGAATTAAAAGTGTGCTTAGAACTATATATATACGACTTCTATTTACGATAAAGGTCAGGGCCAGGGACTTTGGACAGACGACACATTCACAGTCAGATTTTTAAGTACTGCTGACTTGATATGGATGGCATTTGAATGCTTCTTCTCACAGAGCGTACTTACAAATGGACAAATATGAACATGAACATATAGGTTCAGATCTGCAACTGCTTCTTACTTATTGTAACTCCTTCTACAGAGCTCATCGGATTGTAAAAATCAGTGGAAAGTATAAGATGCAGCATATCCTATAACATGCCCCCATTAATTCGAAATTCGGTTACAAATGAAGTTCGTCGAAAAAACAATCATGAAAGGAATAAGTAGCAATGTGTTCGGGATGACTTTGCCCCCTTTGTCCTTTCGCAAGCCCTTAGACAAAATACTGGAACATATTAAGCGAGCGATAGGAGGCTATACTATTGATGGCGCAAGAGGTATATCAGATCGTCAACATGGATTCCGAAAAAAATGCTCCACCGTAGACGCTGTGAATGAAGTAGGCGCCGCAGCTAGGGAAGCCATCAGCGAGAGACGGTGAAAGGGTGGAAGTAAGAAATACTGCGCCATTGTCACATTAGGTCTGTTCCTTTACTTTTGTATTAAGAATGGAAAAGACTTTTAAATTGGCAGTGGTGGGTATGAATTCTCTCAGATAGAGACACTTACGAAAAAGTTAGGGAACGCTTTTGTAGTAAATTCAAAAAATGGTACAAAAAGTCGTTAAAATATCGTATAAACTCGAAAAATTTGCTAGTTTACGAAAAAAAATTTGTTAATTTATCTACCTAGCTATGACAGTGATTCGGAATTAATCGAACTTCTTCTTCATAAATCCGAATCCGAATACCTATGGAAGAGTTTGTACTGATTGAAGTACAAGCATCCGAGAAGAAGAAAACGCGACACGGCATTCAAATTTACGTGGAGGAGTCCTCTCTTACTCCTTACAGCGAAGATGAATTTCACCACCACTTTCGAAAACAATTTATGAAGAATATTCAAATTTATTTTCCCGTCTTTTGATACCATTTTAATACGCAAGAAATCAAAACAAATGCACTCATATTTCAAATAGGACAACAAATTTCAAATCAGCTGTTAATTGTAATTCTCACACCAAGAAATTTGTTGAATAAAAATTTGTAAGGTTCTCAGTGGAGGGGTAATATCTTGCTCTCTCGATGACGCTCTCTTTTACGAAATTTTGGAGTTAAGGAAATTATTAAATTATTAAAATTATTAATAATTCGCAAAATTTCAAAGTAAATGAACAAACCTATTAATACTGCGATATGGAGAAACATTTTACGGGCAATTTTTATAAAAGTGGTGCCAGATTGCATAAGAAGTATTTTTTAATGCTATCTCCCAGGTAGTATTTTTATTTGGGTTTTAAGGTTTGCTGGAAGGGGAAATCATCGAAAGACATTGAAGGCTCAGAACGCGAGGGATGCCTCTGAATTAGTGAGGGAGGGACTTTTACCCATCTTAAAAACCTCCCTGGCGGACTGATTTTCGTCATCCCGAATGTGGTTGCACCTAGTCGTTTGACTAATCGGCAAATGCTTTTTGAATGACATATTTGAAAAATTTAAAAGAAAAATCCACCGGTTGTCAGATTTTTGAAACTGATTGTATGTTTTGTCTGTAATTCAAGATAATAATTACCAAACCAAGATAAAATTTACCAAAAATCTGGAGACGTTGATGAAACACAAAGAAAAAAAAATAGCATACATTTATATAGTCTTGAGCCAATATGAAAATGCCTTATCACTATCCTAAGACTTTTCTCTGATTTACGAACATAATAAAAAAAAAATGGCATGACAGTGTAAAAACGTCCATTTGCTTAGTCTGCAGAGAAACTAAAGGAAAAGTGTAGAGTTCCTAGCACTTTATTTTTATTTATTATAGCACACATTTTTAAAACATAAAAAAAACAAATGTCTTTTGAAATATTCAATTTGGTACATTAGGTTTGTAGGAACTTAGTCAGTCTTTAGTAGTTAAACAACGACTAGGTACTTTATAAAATAAAATAAATAAGACTTAACTTACTAATGTAATAGTAATATCTATCTACTTTAAATACTTTTGCTGACCAAAAGCATGATTTTCTGAACTCAAATTATTTTATTTGATTTTTAAAATTGCTTGTTTAAAAACAAAAATTTATAAAGCATAAGACTCAGTAAGGAACGTAGGTAGTAGGAACTGTGTCAGTTTATGAAATTAAACAGCATCAACAACGTTGTGCACAAAATTACCAGCTGCTAGAAGGCATGGGATCATCTACAATTTCCGAGCCTTTTCTCTTATCTATAACAAACCTTTAACAAATTAGAGTTCTATGTCTGCAAATAAATAATATGATTAACTAACCTATCCATATCTAAATGTAGTTATAAACAGAAAATGTGTCGAAGTTCACCATCTGTCAAGAGAAGAAAATGAGTTCATTCAGTAATTTTTTGAACAAAATAGGGGTACTTGGGAGGTGCTGCCGCATATGCAAATGCAATTGATATCGAGTTCGTATTTTTGGTGCTACTGCTCAAAAAGTTACCAAAACCAGATCAAAATTACCAAATTACCAAAACTCAAAAAGTAAAAAAAAAATTACCAAAGCGGCAACCGTGATATGCACTCGTCGCTAATAATTACCTTGCAACTTATCGAAAACTCTAACTAAAACTGTGGGCCTGTGTGGTTCACCGTTCTAACTTTTCTTGTAAAAGCGTGCGGCTATTTTGCCAGGTTTTTGAGCGAGAGCAATGTCCCGCTGTTGTTTTACGGTGTTAATCGATTGATGGTTAAAATTGTACTGAATTGGCGATTCAAAAACATGTCCACTCAAGTCTATCGGTTGATAAATGTCAAAGTTATTTAGTGGTTATATACCGATATAAAAGATGGCGCACCCTGTATATCTTGATTTACCAAATTTGCCACCTATGGTTGCCATATATCTTTTTTAAACAGCTTGACATGACTGGATCCATTCTGAAGATCTTGCTTAGCCTTGGTAGTTTAAGAGATCATTCGATTTTGCTATTAGGCCTCCAAGACAGTGCTGCCAGAAATTTTCTAAGGGAATAAGCTAAATTAAGAAAGAAATATGCTAAATTAAATGGGGGAATAAAACAAATTATGCTTTATCGCCTTTATCAAAAAAAGAGTTAAAAAAACAATAAGCCATAAATATACGGATATATTTGCCTGTCCATTTAGGAAGAAACTTATATTAAATTGAGCAGCAATTCACGGCTCACGGCTTGACTTTTGCTTAGATTTTTGTTTTTAAGGTTTACCACTTGACAGCTGATACTTCAAATTAACAAATTGTCATTTAAATCTTCAGTAATGACAAATACAGAAAATTTCGATGGATGCGTCCGTTATTTGTATAGCAAAATATACCACGAAAATATTTCTTAAGATGGGTTCTTATGTTAAAGATTTAAAATATGCCAGATTGCATATAACATATCTTATTTACCCTTATATGCAATTTAAAGTTAAAATATGCTAGATTTAGCATAAAAAATGCCAAAATGGCACCACTGCTCCAAGATAGTTGCTTTAGGGATTTTATTTAAGACTTCTAGTCGGTTATACTTTTCTTGTATATTTATAGTTCGATTGAAAAGTCACTTGCTCCCATTTTTGAGCAGCTAGAGTTAGAGCTAGAGCAGCCCACAACTGTGGTTATTTGCACGTAATATGGGGGAGCAAAAGTAACCAAAAATTCTTATTCTCCATAGTAAATTTTGCGGCGGCTACAAAGTCTCACAATCATACGCCTCACTAGTTTCCTGTGCTCGACACGATATGCGCTGTAAATGAAGGCTCATCAAAATGTTTGAACTTCAATAACCCAGCAGCATGAACTTTGAAAAATTCTCAACAAAAATATTAATCTAAGCCTAAAACCGATTCAATTCAAAGCAGTGCATGGACAAGGCTGCTATCCCAAAACAAATAAAATTAACAGTGGCCAAAAGGCGTTAAAAAAGTACAACATAGCCAATGAATTTTCCAGATTTTTTTTACATTTCTATAAAGTTGTCGCTCTACTTTTCTATAGAAATAAAAATCAAAAAATCAAGGGCTAACACAAATTTAAACAGCCATAAAGGTCCTCCACAATAAATCGGTATACATATGTATATGTATAAATCCTAACAAAATAGGTATCATTTTCTAGGAGTCTTTGAATACGGGGCAAATATTTCGCTATTGCGCACAACTTAGGCATACCAACATTTTTTTTGCTAATAACCATGGAGCAAAAGAACATAGTCAGCTAATCGAAAATGGCGTGTAAAAGAAAAAGAACGTGCCCACATATTTCCCATGATTTATCACTCAATTTTTTTTTGGTAAAAAACTTTTTTCAACTTATTTTGAGGTGTTTCATCTCGTGTTCCATTCTTCAACTGAAGAATGTTTAAGAAGAGTTAAATTGCTGGCGAGCGACTGAAAGTTAGAAGCCAATAATTAGCTTAAATTGGCGGCTCACAATGCTTCTCAGGCTAAGCCTGGTTTTTGGCATTGGCTCATTCAAATTGTTTTATCTTACCAATGTGACTCCTAACTCCTAATTAATGAAAGAAATTAGAAGCTGAAACAAGCTTCCACCAGAGTGCATATTCTCCAAGATAAGTGCTTCAGTCATGCCCATGAAATAGATAACTGCTCATCAATGCTGAACAATTAAACCTGTGGTAATAAGTTAAAACATCTTATGTCAATTTTGTCCACTTTTCAGGAGAGCAATTTTAAACTTATGCAAGGCACTACAGTTGATGACTTAATCGATTTTAAAACAGTTATAACTTCCTCATTATTTAAAATTTTTTCACCTGGTTTGGCTTAAGAAATAGAGTAAGGAGAACACAATTCAAATAACGTTAAGCAGCTAAAACAACTTAAGTCGACTTAAGATGTTTTAACTTATTGCCACAGAAACAACAAAGTCCATTTAAATAATCAGCGACATATTTTAAACGGTCCAGCTATGATATTCCCATTAGCCATAAGATTTACGATCAAGTGTCGAAGAAATCGTCCAACCAATGTCAAGTTCAAAACATCAACAACACATATGAATGGCTTTGGTTTAAGCATGTTTATCAGATGACCACAATCGGGTCTGTGTGTATAACCCGAAATGATCAATAGACCGATAAAACTAGCTACCGCATGAGTCGGTCATAACCAGTTCCACACTCAGCACTGTGGGTCAGAGTTATTTGCATTTTTTTATTTTTCAAATTAACCACTGATATAACCAAAAGCAGGGGGTTTTTAACATTTTGTCACAACAAAAAGAAAAATGAGAAAGTTGACAAAAAAAAAAAAAAAAACATGTTAATGAATAACACACGTTAAACTCTTCCGCACAAAAAAAATATCAGACAAGCACCTGGACCACTTCAGTAAAATAATTTATTGCATTCCCGGGGCAGGGACGTTGTGATAATTGAATGTGTCTTCATTCTTCGTACTCCAAATGCCTCATTTGGTTATTCCCCCCGACAATTTTATATAAATAAAATCGAGAAATTAATTTGCTGCATGGAGCTATATTGATGACGGATGATTGATCGCCATATTACACCCGCGACTCTTCTGATGGATGATGATGATGGTGTTCGATCGCCGGCAGTTGAAGGTTATATTTATTTTTTCTTTATGAATGGGCGAAGAAAGATTCTTCTTCGACTAGTAGGGGGCGCAATTTTATTGACGCGATTATGACGTCGCGTCGTCGGCTGAATTCTATCGTGTTCAATGTCCATTTATTTAAAATTTATGGGAAATCCATTTTTTAATTTTAGGCTCAGAGTTTGTTGTTGTTGTTCACTTAAGCAAGTGTTTGTTGTTTTGTGAAAACTCAAACAACTTTTTATAGGTAATAATAATTCAACTAGCGGACCCCCGCCTGCTTTGCTAGGCGGTATGCTAGGTATGTATTTGAATTTATAAAAAACACTTTTTTCTTGGTGAGTCGGGGAGCTTCGTAAAATGTTCATGGTACCTATATGGTACGGATTTCGTATTTAACAACATAAGCCACATCTTTCTGATCGATTTGTATATATTAAAAAATATCGCGTACGTCAACAACATGTTGATTAATAAAGTGATTATTGTAATTATTACTTTCTGGGGGGAAAAAAATGACGTATGTAGAAATTTTTGTCATATTGTAAAAATAACACACGCTTTTATGAGAAAACAATCTACTGTGAAAACAGTAGTGAAACTTCTCTCGCTATATGTGGAATGTTTGTTTATTGGAATTCTGTTACAATTTAAAATATTAAAGAGATTTAATTACAAAACCAAATGTTTATACGTAATATAACAATTTGAATACATCGCAGGAGAGGTGCATTCATTCAAATCAAAAGTTTTCATAACGCAATCCAATCCAACGTTTTCTATTTTTAGAGTTTTTGCTTGCATTTTGTTTTCATGTACCTACAACTTATTTTTAATTTTACCAATTGATTTAGTAGGATAAGTGTAACTCTAAAGTTTTTTAATTTAATGAATTAAGATTCGAGAAAATTCACTTCCGTTGCCTCGCCAGGTCACAATTTTCGTAACGCATTCACCAGTTCACTCCTCAGGTCCAGCGTGCCCATCGAAGTATTCGCTTCTAAAATTATGTCGAAAGAATTAAAAAGAAATATTATATCTCAATAACAGCAACCAATAATGGACATCATGTCCAAATATCATTGAAATCTGTTGAGTGGTTTCGGAGATCAACAACACCATATACGCACAAATAGAGGTATGTTCACTAAAATGTCTATAACTCATGAGCCAATCCACATACAAATACCGTATATATGCATACATAAAAACCTTGGTAGGTATTGATGTCACCTTTCATCCAAAAATAAAATTGGAATCGAAAATGAAAATGCGTCATCAAGTAATTTTTTTCTAAGTAAAATGTTTTATCAAAACAAACTTCAGTTAAAAACATTATCATTTTTTTTTATAAGAAGTTAGTTAAAGTAAAAAAAAATAGAAAAGATTTCAATTATAAACTGAATTAAATAAACAAAAAAAATTAACAATCTTAATTATTAAAAATTTTATTTATATAATTCCATTAATTGAAGAAAATCAAAGAAATCGTTATATATTTACTTTGTGGAACACATGCATCTGCCCATAAAATAATATTTTTGATACCTGGAAAGTCTTTCAATGGGTTTTTCAAAATAACGTTAAGACCTGAAGCATCGTTGCCTCAGCGTCCACAAAACGATTCGTGCCTCATTGCACAATATGTTTCTTTATTATTTTAGCAATATCCAATAGCATATTTGTCAAAATATCCACCTTGAACAAAATTGAAAAACAAATTGTTTCGCTTTAACGCGTACGCATTACCTAAATCTTGCCCAATATAAAACAAAAAAGAGTTTTAATTGTTTATTGAACAAAAAATGCATTCAAAACTCTCAAAGTGTTTTATTGAGCAGAATAGATCTCTTTAAGAAAAAAAACTTAAGCAAATAGAACAAGGATTTCACCAAACAAAACGGTGCCTATGTCTAAATTACTAAGACTACATAGATATCTCAGTTTCGCCGAAAATGGTGTATTTGGACAATGGACAAGATAGAACTCAGCCGACGATGCGGACTTTTTTCCGTCCACTCACATACCTCTAATTTGTTTTTTACTATTCAGTAATTACCAGTAGCCACGAGCCAATAAACATAAAAAGCAGCCATAAGCTCACGTAAAGTACTCTTATGGTAACACGCAGGCATGCGGCTCAATTGGGGAGGGTAAATAAGTTTTTTTCCCTTGTGAAGAATGCGATTGTTCTTGATCTTGATTCCGGACATTCGGCAACAGATTGATGGCTAAAAACTTGGTTAGCATTTTTCTGAGACTGTCCGATAAAGACTGCTTGTCGATAATAGAGGGAATTGATTTTACCACAGTTATCTCTTCAGTTGCAACACGTCAACGATTTTAATATTCTGTGTCAATTTAGCCACTTTTCAGGTGCGCAGGTTTAAGGTTTGACTTCAGATGTGGGAAGACGACTTGTGCGTATTTTTCTTGATCCATAACACGGCAACCGTAAGAGATATTTGAATGCAGAAAATATGACATATAGAACAGGCCGCGGTGCATCCGATCGTAACATCATCTCAATTTTGACATAAGTCGACTTATGCTGAGAGCGTTGCCACTTCAATAAAAGAGGAACGCAGTAGATCATTGAAAAAATGCAGTACATTCGATATTTCCGCAGTAGATTTTTTGTTATACATACAAAGAAAACAAAGATCAATTGCTTAAAGCTATATTAATCATCACTTTAATGTTTTTTTATACAATAAGTTCACAATAAGTTGCCTTCGTTCAGAGGTTTTTTACAGCGGTTATTTTTATGCATGGTTTTTGTACAGCTGTTTAAGAGAATGTTTATCAAACAAAAAAGTGCAGTAGATTGGATTTAGTGGCAGTAGATTTATTTTTTGAAAAAATTGCAGTAGATCTACTGCTATTGCAGCAAAGTGGCAACGCTTCCCTGAACTTCTTTTTTGCCACAGATTCCACTAAGTCAATACTGGTGATAACAACTTTTGAAAGTCTGCTGCTAATCGAGAGTCATATCCGCTCTTGCGATATTATATTCATAGGGAGGTAGTTAATATGGTTAAACATAAAGTAAGGCAGTATCAAGATTAGATATACAGAAACAGCAAACAGTTGTTCTGTGCCAGCAGAACCAGCGCTATGCTGCAGAGAACGAGGAGAGTTGTTTGACAGCTCTGCGAGCAAAAGGGTTGGCAAGAATGTCTGCTTTTCTAAAATTTAAAGAGCTCGTGACACAATCTTACAAGAAACTATGTTACTCCAGACACAATCGGTGTTCGCAATTTTTATTCAAAGGTAAAACGATCCGTAGAAATTGTCTATAGAAATTATGCTACCGATAAAAAAATATTTGGCAAACTATATGAAACGGAGAATGTGGCGAACCATTTATTCTGTATAGAGTCCAGATGATGAAAGCCAATACTTACGTGAACTCCGCAAAAGTAAAGTGAAGATGACAATACAACAAGTGGTGGTTAGCATATACCAACCCATGTGGTAAAAAAGAAATTATACCTTTTGAACTTAAAGAGCGTGCTGTACTACATGAACGCCTGACATCATTTTGTTCATATTGCTAGTAGTGCGATTTCAGGCCCAATAAGTTCTCAACTGCCTATTCATATTCAGATTTAAGGCAGCATCTATTGTGACCTGTCCTGCCAAGCTCATCAAATCGCGGGAGTGCCAACGCGACCTTTGATGCCAAAAAATGATTTAGATGAGGTGATGAGCTGTTAAGAGAATTCAACATCATACTTGAACAAATTATGTGATACTAAAAAGCCAACACTAAAGGAAATATAAATATAGGCGGAAAAGGGCTGCGGTTTCGAAAAAGGGACACCTACCTACCGGCAATTTGGATGTGAATTTTGCAGATGTAAACCAGTAACCTATACGATACTCCGTCTGGAAACGGACATCTGCTAATTGAATTTGCTGCCTAGTGAAATGCAACCAGCAAGCACAAGGTTTCCACATCACAATAAGTTGACATGGCTGTCTGCATTAAAGAAATAAAATTCACGACTGGATCGCACGAAACTTTCTCGTTCATATCGAGAGTTTGGTTGGTTGACAAAACAGCACCAAATATTGCAATGTTTAGTTTGAAAAATACTATTGCAAAACTATTTAGTTGAAAACTGTGTATCAAATATTGTTCGGGATGTTAGCATTGCTTGGTTTTTAAAATTTTATAGAAATCGAAAATGGAGTTTTCGAGATATGAGCAGTTTTTAAAATTAGCGGTTTCTGTTATTCGAATTGAAAATTAAGGACGCAATAATTTTGAAAACATCAATTTTAGTCTAAGTTCGCATTTTGGTCAAAATAGTTTTTACCGGTTTCGTTTAAACTAAAGGAAACCAAATTTTTAAAAAATTTTTTATTTTCAAATATATTGTATATAGATATATGATATATGATATTGTATGATAATATGTATAGAGAAAAATTGAGTTTGCTATTAAGTTAGAAATGACCATATTACCTTAGAAATTAATTTTTCTTATCGTATAAACCGTTTTTGAGATATGTGCATATTTCAAAAGTACCTACCTTTATTCGATTTTTTAGCGAAAAACTGAGTACGTAGTCATGTTAACCTCACCTACTAAAGCTTAAATATCAATTTTGGCTGAAATCGTTGGAGCCGTTCTCGAACAAATCAAGCTGGTATGAACATTTTATATGTGAAGTACCATTAATATTGAGGCTACCGTGCAAAAAAAATAAAACGGCCCTGAACTGTAGTCACAAAAAGCAGAACTTGTAAAAATTGCCTATTACTGAGAGCTAAAAGTTATAAAAACTCAAGTGGTTATTTGATATGTACAACATTAAAAACAACTTTAAGCGTGTTTCCGCATTTATTTAAAACTACCTTCTAGATAGTTTTGTGGGAACCTACGGAAACGGGAGTTACTAACAATCATCTCCACAGATGTAATTTCCACATCAGCTGGGTATCAAAAACCAACCGAATGACTGTACGTTAGAACAACAAACCAAGTATCAACATCGTACCCCTATCCCGTCAAACGTTAACGACTAATTGACAAACGAATTGCAATCAAGCCAACTATTTGAACATGTTCAACGACAACGACAAGCCCAACTATACACATTGCACAAAGTCAGCTCCGGTCAAGGTATACGAAATACTTCTTGTATCTGCACGCATTGTTAGCTAACGTATATTGGCGATAGTCTGTAGCCAAATTATTTGCCACCCATGGCATTGGACAGCGTTCAACTGTCAGCGGTTCTATCACAAATCAAAACCAACTCGCGGACCAACTATTACATTGCATTCAACTTGGCTGGCAGCATTAAATCCCAGACCTTCGCGCAATTACCGGTCATATGTACCAGCGCTGACGCTGACACACGCGACTTTGCCAACAAATGATGGATTGGAGTTGGATCTATGGAGCACTGATTGTCTTTCTCGGTACCCACTCCTTCTGGGGTTGCGAAAAAAATCAATTACAGATTTAAAAATAAACACAGAACTGTTTGAGTATTGAAAAGCCATATGTGTTATGGCTGCCACAATGAAATCTTTTGTTTCTGCACACTGTACCAATTGAACCGGAAACTGGTATTTAACCAATAAATCGACTGATATCAAATATGCTCAACTTCCCGTTCCCGTTTAATTAAGCTGAAAAATAAAAACAACACGAGAACAATGACTAAAGTGAATGGGCGAAATGACTTCAAGTTTTTGCATATTTCTATTTCGAATGAAGGAGGAAAGCCAGCGTCAATTAGGGCCTTAGACTGATGCAAAGCAGCCGTAAATAAAAAATGCGATGCTGTAGACAGAACTGCCATACGTGATTGAATAAATATGCCAGCAAATTGAACATGTTGCGCAAGTTTCGATCAATTAGTTATCGGTTCAGCTTTTGTTCCATGTGGGGTTTTATAAGCACTCGAGGGGTTGTTTTAGGTTAGGTTAGGTACGTGGGTTGGCGTGGAATGCTCCGTGCCACACTCAGGTCAATACTGACCCATTGTGATGCCCATTGGGGGAAAAGGTTGTCCCTTACCCATAATAACCCTGAGACTAAGTACTCACTGTGCTATTGCATACAAACTATCCTGTGGATTTGATGAAGCCCATTATCTTGTCTATATGTATGTCAGAGAGTTCCTCTAGGTCGTGGAAGAAGTGTCTCCCTAGGAATCTGTGCCTGTAGTGCTGGAGACCTGGGCAGTGACATAGGAATTGGGTTGTGTCCTCAAGAGCTTCCTCATCACCGCAGCCCCTACACAGTTCTTCTTCAGTCAAGCGTAGCTTGTTCATGTGGTACCGTAGAGTATTGTGCCCCGTTATAATTCCTACGAGGGTGGAAAGGGATTTTCTATCCTTTCGCATTAGACTCTCGGTTCTGGCTTCATTGAAAGTTGGCCATAGCCTTTTTGTGGTATGACAAGTTTCTAGTGCAGTCCATCTAGCGTTCGCCTCTCTTGTGGCTTTTCTTCCTGCTTCAAGCTTGAGTGCGCAAGGCGGAATTTTCACAGAGGGGTCAGCTTGTTCTGATACAGCTGCCGAACCTTGTCTTGCTAATTCATCAGCTTTCTCGTTGCCTGGAATGCCTTCATGTCCCGGAACCCAGCAGAGCAATATCTTATGCTGAGTGCCAAGAACCCTAAGTTCTTCGCGACAGCATTTCACAAGCTTTGATTTTATTTCTATCGCAGTTAATGCTTTTATTGCTGCCTGGCTGTCGATAAAAAAGGTAATACCTTCAGGTGGTATTGCCCTTACCACAGACTCACGGGCTGCTGTTGTCACTGCCATGACCTCTGCTTGGAAGACACTGCTATGGTCGGGAAGTCGAATCGATTTTGATATGCCCAGCGACTCAGAGAAGACGCCAGACCCTACCCCGGTTTCCATTTTTGAACCGTCCGTAAAGACGGCTACGGATTGTGCGTTGGGTACGAGTCCTTCGCTCCATTCTTCCCTGCTGGGATAGGCGCTTGAGAAAGGTCTTGTGAACTCTAGGTATGGCGTAATGTAGTCCGTGTTGGGTACATAGCCAAAATATTTCTTTAGGATCGAGGAGTGACCCGTTGCATTCGTTCTCCAGCTTACTGTCTGACTTATCCTCAAGGCACTGATTGCGGCTGAAGATTGTATAAAGATGTTTAGCGGCAGCAGGTTGAGAATAGCCTCAAGACCTGCAGTAGGAGCAGTCCTCATAGCACTCGTGGTGCCAATACACGCTAGTCTTTGTACTTTCGTAATGGCCTTTAGGTAGGTGGTTTGCAGGTTGCCGGCCACCATACGAGACAGACATAGGTCAGTATAGGTCTTATTATAGCCGTGTACATCCACAGTTTGATTTTAGGGGATGGTCCCCAGGTTTTCCCAAAAATTCTGCTGCATGAGTAGAAGGCTACTGAGGCTTTTTTGATTCTTTCGTGTGTGTTTAATTTCCAATTTAGTTTTTTGTCCAGTATAAGACCCAGATATTTTGCACTGTCAGATACTCTGAGTGGTATACCGCCAACAGAAGGTGCGACAGTTGCATACTTTTTAATAGGTAAGTTTATGAACTTCTAAGAGAAATCACAGTTTGAAACCACTTTCAGCAGAAACAGCTTGCTCTTTTTACATATAACTAAACCCAATCTTCAAAAGGGCAAAGTCCTAGCTTGAAAAGGCGGTATGGTGAAGTTGGGAAATATGAGGAGAGGAAAGAAAATTGTGGAGAAATAAGTTTGGATCGAATATGGAAAATTAGTAGAAGTGACTCTTATGAATAACACCCTCATATTCAGCTTACCTATTTATTGGGGCAGCAACTCCCAAAACAACAAACAGGATTAAGGAAAAAAGCTAGAAAGCGTTGGCAACAGACAACGGCGGCAAGCAACAAAACCACACTAACCAACCTAAACAAGACTATAAAAGAATTCAATAATGAGTCTCTAAAAACTTACCTCAGCCATCTTACAAATGATGCTAGTACCGACTACTCGCACTGGGAAGCAACAAAGAAAATGAACCGACGAATAGCTCACTTTCCTCCAAGGAATCGAAGAAAGGTGCGACGAAGCTCGACCCATTCAACCGGTAAGAGCTAAAGAACTTGCCAACGGAATTAAAGAAAATATAAATATAAAAAATGCCCCAGCGTTTGATTTGATTAAAGGGAAAATCTTAAAACAATTCCTACGAAAAGATATAAAAAAACTAGCGCAGATTATAAATGCTGCATTTAAGTTAAGGTATGTGCCAAGCGTGTGGAAGGTCACAGAGATAATGATTCCAAAACCAGGCAAACCACCTTTGAAAAAATGCTGGTAAAACGTCTGCAAAAAATAATTGATGATAAATAACTGGTTCTTCAGAATTAAACAAGAGACATAGTCACAGAGTACTCAACATTAAGAGAAAATCGGAGTCTATATACCTACACAGTCTAACAAATACATGTATGAGTATTGAGTACCCTCCGACTGCCAAATAGTTAGTTAAACTTACTTAAATGCGTCTTGTTAATATATTTTGAATTCTTTTTTTTACAGTCAGTCGGGTTTTTTTGTTTTGTAAATTCCCTTTTTTTATTTTTATGTTTTAGCCTACGACACTCCGGGAAAGAATATGAATCTTATGACACCTCACTCTTCAAAATCGGTGAAGCCGTTTAGGCTACAGGGCGTCCCGTAGGAACGTACATAGTCGGGTAAAAATCCAGGTCTCCTAAAGTAAAGTACTACAGAACATAGTCAATGCACCTTGGTATAAAAGTTACGCTGATCTACATAGAGATCTAAATATTGAAATGGTTGAAGACGAATTTAAAAGGGTTGCTCAAATTCACAGACGTAGGCTTCCCACCACGTTAGCCTAGAAATAACCGAATTATTAAATACACACCATGTACTCAGGAGATTAAGGCGGATAAAACCGCTTGATCTTAGCTTGATAAAAAAATTAGCTAAGAACAGAAATTAGGTTAAATTTTAAAAGATAAAAAATGCGACAATCGGCGGATTTTTCTTTTAAATTTTCAAACAATTCAAAAATTAATTGCCGATTAGTCGAACGACTAGGTGCAACCACATTCGGGATGACGAAAGTCAGTCCGCCAAGAAGGTTTTTAAGATGGGTTAAAGTCCCTCACTAATTCAAAAACATCCCTCGCGTTCTAGCTCTGCAATGTCTTTCGATGATTTTCCCTTCCAGCGAACCCCCAAACAAAAAAAAAAAACATCATAGTCAACCTGAATAATGTGCGAGCCTGAAATACATGCACTCTTGCCAAATTATGGCACCATTAAGAGCCATTCACTTTGCAAGCGCTTAGTGGTTGGATTGTAGACTATTGAAGGCAACTCAAACCATTATGGTGTTCAGAGGGTGGATGCGCGCAAAGCTCCATTAGGGGCATAAGTGGACCTGCGATTTCTCGGTATAGGCATCGACGTAAGGGACATCTTTGCTCGCAGAAAAACAAGTTATAGGAGAGCCTTTTGAGAATCGAATAGAAATAGTTGGAGTCTACTCAATTAAGCAGAGAGGTCTTAGTACTGTGGACCTTATGGATGTGTGGAAACTTTCCATGTCAAGTAGAACCTTCAGTGTCTCCTCAGGTAGGAGTGCACGTACTGACAAGGCTCAGGCAGGCAGAATATTGCAGTGGATACCATTACGAGAGATGATTTCGAATTTAAAGCTGGAATTGTACGCAGCATTTATAGACAAAGTTGATGCACTGGGAACAATGATTAAAACGCGATCTAAAAGAAAACTTTAGATTTTCGTTGCGACAAGGCCAACCGCAGAGGAAGTTCGGAGTGGATGAAAGAAACGCAGAGGGGCTTATTTGCCCTTGGTGAAGAGGGAATTCGATGGGCCTCTTGTATTATTAATACACCAAGCGGTGGGAAAAACTCCCTACACCAAGTTAAAAACAGGCAAATTATTGGAAAACAGTAAGTTCCAAGATTCATAATCAATTCAGATAGAAGTGTCATAGTTTTTTGATAAAATAAAGTGCACAGAGGAGAATACCGCATATTGTTCAACAGTCCTCACAAGTTAAAAGGAAACGCGAGCCCTGCAGTGATGTTACATGAAACATGAAGAAACATCGAAAATCAACCTGACTTGATTGAGTAGACAGCGGGGGGATGAGCATAAGGAACACCTATGATTTTACCTATAAAGCGAGCGCATCTGGAACAAACACACGAAGGAGACTACCCGTACTCTTTTGCTCTGAAGGATCCAGCGGAATTGTCGGGGAGATGCAGCCGAACTTCCCAATTGTCAAAACAATAATTACATGTGGAGCAGCATGGTGCAAGCGAACCAGTCTTAACAAGTGATGATTTTAGAACAAACATTGGCGTGGCTATGCATCACCCGAGCAATGTGTAGATGAATAACTGCGGCCTTTTACCTACTCTTGGAGCTGAGTCCTCTTAACATCATCTCATGACTAAGAAAACGTCTGAAAGAAACTATCGTATGGAAGGGGAAGGATTTTCAAAAATTTGCATTGGAGCAGTGAATCCATGACCTATCTAAGTAACAAAGCTTCTCGAGCGCCTATTCCCAGAAGGGATTAATGCAGAGATGGACTTATACCCAACACGAAAAATGGATACCGGGGTAGGGTCAGAACCATGATACTGCCTTTCAGCGGATATCCTGGGAATGAGCAGCCGGTGAATGCGCTGTAGCGGTAATACTGAAAATATCCAGCAAATGTTAAGGAACCGGTCTCAGTGTATATTCCGCCCTGAAGAGTTAAACTGGAAGCGGCGGGAAGCCACAGAACTGGTGAATGCCAGATGCATGGCTTTAGCCATTCTTCTAAATACTTAGCACAGAGAGACTAACGGCACGGAGTTACACTGGCCAGTCCACAAAACTAGCCAAACCTGAACCGCCGATTGGTGTCTTATGCAGGGAAGATCCTCCTTAACAGATATGGCTTTTAACATGACTCCCAGCTCCTATGTAGGTAAGGTATAATGCGTAGTTTGGACTCAATTTTGTGACTAAATAAAGAACTTACTCGCGTGGAGCTTTCCCTCTTGGATAACTCAAAATACATTGGTAGGATACGAAACTAAATTGGAAACTTCACTTCCAAAAAAAGTTTCTGCAATGATGACAATGCTCTCCTCATTTGCAAATAAGGTGTATATAGGGGATATGTCTACCAGGGCCGATGAATAGCTTACTGGTGCTCCACGTACCATGCCTACGGCTGCACAGGAGGCGCTTACGCATTTTTTTTACCACTGCGGACTTACAAATTCAGGTAACAGTGCGCTACAGCTTACTAAAGCTCCTTATAAAACAATAATGTAGCAACATTCTGAAGGAATTATTCTCCAAAAGTATTTACACCAGTAAGTTGGACCTGGACATCTCCTTATATATCAGGACGCATGCAGTGTGTCTCGGGCAATGATTCTGTCCATACTTAAAGCTGCGGAGCTATACTATAGATGAGATCGATGTCCAACAAACTATCGCCATCTCGAATGATAGTCAGGCTGCGCTTAAGGCAATGGAGACACACACCATACCAAGTCTGAAGTTGTCAGGAATTAACGGTACCACCTAGGCTGACATTCTGGCCAAAAAAGGAGCTTGAGAGGGCAGTGGCTAGGGGGATTGTTCCTGATAAAACCTGCTTTCTCGAAAAGAATTTAACTCCCTAGAGCCCGCTATGTAGTCTTTTGTGATTATCTCACAACCCTTGACAACCTAGTCTAACCAATTCTTTGACATTTTCCAGTACGGAACCCCTTGGAACAGCACTGGTTACCTTGCAGCCCTTTAGTTCACCATCGGTGCTACAGCCTGTGCCAATATTATTATTGAAGATCAAATCAAGAAAAATAAGCGCAGAATCATGAAAAGTTCGTCTAGTTTTAGAGCTGAGCTAAGGATTTACTAATTCACGACTTTTTATTCTCAATTCTAGAGATTGTAGAAGTGAAGATATTGACCCTCAAAAGTCCTGAATCAACACCTTTCATTATCAATAATGCGATCAATCGAGAAATACATATTGCCATAACCGATCGCAATTTGACACAAATAGTTATCAATTTGATATTACGTGGATCGTGAATTGCATACCCAGTTCGTAAATTACCACTTTTTTCTTCTTTCTATGCTGAAATTTAAAATACAAACAAAATAAAATATTAAGAAGAACTTGACATCGATACGAACCTTCACAATCCTTTTCGATTACATATTTTAGAATCCATTCCAATTTATACTTCTTTTCTAATAGCGAGATGTACATTCTGAAATAAAGATTTTTATGCATACTTCAGTAGATACATATTTGTTTTTTCTGGTAGAATTCTTCAGACAGGTATAGCCAAAAAGGGTTTCAAAAAATAATGGGTCGCAACTTGTTGCACATCGAACAAATTTCAAACTCTAAAAGGTATATTTATGGTGAAAAGAGGTTGCAAAAAGTGGCCTCAAACAAGTGACAAAAATAGAAATGCAAAATGTTAGATAATGAAATACAAATGGATGAATAAAGGCAAAAAAGAGGGCATATGCCAAAAGCACGCGGTGTTCCCAAGCGGTTCCCCATCTAAGTACTAACCGCGCCCGACTCTGCTTGATTTCGGTGATCGGACGAGAACCGATTTGTTTTCATTTCTTATTAATTCATTATTTAAACTTATATACTAGACAAAAACGATTAAATCTAACTAAAAACTAACATTTATTTTATTCTAGCTTACTGGCTCTTAGCGAGCGCTCGAAACTTAACAATATGCTTAAAACTATTGCCTTTCGGCCTTAAATCTATCAATCGCTATTTTTTTTATTTTCAAGAAACTTTATAAAACTTAAATTCTTTATATTGTTTCGTTATTCCTAAAATTAAAACTACTTAACACTACCTAAGCTACTTAATCTAAATTACCTATAATCAGGGAGGTGAGCAATCTCTCCGATTGATTGCGTCCATGGGTGCCTGGCAGCCGCCAACAAGGTGCACATACGCGCCGCCGAGACTCGAGCGAGGCCTTAAGCGTCGGTCCAGTCTCGGTAGCACTCTTTCATGTTGGCTAGCCCGGCTCGAGAACCGATTTTTTCAGCGTGGTATGGTCGTTGGCGAAAATCTTAAATACAAAGTTTTTATTTAACTTACACTTCACATATAAAATTGATTGCCTTCCAACTCAAAGCAACGCAAATCTTTGGACTTAAAAAAATATTGCAAATTATGTCTTTCCCGGGCGGAAAACGAAAAAAGAATAAATAAGTATTGAACATTTTTTTGTTTATTTAATTTTTTTTTTAAATAATAAAAATATTATATAAAAAACAAAAGTTTAATAAAAACTGCCAGTGTGGCAGCTGCGTCCATAGTAAGCGATGTGGTGAAAAATAAAGAGGAAAAAAAGTACTTTGGTATACGGCACGGAAAAAAAAATTACGTATACGACTCCGTAAATGCAAATGAAATATTTACCAATTAAGAATAAAATGCATTTGTTTAAATAAGCATTTATAGATATTGGTACATTAAAAAGAAACAGAATAACAAATATATACAGGTAGTTAGTAAGGAGTACCTGCCACTTACAGATAGTAAACTCATTGTGTGTCAGTCGTTTATATCCCATTTGTGTTGTTCAATGCACTCAGTAGGTTTTCTCCTTAACTTTTAGTAATTTAAGAAACCTAAAGTATGTACTAGGTTTTTCCTAATTAATATAAATTGTATGAAAACGCAATGTACTGTACATATAGGTATGTACTTACAAAATATATTCCAGAATGCTTTATAATTAGTACCTGTGCACTCACTATCCACACGATTAGTTAGTTATACTTAAGCAACTTTAACCCAACTGCTTTAAGCAAAGATTGAATACCGACTGCCTGTCTCTTCACCGACACGCATTGTGCACAATGAAGATTTGGCTTCATGATTGCAGCTGTCTAGCAATACCACATACATACATTCATCCATAAAATGAAAGGACTTTAAAGGATCTCGATAGGTACATGGGGACTATGGACTGTGCATAAAAAGATTCCACACATTAGGTAGTTGATTCCACGGAAAAATATATTTTGTAATTTACGATGATTTCAATTCACATGTGTTAAATTATTATAAGGTTTTATTGATTCATCATTCAGTGTTAGTATATCACCAAATATTTTTTGCAATTTGAAATTGTAAGCTGGTGTTTGAGAAATTGACCTATTGGAGTGGCAAATTGCGCCAAACAATATCGCAAATCGCTACAAATAAATGAAGCTCGAATTTATACGAATTTTTTTATCAGTCCATGAAAATTTCCTTGTGATTTGCGAGAAATATAATAATTTGTAAATTGCAACTCAAAATTTTGCAATTGTTGATTTTCCATTCTTTCCGTGTAGCTTCCTAGATCGCATACCATTTTTAAACCTCCCTCAATGGTCGTTCGAGCCATCCGACAGGCATAATATAGGTAGGGAGACTCTTAAAGATGTCTTTAAGGCAAACCCAACTCGCATCTAATACCTATTGCCCCTAATGACCTGAAATGGGTGCCAAGCAGATTGAGAGTTTTGGAGAGCGTCCACTCAAGCATACTTTTCTTGCACCCTTTGTTAAAGACGCAACCTTAATTCCAACACAGGAAGTGGAGATTTTTTAAATACCTATGGTTACTACCATAGCGAAACCATACTGAGACCCCCAGTTTTTTTTTCAAATTCAATACAAAAAATGCAAAAATAAATGCTGCCAACCTCGGCAACCGTGGAGAAATGTGAAAGAGTTCGGGAGTACCACATTTTTTCATTACTGAACGCCATTGGTTAGTTATTATAAATTGTTAAAAGGCGAATAATTTGATTTGTTTGGTTAGTAAAACTATCTAAAGTTGATGTTCTATATACTAGAAATATATTAGGACAAACATGGTTGTGTATTTTCCGTTTTTGGATATCATTAACTTCGATTTCGTGTGTAAATATTTCTTAAATAATGAAGAAAATTTGCTCAAAATGTTCTCATTTTCCCTCAACCAATCTACATTGTTAATTTTTCATGAACATTTTATGCAAATAACGAACAATTTCAAATTAAACGGATAAACTTCTATGAACTCTGCCAGCAACTTTGCCCACAGCGGAAGTGTCTCATATCTCCTGGGAATGTGTTGGTGAGCAGAATTTTTGAAGTTTCGTGACATTTGTCAATACGATTTTCTATGTAAGAATACTAGCGCACCAAACGTGAACACTCCATAAAAATATAGCTTGTAGGCTAAGTAACGGGAAATCGGCCGGAGTTGGTGGTCTCAGTATTGTCTCTGGTTACTACACTAAGGGAGATGTAAAAATTAAGTTGCCTCATAGATACCCAACTGTAACAAGTGTTGATACACAGATTCATAATTTGCAAGGACACGAAATCTGTTAATAAACATTTGCACTCTTCCGCAAGGAATTAAGTTACTCGAGTAGACTGAATACAGGAAAAAATTCCCAGATTTGATTGCAAATTAAGTAAGACTTCCAATCAGAAAACTAATATTTTACCTTTTCACTTTTCCATACGCATTGCTTGGGGTACTGCTACTGACAAGAGGCACTGCAAGTGTGAGTGTCTCCCACATCGATTTACTTTGGTTTAGCTCCAGAGATGCCTAAAGTGAAACAAAGTACACAACAGTCAGCACCATCAAACTGGCAAACAAATCAGGGAAATGGCAATCGCCCACCACCACCAATAAGCCATGTTTTCTTTTCTGGTCAACAGTTTGTATTCAGCTGAGAACTGTCAATATGTTTGCCAACCTGTAGCAGGACTCATTCTCCTTTAGCTATAGCACAAGGTCAGCACTCAGCAGTGTAGTGTCGAAAAGATAGTCAACCTCTCCTCTTGCAGCTAATTTATATGTCAAACCATCCTTTTCTCTATACCATTTTTAGCACCACCCGCCCGAGGGTAGATGGTGCGTAGGTACATCAACACGTCTTATGACACATCAACGATGCTCCAACACGCCTTTGGCATTTCAAGGGGAATAAGAGGAGAAAACTTCTAGGCACGTACTCGCACAGCCTTCTGCGTGAAAATATAAATGAGGAGTTGGCGGAGATGATGCGGAGTGTATAGGTTGTTCTACATTTTATCTTCATTGTGCGGGTGATGTTGCAAATCAAATACCGGAAACGGAACAAACAATTAATTTGCTTGAAAGCTATTAACAGAGCGGTTCCTGTTGGTTAAAGGGTTTCTTTTTTATCCGCTGTCATCATAACGCGAATACCTGTCTCTCAGGCAATTGCACTGTTTACTGGGTTCACTCTAGGGGTATGGCTAAAAATAGACCTGCTGCCAGGTGCTGGAAATTCTTAAGAATTTCGATGCCGTTGATTCATTTCGGGACACTTGCCGTCTTCTAATTGAGTGTAATTAAAGTGATAAACAAATTTTAACTGCGATTTGGTTATTCAGACGATTGCTTGAGGCTCGTCGTGACGGCAAAGTTCACAAACCTTAATCGTAAAGCGTGATAAAGTGGTGCTAATTAAACGACGCCGGGACTGGTTTGTCATATTTTTTCATTCGGAAATACATTTTGCGGTGACACGTTACAAATTGTCTCTTATTCTAAAGATTCCACTCAAGCTAAGACTTTTTCTTATAAAGCACAGGTGTGCTACAAGCTCTGCGATAAAGAACTGTCGAATATTTTGCACGGTTGCCAGGTTGATTATTTTAAAAAATAGCATTTTGTTTATAGTTGTTATTATCTTTGTCGAACCGGTTTCGGCGATATTTCTAAACCGATTTTTATGCAATATCGACCACGTGAAAGGTACAGGATGGCGCATAAGACCATATTTGTCGAAAGAAAATAGAGGGCAATCATTATTGTGCTTCCAACATTTTTTTGTTTATTATGTAAAATATAAATATAAAAAATGCATTAAGATAACAAAAAAATAAATACGAACAGTTTTTCTGTATTGGATAAATTCACAAAGAGTGTGAAAGGTTGGTACAAGTTCATAGTTCATATATTTATGATAGCTCACACATTAAGATACCAAAGATCTTATAAGCTAGTGCAAGGCTAAAATATAACTCATTAAAACCACAAGCTACGTAACATATGAACGTTACATGAATAATAAAGAATTTCTCTTTCTGTTTCTAAGATAGATTAAATTTACATTCCAAATTTAAATAAAAAAAAAATTAAATAAAAAAAATATAGCGAGCACAACAAATTAAATATACAAAATACATCTCTCTTTTCACAAACAAAACAACAGTATAAATAGAATAAAAAAGAATATATTAATCAGAAATTGTCTGAAAATAAGACTGTAATCCATTCCGAAACTGCGCAATGGTACTTGACCTTCTCAAATGCCGTGGTAGTGAGTTCCATAAACAGGTTACATTATTGAAGAACTGGCGCTCCGATGTAAGATAACGATACCGCGGATGAACAAGCTGGTGGGATCGATTAGATGAACCAAAACGTAGTCTATTAAATAAATAACTGGGTTGATGTGTCTGAATTATATTGAATAACAATACGAGTAATCTGAGACGTAAAAGATGGTCGAAGGAGATGTTATAGATCTGTTAGGAGAAGTTGGAAATATGATCGAAGCGCCTCAAACCATAGATATAACGTGCCGTGCTATTAAAGGCAATACACAGCTCTCTTCTGCTGATTGCATCGCAATTGCAGAAAATTTCGCAGCTATATGTGAGTGTTGGAACAACGAGTGTCTTTGCAAGAAGTAATCGTGTGCTCAGAGGCGTATGGTGCTGTGAGGCCCATAACAATCGCAGTATACCATAGACTTTGCCTACTGCCGCATTAATATGCGTATCCCAAGATAGTGTTCTATTAATAGTATTCGAAGATTTTTTGCCACTTCGATTAATTTTTTGTGGTTTAGATGAATTTTAAATATGATAGATCGGCAGGCTTCCTACTAATCACTAAACATTTAGATTTTTTAGGATTGAGAAATGGTTCGTTCCTCTCCGCCCATACCGAGATTCCTTCCAAATCTATGTTAACTCTACTTGCGCAGTCTTCATTCAACCCAAGAGAGCAACTTTTAATTAATTTTACATCATCAGCATACATATGTATAGAGGATGAACTGGCTGAGGTCCTAGAATGGAACCCTAGGGAATCCCTCTGGTTATTGGAAGAAACTCAGATAGCATTATGGCCAATCGCAACAGCTTGTTCTCGGAACCTAAGATAGGAAGACTCTTATCAATTCAATTGGTCGATGTAGAAAACTGGTAGCTGTGTGCTAGTTTGTTGCACAAATTATCGTGATGTCAAAAGCTTTTGAAAAATCGAGAAGAACTAAACAAGTTGCTTGGCCATCATCTAAAGCCTCTCTTATGTCCTCTACAACATTGATCACTGCGGTTGTACAACTGTGGTACCGGATTGCATTGTAGATAAAAGTTTACGTGAGTGGATATGGGCACTAATTTGCTTTTGAATAATTCGTTCAAACACTAGACAGGTATGGTACACGGCTATTACCGCTCTTAAGGATAGGTATAACTTTCGCCAGCTTCCATTGGGTAGGAAAAATACTGGTTGTTAAAATGATACTAAAAATGTTTGTAACAGAGGATGGTCTTAGCAAAAACTGGGTGTATTCCATCAATACCGACCGCTGTCGATTAAATGGATAATACACTTGCAACTACATACGTCCGTACTATCTACACCAGAGAACTCGAATGTTCGTTCATTTGAGTTCGGAGGACTACTTTGGGTATTAAGTAATTAATTTGAAATGCTTTTTAAAAGCTACACAAAAGCAGTTCCTTGATAACCATTGATATTTCCGGCATTGAAACATGTTGCGACTCAATATGTGTAACAGCAACGTGAAACATTGTGGCCTGAAAATGTGCGAAAAATAAGCATGCTTCAGCAGATGGATGAAAGTTTAATAAAATCGTTGGACATTTAGTTTGTTCCAAAAACTATGCCGTAAGTGGGCCAACCATTTTTATTACTGTTTCTAGTTATGGCATTAAAGTCAACCACTATTTTACTACAACCTAACGACTTGTAATAGTCCACATTTTTAAGTAATTTACAATGGTATTTTTTTTCGTACTAGAGATGAGATGTGATATATATACGTACTTCCACATAATATTATTAATTGCCCTAACTGCAAACAGTGTTTAAGGTTTTTTAAAACAGGTTCAAAAATAAAGGACAAAACACGTCATTTATTAAAATGAAAAAAAAAAATATAGAACAGGGGTAAAAATGAAAGGACTGTCATTTTAAATTAAGGACGGATGATGAGCGTACGCATAAGTGAAGTTATGACTTATTTAGAGAATAACTCTTTTGTCTTTTTTTTTTTTTTAACTTTGGCATTTTTTTTAAAGTTTGACTATAGTCTGGAAATATGTTCACATTAGGGGTACTCACGATCCGATGAAACTGGTCTAGTTTTAGTCATTGCAAAATTGCGAAAGTTCAACTTTTTTCGCACTCCAATAACAAAATATACTGAATAAAATTTCGCTACACTTTTGCACTTGATCTATACCCTGACCCTATTGCAACAGAAAAATTCAACGGAGTAAAGTGTACCCTCGTCCTTTTGACAGTTCGCCAAATGTCTGTGTTACTGGCTTCGTTGTTGCTAGAGATTAGAAAAAGAGTGTTCACGATCTGATAAAATAAAATGAAATTTCGCAATTTTGCTAGACCTTTTACACCGAATCGTGAATACCCCTATTATGTTTTGAAGATAATACTCTTTTAATGGAGTCCATTGCTTGCTTCGACCTGACGTGTTCTTTCCAATGCATAGTTCATCACTTTTCTTAGAATCGGCCTTAGACTGTGTCTCTTGGCTTATGGACATACACCTTTCACTTTAGGTAGCCCCCTAAAAAAATTCAAGGGGCTAATAAGCAGTTAAAATTAGAAAAAAGCAAACAAAATCATAGAGGTGAAAAATGGCTCATTATGAGTTTGTGAATAAACTCGTTGGCTCTTTGGATCATTTGGTTTTAACTCGTGAACCAATCTCATATGGGAAAAGGTTTTACTGTCGCCTGGTGAAGGTTTCGGGATTAACTTTAATTCTAGGCTGGCTTCGCAGTAGCACAAGCTTAAACACAAAGCAGATTTTTTTTTGACCTTCTCCACTGATGCTTTTGGGCCTATCTCACAAAAAGCTCGGGCGATATTCGCTTTAGGTGCTTGCCTCGTTTCCGGTTTATGTGATAAACATAGATTTTTAAGTGCGCCCTTCAAAAAGTCTATAACGGCGTCAAATCAAACTTCGATTGTTTGGTGGGCTGTGTGACATAACGGGCCAACCTGCTGAAACAAAAGATCCAATGTCAATTTCATTATTTTCAGCCCACGAAAATTCGGCAATCATTGCACTCACCGTTGACCGAGGGGCTTTATTTCTTTTCATTGGGTACTAATATCTATTTGAAAAAAAACGGGGCGTAATTTCATTATGAAAATTTATCACAATTTTGGGTAGGTATACTCATTTCATTTAAGCCTTAGAGGCCTTATTTCGCGGAGCCGAAGCGATTCATCTTATTTATTTAGTAAATGATTTTTGCACACGAAAAATTTTAAACATTTTCTACTTACAGAATTAAACCCCATGCTGTAACTGCAACACCAAATACTATCCAAACCAGACGGTCAACTTCCGTGCACCTACACCTACACCTACCCGATTTTCCCCTCAATTTTTGTGCGAAAATCCTCCCTCGCGCGCTCTTTTTTTTCCTGTTAATACGTGTATTAATAGCCGCTGGGTGGCACTATTTCAATAACAAACAATTGAAAAACAAAATGAATTTATTAATAATAAATGTTGAGCATAATTTCTTAGATAGGTATATATATATATTTCGAGAGATAATCGAATCAGACCACCATTGTCGGGTCTCTTTTTGTCTCTCTACCACTGTAAATCTTACTCAGAGAGACTCTCTGGATTTCTCCACAGTTCTTCTCTGGGCTCAATTCCTAGTGTTAACGCTAGCATCTGTTTATGGGAGATCCGTTTCATCGACTGGGTCTCGACCCATTGATGTCCCAAGATCCTCATTCTTCTGCCAGCCAATGCCGGGCATTGACACAGTATATGTGCCGCTGTCTCAGATTCCTCCAGGCATAGTCTACAAGTATCATCCTCTATAAGGCCCATTTTCCTTAAGTGATACCTGAAATTACCATGTCCTGTAGACAAAGCCACCACCCATTTCAATGTTCCTCGACTCATGCTTAGAACTCTTCTTTGAGTGGAGCAGGTCGGCCACTTTATTGCCATTTTAGCTTGTCTACATTGTTCCACGGTTGACCACCTTCTCAGGTGTTCTGCCGTGATCCATTTGTGGACAAGCTGTTCAACCATTCCTCTGCCAATTGAAGAGAATGGTTCTGGTCCCAGCAACTTTTCAGTTGACCCCTGTTTTGCAAGGGAGTCCGCCTTTTCATTGCCTTCGATCCCTATGTGTCCTCGTACCCAAGTCAGTGTTACTTCATTTTTAGATGAACACTTATTGAGTTTAAGTACGCATTCCAGTGCAAGTGATGTTGTGATGTTTGTTTGTTCCATGCATCTGATCACCGCCTGATTGTCCAGTGCTATGAGGATATTTCTTCCTTCCACCTGACACTCAAGCAAGTAGTCCAACACATAAAGCAAGGCAATCATCTCAGCCTGGTATACTGAAGTGTATTTCCCGAGGCTAATGTGACGGGCAAGTTCCAGCTCTTGTGAACAGATACCGGCCCCCGCTCCGCCATCCATCATGGATCCATCCGTGAAGATCACTATTACACCATTTCTTTTTTCTGGAAGTAATCCGTTCTCAATACGAGTTTTGTGATTTCTTTCCATAATACGCACCCTTGTTATTCGATCCATGGGCATGTTTAGCTCCCTAATCTCGTCTTTAACAAGTTTCAGGATCTTCCTATGTCCATAGATCGTACCACGATGGTGCCATTTCGCATCTCGATGCAAGCGAATTGCCGTTTGGGCCGCTGTTTTCTTAATAAATAAGTCTAGCGGTAATATCCCCATGATGACTTCCAATGCGCATGTTGGGGTTGTACGTATTGCACCTGTAATTACCATACATGCTAAACGTTGAACCCTATCCAGGTGCTTCCTCACAGTTTTCTGAGAGGCTTTCGCCCACCATACAACCGAGGCGTACGTGATGATGGGTCTAGTTATCATCGTATACATCCAGTATGCTGACCTAGGCGAGAGTCCCCACCTCTGTCCGCACACACGTTTGCACTGGTGTAGTACCCTTTTTGCCTTAAGGACCTTCTCCTCAACATGGTAATTCCAAGTAAGTCCAGTATCTAGATAGACTCCCAGATACTTAACCTTCTTAGTCATTGTTAGTTCCGATCCGAAAAGTGTTAAGGGCCGAAATTCCAGATTTTTCCTCTTCCTAGTGAAGACTATTAGATCTGTTTTCGCCGCATTAATGGAGAGCCCTTGTTCCAGACACCACCGCTCAACCACTCTGAGTGCATTCCTCATGATATCTGCTGTGACGTCCATGAATTTGCCTCTGGCCATTATTGCTATGTCGTCGGCATATCCCACTGTGTGAATGCCCGTCTCCTCGAGTCTGTCGAGAAGAGAGTCCACAGTGATATTCCACAGTGTGGGTGAGAGAACACCTCCTTGTGGGCAACCTCTGCTAACCCTTCCTCTGAGTTTTGAGGTTCCCGTCTGAATATTAATCGCCCTCGTATTCAACATATTGTCCACCCATCTTACCACCAGTGGGTTAACCCTACGTTTTTCCAAGGCTTGTTTCAGACTTTCAAAGCATATCTTATCGAAGGCACCTTCAATGTCCAGTATAGTGGTCATCGCAATGCCCCTGGTATTTAGCTCTTCCTCCGCAACGCGTACTACTTGATGTAGCGCTGTTTCTGTAGACATACCTACCCTGTATGCATGCTGTCTACTATTTAAAGGATACATCTTGCGCGCAGTACTCTCCATATAGTCCACCATCACCCTTTCCATTATTTTTAACAGGAAGGATGTTAGGCTGACTGGTCTGAATGACTTTGCCTCGGTGTAGTGTAGTCCTTTTTTCCCGGTTTTGGAAGGAAGACCACATTTGCTTCCCTCCATGTTATCGGGATATAGCCTATTGCTAGGCATGCAACGTATATATTCCTGAGCCTTGGTGCAATTACGTCTATACCCCATTGCATTATTGCATTAGACCTGGAAATATACCATCCGGCCCCGCAGTTTTGAAGGGTGAGAATGTTGCTATCGCACCCTTGACCGCTTTTGGTGTCACGATTCGTTCTGCTTCCGTCCTATCGATCCTGTTCGCTCCTTGTTTCCTTGGAGCCTAGGGCTGATCTGACTTATAGCTTCCTGGAAAGTGTACCTCCATTAAGACCTCATTTGTGTGATCCAGTGTTTCCACCATCTCCCCCGCTCTATTATGAATGAGTCCGATCTTGGAAACTGGATCTCTCGAGACAATCTTTTGTAGTCTACTGACTCCATGACTCCCTTTTACGTCGTCGCAGAGTAACGTTTAGCTCTTTCTTTTTCGCCTTATATTCATCCCATGCTTTGGGTTCTCCCCTCCTCATGGCGTGATTGAAGGCCTTCCTCGCAGCCTTTTTTAGCTTTTCAAGTTCCCGGCACCACCAAAGCGCAGGATCTTGTTTTTCCACTAAAGTAGGTGTACAAGCCACTCGGTACGCAACTTTAACAGCTGATTGCAGATGCTTCAACTGTGATTCTAAATGCCAAGTGTTTTTCGGTATTCCGAATGTCATTACATTCAGTTTTTCCTCCAACACTTCAAGGTATTTTATCCTATCTGTGTTCTTAGATAGGTAACTTTACTTGTTCTCTATCCATCTTCATTCAAATTTCAGTTATTTTTAAATTTTATTTATATGAATTCTATTTTTGACAGCAGAATTCATGCATCTGCATAAATGAAATCCCTGGGGGTTGTTCCAAAAAATGATTAACAATATGCAAGTTAAATCCAAGCTTCCACTAGGGATAAGTGAATTTTAGAAAATAATTATGAACATTGAATATACTTCTGTTAGACTTGGTGGATGTTTTCAAATTCGTTTATTTTGAGCCATATTTGTACAAACTCAAAATATGATTGGAAATTCTGTAGTTTAATAACACAACAGTGTTGAATTACGTATTAATATCAGAAAGAAAATTCGTAAAAATACGAGTATGTGATTAAACACCTAACAAAAGACAATGGCGCATGTATATAGTTATACTATAAACCTGGGTCTAACTAACTCCAATCTAAAGTTAACCCACAGGTAAAACACAACTGCTATTCATAAAGAATTTGGCATCTCCGTTTAATTAGATCCGAGTCTAACGTGTATTCTACTACAAATCTATTACAGCAAAAAGTCAAAAGATGTTGTGGTTCTGCTTGGTTCTGGCGTTTTTTTCAAACAAAAATAAGGTATGTATTTTAGTGCGAACATAGTTATGTTTTGTGATGTGAACAAAAATTATGAAATTGCAGATGACCGGCAAAGAAAATATTAAAAGAGCAAGAGAACAAAACTGGTCGGAAGCAGAAAAATAAATGTTGCGTGAGTCGGTCCGAAGGCATTTAAATGTTTTGGACGATAAAAGAAACGATATCAAAATGATTTAAAAAAAAAGCTGCATTGATAGATATTTTAATAAATATGAAAGCTGCTGGATATAGAGGGGAATCCCGACATTTTTCCTTTATTTTTTTTTAGTTTATTATTCACGCGCTACGTTATTTTATTTATTGTAAACCAAGTATTACATCATTTGCGAAATTCTTAAATTTTCTTTTCGTTCACAACTTAAACATACGTTCTGTTGTGTTTAATGTTAAACTCGGGTTTTTCGTGTAGACATGGGCTTAAATTGTCTATGAATTACATAAACTCCGGTTTAGTTTAGTTATAACATAAAACATAGTAATAGCTTATCAAAGATCTATGAATATGCCCCAATATTCTGTGGTATTTAATTGGATTCTGCTATTTAATTTCGGATTTCAGATTTCGCGTATTCAATCGAACGTAAGAATCTAAATTGTTTTGTTATTTGTGGGTATTCGCATGCTTCATTCCGTTTCCTATGTATATTTTATTTTACAAAAATTATATCAATGGATTTTGAAATATGCACTGATTTTTTTATAAACTTCTCTAAATTAAATTTATTAATTGTTTTTGGAATACAAAAAGCTATCAACAAATCTTTTTACTGTTCCGAGTATTTCACATAAATGAAGGGCAATCCACGAGGAGCCAAGCGCATAAGTATTCAAATTTGGGAGCAATAGTATTTATAAACGGAAAAAAATATCGAATAAATTTTTTGAATTTAACGAATGCAAATGTTTGGTTTTACGTACCAATAACATATTATAAATATAATTATATCTTTTTCCCCACGACATAAAAAAACGTTTTCCCTCAACTACATATAAAGGGTCCATCTAACTTCTTTTTTTTTCAACTAGTGCTTATTTCGCGAATGGTAACACTTAGCTCATGTCTGATTTGACAGATAATTAGTTTTATCCTTCCGCTGAACGAATATGGTTGTGTATACGCTTGATCAACGCTGGGAAATATTGCGACATTACTTTGAAAGTCATGGTAATGTCGCAGAATGTGTGCGAAAATTGCGTACGGAATTTGGAAGAAGAGAAGTACCGTCAGCTCCGTATGTTCGTTATCTTGTGAAAAAAGTGAAAGAAACTGGCATCCTCATCGATAAACCAAAGCGTGAAAAGCTAAAAACAGTGCGTACACCCGAGAAAATTGTTGCTGTGGCAGAAAGTGTGCGTGAAGCGCCATCAACATCAATTCACCGTCATGCTCAACAATTGAACATTTCGGAGACATCATTGAGACGAATTTTGCATAATAATAAAGAGGAAGATATTGGCAACATTTTGTTTCAACAGGACGGCGCTACGTGCCACACAGCCGAAGCTACACTCGATGTTTTGCGCCCTGTTTTTGAAGATCGCATTATCAGCCGCAGAGCTGATGTCGTTTGGCCACCTCGGAGCTGCGATTTGACACCGTTGGACTATTATTTGTGGGGTGCCGTAAAAGATAAGTGTTACGCCGACAAGCCAGAGACAATTGACACTTTAAAGGACAATATTCGTGAAGCCATTGGTGAAATACAGCTGCACACAATCGATAATGTGCTTAAAAATTGGAGCGATCGTGTAGGCTACTGCATGGCCAGCCGAGGCAGCCATTTGAATGAAATTATTTTCCATTATTAACCGGAAGGATTGTACTTTCAAAAAAAAAAAGAAATTTGAGAAAATATTCAGTAGTTTTTTTTTTTAGCATTTTCAAAAAAAAAAGTTATTTGGCGGACCCTTTATATAATGTACTAAACTCTGTTAAAATATTTTGTTTCAATATGATTTCGGAATTAAAAGCATTAATTAATCCCATAATTCAAGCAAAATTTGAATTTTGAGCCATTTAATAGTAAAGTGATACCAGTGCAAAAGAGAAAATAGCAATGTGACAGCTGTCAGTTCAGGGTTAGTAAAAATGGAGCGCTATTCGAAGGAACAACGCATTTTCATTATTGAGCAATATTTTAAAAATAATGAAGGTTTGTCAGCTACAGTGCGCAATTTTCATACAAAATCATTATCAGTGATGAAGCTCATTTTCATCTTAATGGCTTCGTTAATCGTCCAAATTGTGTCATTTAGGGTTCAGAAAACCCACGAATAATTATTGAGAAACAAATAAATCCACAACGAGTGACTGTTTGGTGCGGATTTTGGGCTGGAGGCATTATCGGACCATTCTTCTTCGAAAATGCCGCTGGTCAGGTAGTAACAATTAATGGTGTTCGTTATCGTGACATGATGGCCCAGTTTTTAGTGCCTAAGTTGCAAGATATGGATGTGACCAACATGTGGTTTAAACAATGCCACATGCCGTACAGCCAGAGAAACAATTCAATTACTGCATGATTCATTTCCTAATCATGTAATCGCCTCTTTTTGAGATCAGAATTGGCCATCCAGATCTTGCGATTCAACGCCATTGGACTTTTTTCTTTTGGGTTTTTTAAGTCAAAGGTCTATGCAAACAAGCCCACGACCACCAACGCCTTGAAAGAGGAAATTGGGAGGTGTATAAATGAAATTCAACCACATTTATGCGAAACGATCATAGAAAATTTTAATAAAAAAAATTACGTACTTGCCAGGAAAGCCGTGGCCAGCCATTAATTCATTGTGCTATTCCGTACATAGCCCCAATCTGTATAGGTACTCTATGAATCAATACAAAATTTAGGCTTTCTAATTAAAAATCTGTATTTTCTATCAAAATTAGGTTTTGCATGAATTACGGGACAACCTCTATAAGTGCGGCAGCAATGGCGCTCCTTTGATATGTACAGGCACGGACACTTAGAAAATCCTTAGAAAATCCTATGCAGGACAGGCAGTTTGTACGCAAAAATGTACCGTTTCTGATCTCAGTTGACCACCTAGCTTGCTTAGGAGACGGCAACAAACTTATTGAGTGCATGCTGAAGTATAGTTTGGGACGATCCAAGGATCATCACCAAAGAGAAGGTGAGCAATCCTCAGACCTCCCAATTTGAAACGATTTTCACCACGGAAATCAAAAGAGATGGGCAATATTTCGCCCTGCTTGAAGCGATGTATCTGGCTTGCTACGTGGTCAAAAATTGAACTACCAAAAATTGTAAAGGACAAGATTTGTGTCCCAAAATAAATATACACACAAATTGAGATTGACACTTTTATAAAACGAAACACTAATATTCATGTGAAACAAATTTAGCTTCCTTAAACATTTATAATCTTCACAAAATAAAAAACACACTACACAAGTTTTGATTCGAAACAAATACCGCGTACTCGTAATATTTACAAGAACGAGTATGTAAAGAAGCATTTAGAGATGATGTTATTAACTCGATTATCTCACTGCTTGATGTGTTACCAAAAAACAAGGCTCAGTCCGCTTTTTATGTCACCTCTTAGGTGTTATTTATTCCATACGGTATGTTGTACAGGTTAGTCTCTTCCGATTAACTTGTGTCGTTCTATCATAGTTGAATTGACGCTTAACCCTGAGTTACAACAAGAGTTCAATTCTCCATTTGTGTGTAAGACAGCAGATAAATTCCATTGACAGCGAAAGACACAAAACCGCTTTTGCTGTGTCAATGAACTCGGCATGTCGCGAAACTAGTTAATACATCTTAGTCGGTGCTTTTTCCGCCAAATACTGGGTTTGGTTTGTTTCAGCCTTGAGTTTACAAGTTTGGAGGGACAATAACACAACTGTAATTAATGAGTCACTTCTGAACGCAGGTAGCTCCGACGAGATAGTGAGCTGCTCAGCGGCAATCAAATTTGGGTATTCCCTAAAATCGAAAACCAGCGAATAACAAACTCATTCCAAAGTCATATCTTGATGACGTCCGCCAGACACAATCAAGAGCAAGAACAAGACCAACGGCAACCGGTAAGATTGGCCACCTCGAGGCAGTATTCTAGTTACAGCCACCTGACTAGACAGTGAGTGCGTGACACAACATTTTCAGAGTGTAGTGCAGTCAATTTATCTTTGTGCATCTGGCATGACATCCGACTAAGCGATCTAAATTGAACAAAGTGAAGTGCGAACTGTGTTATATTTGGCCTTGACATTGAGTGCGATAGAATTGAAGCCCAACAATAACAAAGATTAATAAGAGCGTGTGCCTGTATGGTCGGGGCGAATTTAGAAAGGGAGACACAATGCACCAAAGACATACTTTTTCATTTGCTATGCTACCCAATGTGCTTCGCAACGAATCGTGATAAATTATTGTGATCTATATAATATATATTTACTCGAGTCTGTAGTAGAATTTTCGCGATAAATGTTAATGAGACCGTTTGATGTTTTGTGACATTTTCAAGTCGTGATGAGATATGACTTAGCAGCTGGGGCGGCGCGCATGTGGTTGTACCCTTTTACAGATCGGGCTAATTAATTATTTATAAGAGATAATGAGTATCGGATCATTAATACTTACTACCGCATTTATTTATGAAGAAAGGCATACATTCTTAGTCCAGCTATTTCGATTTTAAGTGTAGCTACTCGATACTGTTAGAAGGTTACCCCTTTCGGCTGAAATTCCACAAACATAAGCTACTAGCGCCTGATATGCTAGATGTTAGTAAAATTAATTTTGCTTCGGTAGGAATCACGTTTGCGACGAGCTATTTCTAAACAAACAAAATAAATCCCGTATGTCGGAAAACGAAAACGAATTTTTGTAAAAAAAATTCACCAAAAATGCATAGCACGAAACTCAACTCACCTTGAATTTATTTAAGTTTAAACAAAATGTGTTGAAGTGAATTTTTAGTGCCGTATTTTTCAAATAAAAGTACCCTAAATCCTGCACACTTTTATTTGACACATTAAAAAACAGGAAATTTTTAAATTTCAAAATATATTTGTGGACAATCGAATTTGGCAGTTTTTATTTATATACACCTTTATATATATAAAGGGTGATTTTTTAGCTGGTTTGGTTTTGGCAACACTGGTTTTGACAGCTGACGTGTGTTTAGTACCTTGTGTCACTGTCAAACAGCTTCAGTTTGGTTTGCAATTTAACCATGGATCGTCTTACAAATGAACAACGCTTGCAAATTATTGAATTTTACTATCAAAATTCGTGCTCGGTTCGAAATGTTCATCGCGCGCTGCTTCCATTTTATGATCGGCATTCTCGACCTTCTGAGCAGTCTATTCGGAAGATTGTGACCAAATTTCGCACCAAATTTACTTTGTTGGACATTAAACCACCAACACGTTTACGTACTGTGCGTAGTGAAGAAAATATTGCGGCCGTATCAGCTAGTGTGACAGAAGACGGGACAAGCCCGCTTCGATTGACGCACTGGAAGCCAACATCCATGCATTCATTCGTGAGATACCGGCCGATATGTGTGAAAGAGTATGCCAAAATTGGACTCAGCGGATGGGCTACCTGAGACGCAGCCGCGGTCAACATTTGCATGAAATTATCTTTAAACATCCTCGTTAATTTTCGAAATTAACGAGGATAAGACGAAGTATATGCTTTCATCAACAAAAGTCCAATCCCACCACCGACTTGGTCAAAATGTGACCATTGATAATTATAACTTCGAGGTAGTCAGTGAATTTGTCTATCTAGGCACTGCTGTAAGCTCAGGCAACAACATCAGCGCTGAAATCAAACGCAGACTAACTCTTGCAAATCGCTGTTTCTTTGGGCTAAACAAGCAATTGAGGAATAGAGCCCTATCGAGAAGAACCAAAGAGACGTTGTATAGAACACTCATCATCCCGGTCCTGCTATATGGTGCAGAAGCATGGACCCTGTCCCAATCGGATGAAAAGGCACTTGGAGTCTTCGAGAGGAAAGTTCTGCGTACGATTTATGGTCCTGTCTGCGTAAACCATGAAGACAACGTTTGGCGAAGAAGATACAACGACGAACTATACGTGCTGTACAGCGACATAAGCTTAGCCAGGAAAATTCGAATTCAACGACTAAGATGGCTGGGTCATGTTGAGCGAATGGACATCAACGCTCCAGCGCGAAAAGTCTTCAACGCCAAACCAGAGGGAGTCAGAAGCCAAGGTAGACCTCATCTTCGATGGAGCGACCAGGTAGAGGGAGACCTCCGACAACTTGGAGTGCGAAATTGGAGACGGCAGGCTAGAGATCGAGCCAGCTGGAGGGGTATATTGAGCAAGGCCTAGGAGCACCACGCTCTAGTTGAGCCAACAAAAGTAAGTAAGTAAGTATCTTTAAACATTAAATTGCAAGGTTCAAACTATCGATTCAAATAAATATTTCATTCATTTTTTCGAATTTTTTGTGTTTTTTTTTTTAAAAAAGTTCTAAACCTCTTAAAAAATCACCCTTTAGTAGGAAAAATGCTAAGCTCCCAACTTGTGTCATTGACTTTGGATAATCTGATTGTCAATGTGGCAATGCGACAAGTATACCGTCTGGTCAGGGATGACCAAGTTCCTCTATCTCCATAAGAAGCTAACGTGGAACTGCGGACTGCAGTCTGCAGTACATCAGCGTGGTGCGACTTTCATTTTGGTTTCTAAATTTCTATCGTGTTGGCGGATTTATGTCCTGCGCTCTTCTTTATATCTTCAGCACTTTCTCCATACATATCATATTGGGTTAAGTGTAAATTTTCAAAACCTTGTGCATAATGCAGGCAATAATGGAGTGAGCCTCAACCAATACGCTTCTCCAGTTAGTTGAGGTCTCCTTTCACTAATGCGAACCACCTTAGATGAGATCTTTCTAAATTATGCTGTTCCTCTGGGAGTCCCTCGAAGAGTATACAGGCCGGAGGGCTATAATTCATTCGATAAACATGTTTGAGCCATCTCGATGTTTCTGAACAGCTGTGTTTCCTGCGGGGTAAGGAAAATTGTTTTGTGTGCCATAGAAAAGGAACTCTTTCTGGCGGTGACCATCCCCGTGTGCCCGACTCCCTTTTATGTAAGGTATACGTAACTAAAGCCCCTCCTGACTCGCTTCGGTTGTTTTGTGAGCTCTTTAGCATCTTCGCTTGCCGTTTCCACCTCAGCTTCCGTATTTTTGTGGTCGACGTACTTCCTTTCTGTCTCTAGAAGATCTATTGGGGTCACTTTTATGACAACAAGGACAACTTGTTCCGACACCGTTCGATAGGAGTTTTCCACTTGTAGAGCTCCGCTTCTCTGCAGAGCTGCCATCTACTGTTTTACTTTTCATATCGAAGCGCGTCTGCCCAAATCTAACATCCGCAGAGGAGGATGACGTGCGTTGTCGACAATATAGGGACATGCTTTTTTCGTTGGCCTTCTGATCAAAGATCAGTTCCCGGTGTTTGAAGTAATGCTTCATCTTCCGCAAGAAATAGACTGGGAAGTTGAATGTTTTTATTTTATTTTTTTTTTTATTTTTTATAAATAAAATAAAAAAAAATTAATGTTTTTGTTTGAGCTTTTGAGCGCGTTGGGCATTTCTGAGATGGGAAAAAACCATTGAACTCGCGACACTGTTACCGACACTCTGTACAGCGTTGCCAACCACTTTCGACGAAAAAATGACAAACTTGAAAAAAATGTATTTTTCAATAAAATAATGCCTAAACATTTTTTTTTCGGTATCAAATAACATTAAAAAAAAATTCGATCATTTTAAATGCACAGATATTTTTTCAAACACAACCGATGCCTTTTGGTGACTCGGGCTAGGTTAGGTTAGGTTAGTGGGTGGGCAGGACAAGAGAAACCTGTACATGCCACACTTAGATCAATGTAGATCCGTTGCGATACCCTAATACCCTAGGGGTTTATGACCCTCATACACTGTAAACCCATGAAAAACCTACGGATTGATAAACCAACCCGTTTTATTTACAAATTTAAGTAGGTCGTTAATGGACCTGCCCGAAAGTTCCTCTAAATCCTCCAAGAAGTAACTACCAAGGATTTTATTTCTTATGTGGCAGAGTGCTGGGCAGTGACAAAGAAAGTGTGGGGTGTCCTCATACACCTCATCACCGCATCCTCTGCACAGGTCATCTGTACTGATTCCCATTTTCTTGGTATGGTATTTCAGTGTATTGTGCCGGTGATAATGCCCACAATTGAGGACAGTGATTTCTTGTTCAGTTGTATAGGATTTTTTCCGTTTTCTGTTTGTTGTAGATTGGCCACATTTTCCTGGTCATGCCACAGAAGTCGAGTTTGTGACTCGGGCTAAGAGACAAGTCTCACTGTTCGCTTTTCGTCATTTAATGTAAAAATAAAAAATTACAAAAATGTTTTGTTTTATGATGAAAGAAGACAAATAAAAGTCATATGCAAAAAGGAATCTGTGTCCTTGCATTTTTATTTGGTGTTGCTATTTAAAGTTTAAAAATACTTCGAAAAATAGGTTGGAGGTTAACGCGCAACAGATATTCGAGCGCAACAGCATCAAAACAAGTGGAGAGGAAAATAAACGTTATTATAACCAATACTGGCTTGGCGATGCATGCTTTTAGAAAAGAGAAAAATGATCTCCTCACTCTTTGGACTTTAAAGAAAGAAAAGTTTTGTAGTTAATCCGTCCGGTCTAGCAGTGTCTTAAGCTTTGATACGGTTTCTTTATTTCATTTTGGTCAGCTGTCAGACTGTGTGTTCTGTATCGCCTTCGCCGTTTGGTATGTTTTTTGTCCTCAGCACTGACTACGACTCTTCTAAAATGCTACCTTGTTTGTCTTTATCCACACAGGTCTTCTTAAAAAATTCGTGTCTTGCTGCAATTTTCCCGATTACGTTAACTCTCCTAAAAGTGTTTATTTGTTGTTGGGGCGTCTGAGCCAACCTTTAAAAAGGTAGTGGTCCGAGTCTGTTGTTGACAGCTCGAATAGTTCAGCAATCTTTTATTCTGAAGGAGGGCGTAACGTCGATCGCAACATGATCAATTTGGCGGAATGTTTTTTCTATTTCTTACTGAATGAGGCGAGGAAAATGTGTTCTAACTGTAGTAACGTTTCAAAATTGACAATCCAGAAGTACGTTTCCAGTCATGAAGTCATCTAGCATGTAGGCTTATCATAAGACGTTCAATTCTGCGGTTTGGTTACAATAAACGCATGACCCAAACCGAGTTACAAAACGTTCTATTTTATACGTGCCATTATTTGAGAAATTCTCCATTTGTGACGTGCCCAGGATTGTATGGTTGGATCAAGTCCCACATCTTTGATTGATGGCGGAACATGGAAACTTATGAACGGGCCACTTAAGTATTCTACATTTGTGACTGGGACATTACAAAAAATAGTAGGAATGCCGCAAATATTAAACCACACACACATTGCTTGGATCCGTCCTTACTAAGTACCCTCTTTCAAGATGACAACGCCTATATTTCCTTTTCCACCAGTGCCTTCGAATGCAGGCGACAACCTACAACCTTTTATAAACCATCTTTGGAGCCCATTACGTCAGAATGACAACCCATTACTTCATACACGCGGATGTTTTTTGCTTTATTCGTTAGAGGCCACACAAATGCACCTGATATCAGTGCACGAATATATTTATATATCCTTATCTCACATGTTGTCCTTCTGGTTTCGCCTGTAAGCGATATCTATACTTCACACTTAAACGAGGCTGTCAACTCGTGTTAGACACTTGTTTATATCAACATCCTTCCGCTGCAAAGCAACTCTGTGTATTCATTCATTCAGTTACTCAGTCGTGTATCCTCCTTAATACCTCCCATGACAGCCAAGACGGAGCAGCGGAAAGACAGAGATGACTACGTGCCGACAGAGAGACACGAATGACTGCGCAAACTCCGATTTATCCTGGCTGGCATTTATTTGACCACATCTATTGTAAAAAAAATCTGATTTTATCGCTCAAATCGCGTTTTACATTCTCAGTACAAATATTGAAGTCGTCGTGTTCAAAGCTGAAATTTTTTTACACAAGCTCCTCAGACAGTTACCGAGAGTACATTTTCCATTCAGTGAAAGTGATTAAAGTGGTTTGTGCTGAAATTTACAATCGAAAAAAAAATCTATTTAAAAAAAAATCCTTGTACTAGAAAGGAGTGTAGTCTACCCGATAGAAAGTGAAAATTGAAATAATAGTGGATGTATAGAAAATTGCTTTCAGGGCATGCTGGTGAGTGCCCCAGTTGTTGTAACTCCAAGCACTGCACGGCGAAGTGAAGAGTCTGAAACTCAAAATGGGTGTGTATTCACAGTGATAGTCTTTATTTGGGTTAAACTCGACGATAATTGATAAAAGTTGGCGCGTGGTAACTTTCCAAAGTATATTCCTACCAAGTTTGGTGAAATTTAAAGAAACGCAGTGCATTCAAATAAGTAACCACACAGACGTAACGACGTGGCACGCTAAAAAAGAAGTTCATTGTCGGATTGAACTCATTCTCCAGCATAAAAGAAATATTCTTTGTTACGCACAAACTTTTGAACAAAACACGAGGACTGACATTTTATAGCGCGACGGGGGAGCAACCAAATCGCATTATTGTATAAGGACAGATGCTTAGGTAATTTATTCATCCCTTTACAGCACCTTCGCCCACATGTATACCTCCCGTCAAAGACATTCCTGCTTTTTTTTTGTATCGTGTTGAACTAATTGCAACTCGGTATAAAAATTGAATATTAAGTCTATCTCCATCCCCAAAGGAAGGGATAAGGCAGAGGCAAATGCCCTTATGGCGAAAGAATAAAATATGTACGTAGATGACTGCCATCTCTCCACGTTGATGCGAATTGATACGAGTACGAGAGTAAGGACACGCCAGATGGATTTTGCGTCGCTTGAATGCCAGAATACTTGGGAGCTGTTGAATAGCAATTATTTATTGGGCGTGGTTGTTTTTATATTATTTGTTTTGCTTGGTATTTGCAGGTGAACCACAACACGGGTGAAGTATATGAGTGACTTTGACCTAAAACATTGGTTTAGGGGTTGCTATTGACAGCTTGAATGTAGGGCATACACTTTCGCTGGAAGACTTTTGAGTACTCGCTTTGTTTTATTTTGTTTGCGAACAGTAGTGTTTTTGTATTGATTTCTAGGAGCGCAAATATAGAAAGTGACTGCTAGTCCTAATTTTTATTTTTTCTAAAAGTTCGCCCCATATAAACGAAAGGAGAACTGCTAGCCGCAGAACTAAGAAAATAAAGAAATCCTATAGCCCAGATCTTCGACCAAGGCGCGAGGCCATGGACTACTTCGGAGACCGCTATATTGGGTTCTTGTCCGCGTTTGCTGTATACTAAGAAAATTAATTTTAAAAAATATTGTGATTAAGACCCTCAAATTATTTGCCAAATATATTTTTATGGGGTGGCAAATTCCAGGTGCGCTAGTATTGTTAACATAGAAATTCATATTGACAAATGTCACGTAACTTAAAAAATTCCGGGGCACATAGCATTTATGCTAAAAAGAAATTAAATTTATTTCCCTCATTTAATGCTAAACGACTCTGAAATTGAATTTGTTGATTCTTAAAAAAATCTAGGTCTTGTCTATAATAGAACCTTAACATGGAATAACCACATAAATACAATAGTAGGGAAAACTTACGGTATTCTATGAACCCTATGGACTGCTTAAGAGTTTACTCCTCTTGAAACAATACTGCTACTTGCCAAAACGTTAGTTATTCCTGTACTTATCTACGGTTGCGAAATTTTTTATGGATGTGATGCCGAGAGTAGAAGGCGGCCTCAAGTGGCTTTCAACACTACTATTCGATATGTGTATTGTTTAAAAAGACATAACTACGTTTCACATCTTGCAAAACACCTAGTTTGCATGTCCTTTTGTTACTATATCAAATTTAGAACAGTCATACTTCTTTTGAATATACTCTTAAGTAGACAGCCTTCATATCTTTATGAAAAAATCCAGTTTCCGGCATCTAACAGATCCTCTTGTCTGGTACTTCCGCGTTTACATGTCTTACATCCGAAAGACATTTTGTTTCTGGTATCCGCCTTTGGAAAACACTCCCACGTAACTTGCGATAGCTAACTAATGCACGAAGATTTAAAAACGAACTTCAAAATTTTCTTAGAGACAACATGGCAACTCACTTTCTTCCCATCGCTATCCCTCTTCAAGCAATTTCAACTATTATTAAAATTAATTTAAAATTAATATAAGAGAAAACCTTTTTAATATAAAAGCAGTCTAACTTTAACTTTCAAATCATTTATGGAGATTAAATTAAAAACAATTTATCTTTCACAGATTTATAAGTGAATTCTTACTGTGTAAGCATGTATGATGTAATAAATATTATTATTATTATTATTATGCCACTTCCGCAGTGGGCAAAGTTGCTGGCAGCGTTCATAGAATTTTATTAAATTATTCGTTACTTGTGGACAACAATAATTTATTTTAGGAATAAGTGTACATTTACTTGAAATATGTATGAAAAATTAACAACTCGGAATGGTTGTAGTAAAATAAAAACATTTTGAGCAAACTTTCTTCTGTTATTTAAGAAAAATGAACAATTGAAAGCGAAGTGAAAGATATCCAATGGCAGGAAATACACAACCATGTTTTTCCTAATATGTTTCTAGTATATAAGACATCTCCTTCAGATAGTTTTAGTAACCAAAGAAATCAAAAGTATTGGCCTTTTAAAAATATATATATTCGGTAATGTTAAGATGTCGTATTCACATTCCAAAATCTAGTTATCTTAATTCGACTAGATTGGTCTGGACTAGATGTACCCTGAATAGGGTGACCAGATCCACGCCCAGCAAAAAGAAGACGCATTGAAAAATCTCAAATGAAACATTGAAGAACAGAAAACAACAACCAAAATAACAAAATATGTAGGTATATTTTTTGAATTCATAAAAACAAACAAACAAAATTAATTTTAACTAATTCAATAAAATAAATAAAAATAAATTAGATATAGGTAACTTTAAATATAAGATACAAATAAAATAATGGCAATGATGGATACAAATAATAATTGACTTTCGGCCTTACCAATAATCAACTTTAGTCTGGCAGTTTACGCAAAGACTCCACACTTTCGAAAATCCCTTTACAAATAAATATAGTTGCCAGGATATCGCTATCAGTAGGGTTAAATGTTAATGTTCAGAAACCCATGTTTATCTCGGGCATTGGCTAAATAAATCCTCCCTTAATTTCATTTTGAGGAGGAGTGTTGCCCAACCATCCCAAGTGATGGTATGTAATTTCGTAATAGGAGCGAATTTACATACGCTGCTGTTCAGCCTGAGCGTTTATAATTATAAACTAATTTTAGTAAACGGTAAATGTTTTCTGATTTTATTGGTTGGAATACAACAGTGCAAGTGGTTTTTAAGTCTTGCAAACACAAATTTGTTAAAATGTATGCACAAAACTGAAAAATATTTCATTTTTTTTTATTTCTGAACACTTGAAATATATATTTCAAATATTTTGATTAAATGAAATGGTTAATGCTCTTCTCTGCTTTATCTTGTTTAACTTATGCTTGCTTTTTGATTGGTTTTCCTTTTCTAGTAGACTACAAATAACGAATGCTTAGTAAAAAATAAATTTGATACAAGTTTGGGATCTTTCATAAGTGTCGTCGCAAAGAGAATTAAATATCTGTGCACTCCTTTTTTTGTACAATTCTTAGTACTTTAGGCGGATCAGGTAAATATTTGGCTGCAACCAAACCCTTTTTGAAAAAGAGTTTGTTCCCCGAGAATGAGAATCTCTAATGAATCATTGTTTGGTGCGAAAAGATTGACTTCGCGGACTGGAGCTTGAGGACTAACAGTTTGTATGTGCGAATTCAAGCTATACAGAATTCTGTTTTATTTGTTGTAAATTTATAGAGGAGAACACATGACAGCTTTTGTGTAGAAGAAAGTCCACGGCTTTCAATTTTTAGTTCTTTTCACACTTTTTATACCCTCCACAGGAAGGTATATTCACTTTGTCATTACATTTGTAACGCCAAGAAGGAGTCACCGGAGACCTCATAAAGTAAATATATTCTGAATCAGGATCACATTCTGAATCGATTTAGCCATGTCCGTCTGAAAGCACGATAGCGTCCAAAGGAATTGACATAGGCGAATGAAATTTGATGATAGGACTTATTTTTATCGTCGTTAGGCTGGTATTAAAAATGGGCTATGTCGGTCAAGTAGTTCTAGTACCTCCCATACAAAATCAATATTAGGCCCATGTGTCTCTCTGTCTGTTGTTTAATGTAATTACGAACTACCTCACATGCCTACAGCTTTGCATGACTTGTATGCAGTGGAGGGTATCAAAGCATCGGCCAGGCCGACGTACACTTTTACTTGTTTTTATTTTCACACTTCCATAAAACTTCCGCAATTACTGTTTCGTCGCTTGGCAAATTGTAATTCAAACGGAAATGAATTAGCATTATTTATTTCAAAAATATTCACTTGCTAATGATTCAAATGTGATCTTTAGGCTACCAATAAGATTTGCATCATTAGCCTACTAATAAATTAAGTCATTCTAATAAACAACGACGCAAAATCACCCAAATCATCGTGAAGTAGTATTAAGTAAAAAACGTTAATTTAAAAAACCAAAAAACCCAACTGACTGTAAAAAAAAAAGAATTAAATATATATGAAGTTAGGTATAGGTCGTCTTATAACTAATTGACAATCGGGGACTATATACCTACACAGTCGAACAAATACATATATGTATGAGTTTGAGTATTGAGTACCCTCCGACTGCCAAATAGGTAGTTATAGGTACTTAAATGCGTTTTGTTCATATATTTTTTTTACATTTAGTCGGGTTTTTTGGTTTTTTAAACTGCATTTTTTTATTTTTATTTTAGCCTATTACACTCCGGAATACGAATATTATTATACCTCACTCGTCAAAATCGGTCAAGCCGTTTAGGCTACAGGGCGTCCCGTAGGAACGTACATAGGATACGCGCGAAATTCATAACCCTCCCTGTACTAAAGTACCAAAAATTGTGTCCGAACGAACGATAGGGTATTACTGATTTGCATATATATATTTGACAGATCAGCGGATATTTTGTGCATTTCCTATTTTGTGTTTTGTATTTTGCTTATAATAAGCTTCAAAAGGCATTTGAAAGATATCTGTTGGGCAAATTTAATTGCAATTTATATATTCATTTTCTTAGAATAAAATCGTCGTTGTGAAATAAACGATTTTTTTTCACAAAAACAAATTATGAAATTTAAATTCTGCGATGACAACAAATGTAATAGAATCTAAGAAATAATAGAAATTTGCACTAAGAAATGTGGAGGCCTAATATTGTTTATTGGTACCGTTTCACTAATGCTGTACATTTTTACTTAAGCTGGCAACCAGCTAATCGACATTAGTGGTTGATTATTAGTAAGGCTGTTTGATTATATTTTTCGTTTGACAGTATTTTGTTTTTTTAAAAATCTGTTGTTTTTAGAATATACGTACATTTACGTTTGGGCATTTTCTTTCTTAATTCACTTCTTTTCATTTAAAAAAACACACACCCTATACCTAAACAAAACAAAACAAACCGATATATTTACTTTAAACACAAATTGAGCTGTCAAATGAGTGGGTGTGCTCAGACGATTGTTATAAAAAAAAACAAAAAATGGTGTTGGTGTTGTGTTCAGAAATGAATGAGTTCGGGTACAAATATATTTTAGGTCGTGTTCGCACCAGAAAGATGCAGAAAATTTCTGTAAAGGGTGATTTTTTAGCTGGTTTGGTTTTGGCAACACTGGTTTTGACAGCTGACGTGTGTTTAGTACCTTGTGTCACTGTCAAACAGCTTCAGTTTGGTTTGCAATTTAACCATGGATCGTCTTACAAATGAACAATGCTTGCAAATTATTGAATTTTACTATCAAAATTCGTGCTCGGTTCGAAATGTTCATCGCGCGCTGCTTCCATTTTATGATCGGCATTCTCGACCTTCTGAGCAGTCTATTCGGAAGATTGTGACAAAATTTCGCACCAAATTTACTTTGTTGGACATTAAACCACCAACACGTTTACGTACTGTGCGTAGTGAAGAAAATATTGCGGCCGTATCAGCTAGTGTGACAGAAGACCGCGAAATGTCGATTCGGCGCCGTTCCCTGCAGTTAGGCCCTTGTTACAGCACTACGTGGAAAATTTTGCAGAAGGATTTGTAAAGCCTTTTAAGATACAGCTGGTGCAAGAACTAAAGCCAGCCGACCTACCACAACGCCGAATTTTTGGTGAATGGGCTCTTGGAAAGCTGGCCGAGGATCCGCTTTTTTATCGAAAAATTGTGTTCAGCGATGAGGCTCATTTTTGGTTGAATGGGTACGTAAATAAGCAAAATTGCCGCATTTGGAGTGAAGATCAGCCAGAAGCATTGCAACAGCTACCAATGCATCCCGAAAAAGCCACTGTTTGGTGCGGTTTATGGGCCGGCGGCATTATTGGGCCATATTTCTTCAAAGATGATGCGAATCGCAGCGTTACTGTCAATGGTGAACGCTACCGAGCGATGATAACAAACTTTTTTTTGCCCGAAATGGAAGTTCTTGACTTGCATGATATGTGGTTTCAACAAGACGGTGCCACATGCCACACAGCACGCGAAACAATGGCGCAATTCCGAGGCGAGTTTGGTGAACAGTTAATTTCACGTTTCGGGCCGGTCAATTGGCCGCCTAGATCGTGCGATTTGACACCATTAGATTATTTTTTGTGGGGGTATGCCAAGGCTAATGTGTATAGGGACAAGCCCGCTTCGATTGACGCACTGGAAGCCAACATCCATGCATTCATTCGTGAGATACCGGCCGATATGTGTGAAAGAGTATGCCAAAATTGGACTCAGCGGATGGGCTACCTGAGACGCAGCCGCGGTCAACATTTGCATGAAATTATCTTTAAACATTAAATTGCAAGGTTCAAACTATCGATTCAAATAAATATTTCATTCATTTTTTCGAATTTTTTGTGTGTTTTTTTTTAAAAAAAGTTCTAAACCTCTTAAAAAATCACCCTTTATTACAGGACAAATTGCATATTTTTTGAAAAAGATACAGGACATTTTTTTTTAGTTAACAAGAGGGCATGTCCTCTTAAAAGTGGGCGTCTGGTCAGCCTAACTCTAAACAATAAAGCCTAGATTCGATAAAGATAGATTCTCAGATACGATTCGGAGGATTTTCGTTTCGAGGCATTATTCCGAATAACTGTTCGGAACATTGTTCCGATACAATTTAACGCACTCCAGCGTTTTGTATTGCAGTGCGATAAAGTTTGTTTTTAAAAACAATAATAGTAACGCATATTTTTGTATTTATTGCCTTAACTTGTGTTTTCAGTGTAAGGTCAAGCCAAAAAAAAAACAGACACCAAACGATAAATCAATGCGTCATCGCATTTCAATTACTTTTTTTTTCGGAAACGGACACCTCGAATGTAATTTGAGGCTCCGGCAGAGTAATGCGCTGAGGAGAATTTTCCCTTCCGACGGATACCTCGCTAGGGCCGAATGTCACGTATCATACGTCAGCCATACGAAACGTAAGCTTACTACTCAGTCATAAAATTCTTGACTAGGTTTTTCAATAAATTTCAACAGAAAAAAAATTTTCATGTGACTGACTGACACTGCGACCTAAAAGATCTAATGTATCATTGGGGTGGGCGTTAGTATAATAGACGAGTGACCTCCCTAGTTAAAGCAGAGTTCATTAAGTCTGCTAGTGAACGTGTCTCTCTGTTAAGGTGCATTTTCTAAACGAATGAAGTGCCTGACAGTCACAGAGAATGTTTTCAGAGGATTCAACATCTTCCAGACAGAACTTGCATTCTGTCTCGGGACAAAGGTACATTTTATTAAGATGGTATCTTAAGCGAGAATGGGCTGTGACGAAGACCACCACGACCACCTTGCTTATATTTTCCCTATTGAGTCTAAGGAGGCCCCGGGCGGCAATTTTAAATATACATATACAATTTACAAAACGGATTCGTTATTCAGTCCAAAAAATTTATTTACAAAGTTTACATTCCTTGTGTTACAATCCAATGAACGCTGCTCACTAGTAACTACATTTTACAAAAAAAATATAAACTTGTACAACACACACAAATTTTAACACAGTATACACAACAACAGGACTCATTCCATAACATTTCAGGCGATTACCGTCGAAGCGATAGACCTCCAAAATTATGGACTAATTACAAAATTACCAGTTTTAGAGAATTATCCAGTTTATTTTCCACAAATTTAATGTAAGCTGACGATAGTGTCAAAAATTCGGCCAGAATATAACTTATTATGTTAATCAAAGTTTCAAAAGCGATATCGTCCAGACGATTATTGTCATAAGGAATCTGCCCCCCGCATTCGAAATTACCCGTTTTCGCTTTAAAAATTATTTAAGGTCCACAATGATCACTCTAAGGCTATCTAATCTGTGTATCATGGCTATAGAGCAAGAAACCATAGAAACCATCGATACTGAAAAAATAATAATAGATTTTGCCCTGATGAAAAGTAGGAAAACAACATTTTAAAGAACTTTTCTGTGAATAAATAAAAAAGTTTCTTGTAAATAAAATTAAATTAATTAATTAATAATTAAATTAATTACATATGTACGTGCAAAAAAGTAAAAGTTTATTTCCTTTTACTTGAAACTAAATTAAATGTTTCATCCTTTTATTTAAGAATTTTTTTTTAAAACATATTTGAGCTATGAAAATATTTATTTATTTATAAATGAATTTAGTTAATTAATGTGTTGTCTTAAATTTCCTCCTTGTCGGAAAAAAAGAGGTCGTGTGTATTTGACTCGGTTTTGACGACTTTAATTTTTTTTTAAATGAAACTACGTGTGCGTTGCTGTCATTAATACTTTGGAGGCAGAGGGCAGACTGAGGAAATGACCTTGTCTGTCTATCAAATTATTATTTGCAACGTAAAAGCAATCACTTAGAACCTCCTAGGAAAATGTCCTTAGAGAATTCGAAGTTCTTACCTAGTCGCTGGTCGAAAGAATTATTAAATAAACAACATTTCGGCTGTCTTTTTATACTGCTAAAATGAAGCGTTTACATTTAATTTTTTTTAGAAAAAAACTATACGCTGTTTGAATTGTTTGCAAGGAAAATTGCAAATTTAAAATTTGCGGCTTCATTTTTGCTTCACTTGCTAGAAAGTAGTACGAACAACAGTTGACAACATTTTGAAGAGAAATTTTATCAAGTTTATTGACTTACTGGTTGAAGGGTAGTGATGCGATGTCATGAGAACACAAGCGTTCTCACCTAGCCTCTCACTATCAACTCCTACTCTCACCTCCACGTGGTGACTGGTGGATGCCTAGTACCTCGACTGGAGATTGGGTAACCAGCCCCTTTGGAAGGTCGTTGGTGGCAGCGGACGAGGGAGGGGGAGAGTGTTGTTTTCTCACTAAGGCACCTCCTCTGATACCAGACGGCAGCGGAGGAGTTCCCTAGATGTAACCAACGGTGGCGCCTACAGTTCCAGTCAGGCCGAACTATTTAGTGTTATCCCTATAAAGCTGCTCTGACATATTCGGATACCAGGTCTATAGGGATTTCCAATACCGAGCCAGGGTGTGGGAGAAGAGATGGTGGCGGATGAGCCGATGAGGACGGCAGCGCTCACATCCCAAAGTGGGTTACTAGCACCGGAACAACCGGCCTGCTGTCCTAAGGTCAAGGGCCTGACCCTCCAGGTTGGGAGTTGTGCTGTCGGGGTAACTTCCCGACCATGTAAAAAAAACACTAGTTATGAGAGAGACACGAGGAGCCTCGGATAACGATTTCCCTCAAACTGTAACCAGACCCGGAACGTCAACGGACAACGATCTAAGAGTATGTACTTGGAACGTGCGAACGCTCTACACTCCAGGTGCTACTCGAAAACTTAAGTCTGTCCGCGGGGCAAACGTCGACTCTGACCATTTTCTTGTTGCGGCTAAGTTCAGAGCTCGACTATCCAACGAGAAGAAGCTGCGTTCCGCCCAGAAGAAGAAATTCGACGTTGGACGCCTTAGCACACCTGGAGTAGCCAGAGTCTACAAAGAGCGCCTGAGTGAGAAACTCTCCGCAGTGTATTCACCTACCACAGATGCCAACACTCAGTGGTCCCAGTATCGCGACATCATCAAAGAGGTAGCCGAAACCACCTTAGGATACCAGCCACCCCAGAGAAAGAGCCCGTGGACGCTGCAGCGCAAAACAAGGGCAGCGAGGGAAGAGTATCGAGGCAGGAGGAGGGAAGAGCAGAAAATCCTGCGGAGAAAGAAGAGGGCCTACGCAGCCTCCCAGCTCAAGGAGATCGAAGAGTCTTGCGATCGAAACAACATCCGGAAGTTCTACAAGAAAGCAAAGCAACTGGCTGCTGGCTTCAAGACCGGAACGCAGGCTCTTTGAAACAGTGAAGGAAACCTAGTCACCGAAGCGCAGGGAATAGTAGATGTGTTTAAGCAGCACTTCCAGCTGCTGCTAAATGGGCATCATGTAGAGAGAGTGATAGGGCAAGAAGAGAACCCACGTCCAATCAATGAAGAACCAGTTCCACCACCCAGTATAGAAGAAGTTGACTTAGCAATAAAAAAGCTAACGAATAACAAGGCCGCAGGCTCTGATGGTTTACCAGTGGAGCTCTTCAAATACGGTGGTGATGTTTTGGTAGGGCGCATGCACCAAATCATCAACCAAGTATGGGTGGAAGAAAGCATGCCCGATGACTGGACTATCAGCTCCATATGCCCCATCTACAAAAAAGGCGATCCTATGTCTTGCAAAGAACTATCGAGGCATATCCCTGCTTAATGTCGCATACAAGATCCTATCCAACGTACTGTGTGAACGTCTCAAACCGTTCTGCAACACACTAATCGGCACGTACCAGTGTGGCTTCCGGCCCGGCAGATCGACTATAGACCAAATTTTCACACTGAGGCAAATCCTGGTAAAGACCAATGAATTTCAAGTCGAGACTCACCACCTTCATCGAATAGTTCGGACGAGCTACTTCCATACTGCACGTTGCACGAGTATTTTTCAGTGTCACGCGACACATCTAGATCAGTTTTGAAGAGATCCTGACTTCAACCATTGTCATACAGACCATACGCGGCTTTGAAGTCGATGAATACATGTCGCGACTTAAAGGTTGATGGTCCTTTCTATGATTTGCCTCAGTATGAAAATGTTTTCTATAGTCGATCTGTCGGTATGGAAGTCAAACTAATAAGTTCCGCGTACTGTGCGAACGCCTCAAATCGTTCTGCAGGACAGTTGGATAGCATCTTATGCCACATTAATAAGGGACGTGCTAAGCTCATTTAATGCTTCCGAATGTGGTGCGCCTTGTCTACTTCTGTTCCTCCACAGTAACATTTCGGACTGAATCACCTAATTTTTCAATTACAATATAGTACACACTATAAGATAAGTCATAACTTCTTTAGCGCTTGTTAATTATAACAAAAACTAACAATATAGGGAAACCGTAATTGGTTGTAACATTGTTGAGAAACTGAACTCGAATACCCTTCCTGCGGTAAGTTGTTTAATTTAAAATTCGTCCCTATAAAAACAGCGTCTTATCTGAACTGTAATTCGAGATATTTGCTGTCGCTATTGTTTCTTTTTTTACGTACATACGATCTTTTGCTAAGGCTTATTCCTTTTTTCCCTCATAGGAAATCGCAATGCAAAGTTCGCATTTTTGACAGCAGTTTAAAAAAATCAAGATTAATCATGTTTACTTTTCAAATGCAACTATACGCTTTCTAATCTTCGTTACCATTTCTTTGTATAAATAACTGAACTTTGTCCTAATTATTCAATCAAACACAACTGTCAAAATGACTTGTTAAATAAAATTTCCATCAGCAGTCACATCCATTAAAATTTACTGGCTGTCAGCACGTCAAACGCAGCCCAACATCTGCGAACAAGTTTTCCTATTAGCATTCTACAGCTTGTGTCCTGAAATAAAACGCACGGTGCATAGAGTTTTGCGAAATATCAATTGGCCATGACGCCCAATTATGCTCATTTGCGTGTTACATATTCATTGCACTGTGACGGCACAATACTGACAGATGGGAAAATAGAGTTATTTACTGTCAATTGTTGCTGTCAAATCGCTTGTAGGGTAACACTTTAGAAAAGTTTAATGCGATTCGTCGCGGTATGAAAAGCTGTTTAAACTCGTCTGACGTGTTTTTTGAAGTGAACGATTTTGGCACCGCAATTGTGCAGAGCCCGCGCATTTCTAGTTTCAGCGGTTTGTTTATAATCTCTGACACTCAACTGTGATGGGAGGAGCGAACGTAGTTCGTAATTGTACAAAAAATATTGTTGACCCGGGGTTGAATCGCGTCTTCCGTGAAAGAGCAATACTTAAAAAAATCTACTCAACCGGGACAAGGACAAAAATTAAATGCGGTCTAACTGATTTCCTTTTTGTACTCACACATAAATTATTTTTCCCCGATGTACTCAAATGAATCCATCACATTGTTTTATGAAAACCGTTTGCGTGCAACGTCATCATCACCGTATTAACCTTACACTTGTACCGCTACAGTCCTCGAGCTTAACTTTAAGGCCCTTACAACTATCCTTGAATCAGACTGAATTCATACTCCTGCCCTTGCCCTTGTACCTGTCACACTTCGCTGATAGACAAGAGCACCACGTGTGCCATTTACATCTGCCTCGTGTTATCCGCATTTCATACTCACCCTCTCCGTTTTCAATGTCATCTTACTACTTGTCGTCAACAACTTTCCGCAAAAACTTGCATCCTTGTGTACCCATCGACATCGGTTCACGTACAGATATACCCCACCCCTTCTTAGATGAGAGTGGGTACCTGTTACACAATGGCTCTTATATCAAACGCGCTGCCAAAGGAGAAGGATACGTATCCCATGGAAAATCAATAAGATAATGAGCTCCTTTCTCTCGTTATTCGCTGTGCGTGCGTATCATTTGCCAAATGAAATCGTCCGTTAGGAATTAGCTTCTCGTGCCGGGACAATCAAACGAATACGACTACATGAACACTACAAGAGATACCGATCTACATAATGTTGTGTACAGCCTTTGTGTAATCCATTGGCAAAGACGACAGGTCCGGGTCAAGGACGAACCGATAAATACAGTCAAGCGGCACAAAGTGGAGGTGAACATGCCTCAGGAGAGGGGATGTACCATCATTCTTTTTGTATTGGTCATGGTCAATGTTTTAATTAACTTTCTGCCACCAAACAGTCGGGGATTGGTATCACTCTCTCTTGCAATGTTGATTTCATCTCCTGAATGTCAAAAGGTATTTCCATTTGGCAACTGACGGAGATTTATTTAGCTTTTTAGATTATGTTTCTCACGTTTACGGTTACGTTTGCCCCCTTCACCACCGATTTGGCTTCCTTTATCCTATGCCGTCCCTCTGTGTGCTGCTATTTTATGACCCGAATTGTGATTTCCATAAGAAGCCATTCAATTGTTTTTTGCGTTGTAGCGCAGAAAAAAAAGTGAGAGAGAGCGATGTGGTAAAGGAGGAGCCCGCTCACCTGGGCCGCAAGATGAGTGATAGGCGACACGAGACAAGTGCGGATTGAGGAATTCGAATTGAAAGACAAGTCGATAAATTGTTGCCATCGCAACTATTCGGCTTAAAATGCCATCAGCAATGGTGACGGGTGACGCTAAAGTTGATAAGCTCCTAAATGGAAGTGCTATCGATGATGCTGCTTTGTGTGGATGCGGTGTCGATTTCAAACTGAATTTGACTGTATATTATATGGTAAAAGGATCATTTTGAAATTCAGCTTTGTATATGGGTTACAAATTGAGTGTACTATTGTGTTCCACATTTGGTATCGCATATCAATGGAGTCCGCTTACATCAACAATAGGGAGTATTGACAACAGCTAGTTCTTATCAGGTCGTCATATTTCAAGTGGTTGTAGTTTTGAACTTGTGTAGGTACTTGTAGATTTCTCAGTGCTTCTTATTTCAGGCATCTTTTTGGATGACTTATGTTGCGTTTTATTTTTTACGTAGTCGGATTTTGAACGCAATTTCCTAACCCTATTTGATGGTGGGTATGGGTGGTAGGTTAGTGGGGTATTGATTTCGTAGTCAATACTGATTGATTCTGATGCTCGTTGGTGCCTAATTTATAGATAGTGTGAACAATGGGTTACCCATGAAATCCCGAAGCACAAAATCATATTCACGCATTTGGTTTTACCCTGGCAAAAGCCTTCACTTTAACTTAAGAAATAAAATTGAATTTCATGTAAAAAGTAAAATGTCTCAATACATAGAAAATTTATTTTGGGATTCGGGCAAAAAGTAAATATTTGGGATTTTGGAATTTGGTCCAACTTTGGGTTTCCCGTAAGCAATTTCTTACTGCGCTGCTAGGATTCGTAAAAGCTTATTAACTGAAATCCAACGTAGGCCCACGGGATATATTGATCGCAAAAACTACTCGTTGTAACCTTTTATTAGCGAGCTCGCTGCGACTGTCGAAGAAGTACTCGCCTGTATATAGTCTTCTTCGAGTTGGCAGGTGCGATGAATATAGTGCTCCTTCTCCTCGTAGGCTGTACAGGGTGGGCCAAATACAAGTTTCTTTTAAAAAATGCAATAAAATAAACAAAACTAATTTTTTTTCCATGTATTATGGCTCGCTGCTGCATCAAGGTCGGTAATGACTTAACCGAGACCTTTGATGTCAAAAAAGGATTTAGATAAGGCGACGCGCTGTCATGTGACTTCTTTAACATCATACTTGAACGAATTGTACGAAACTCACAAGCCAACATACGAGGTACGATCTTTCAAAAGTCTGTACAATTACTTGCATACGCGGACGATATTGACATAATTGGAAGAACACAGCGAGCTGTCACTGGCGCGTTTGCAAGTATAGACACAGAAGCGGCTAAAATGGGCTTAGCGGTTAACGAGGGCAAAACCAAATATATGCTGTCAACAAGAAGGGACACCCAACATCGACGAATCGGGCGGAACGTCACAATAGACAGCTATAACTTTGAGGTAGTAAGGGACTTTGTCTACCTTGGCTCTGCTATAACATCTGAAAATGACATCTCATCAGAAATCAAACGGAGAATAACTCTTGCCAATCGCTGTTTCTTTGGGCTGAGAAGGCAACTGTGTAGTAAGGCCCTCTCCCGAAAGACTAAGGAGACTCTGTATAAGACCCTCATCATCCCAGTCCTGCTGTATGGATCTGAAGCATGGACTATTTCCAAAGCGGATGAAGATATCCTTGGTCGATTCGAGAGAAAAATTCTTTGTAAGATATTCGGTCCCGTTTGCGTTGACGGGTTTTGGAGGAGACGATTCAACGACGAACTATACGAGCTGTACAGCGACATCGACCTAGTCAAAAAACTGCGCATTGGACGTTTGAGATGGCTAGGACATGTAGAGCGAATGGACATCAACGCTCCGGCCCGCAGAGTTTTCGATTCCAACCCAGAGGGTCAACGCAGTAGAGGAAGACCTCGCCTTAGGTGGCGCGCACAAGTAGAAAAGGACCTCAACCAACTTGGAGTGCGCAACTGGAGGCAGTTGGCTAAGGACCGGGCCAACTGGAGAGGCTTGTTGGTTGAGGCCCTGGTTCACCCCGAACTGTAGCGCCACCTAAGTAAGTAAGTAAGTAAGTAAGTATTATGGCTTTATTAACAGGAGCAAACATTCCGATTGATTATGGAACACAACGTCGTTCAAGTGGCTGCCTCGACTGGCTTCGGAGTAGCGTATTCTGTCACTCCAAGCGAATAATCCGAGAACTTTGTGCAGAATTCTGCTCAGGCTAGTGCGTGAAATGTTGAGCGACACTCAGTGCGAAACGTTTTGGATATGTCTCATTCAGTTGGATATACGCCCGCACCATAGAACCATCTATGAAAATGGGTATACCGAAGTCGTTTGCGAGTGCATTTTCCTCCCATTATGGTCTGGAGGGGAAGCTCACAGAGAGGTTTTTATGAAAGTTGAGTTTCGGTATTATAGTCAATAGATATACGTGGGATGTTGGTATGTCCATAGGGACTTTCGTAATAGTATTCGACTTCTTTCAACCTAACCGCGCTGCACGATACAATGTTTTTTTTAAAACGATCCTCCGACAGAACAACGTTGAGCACCTCGTTTGGACTTGATCGTATGGCCCTTGAACTCTGCTTAATTTATATAGAAGATATCTTAAGGTTGTAAGACCAGCATGAGGTCCACTATGTTTCAGATCGTATTCGTAATGAAGCGCGAGGTGCAGTTCGACCACCTGGATATATTGCAGTTCAGATTTAGAGAGGACTTGTATACTTCGACTAATTTTGTTTCCGTTTCGTAGCCGTCTGTATAGAAGCCGACGGAAATCCTACATCACTTTCCCAGTCAGTACTGGAGGGTACATTATATAGATTTTGAAGTTTTTGTGAAATTAGAGCTAGCGGGGGGTTATCAGTGTCTTTTGGAATGCATTCATGTCTATTGAGAATAATAGACAAATGACTTGATTGGTCCACAAACGGATTGCTTTCGTACGAATGGCCCCTTGTACCGCAGTTTGTATAAGTATAAGAGCCTATTGCTTTTCGACAGTTTACTCACAGTAAGTACAGCAGCATCATCTGTTACTGCAGCTATTTCTTCACTTCACTATTTCGTCCTTCCAGCTTTGAACCTATAAAATCGCTGACAGCATCGGTATTCTTTCTATTGGTTTACTATGATTACTTCAGAATAATTCAGCCCCTACCATGAAAGATAGAGTTTATCAAAATGAAGACCGCCTTTCAATAAGTTGTTTTTGTGCTTAAATATCACCATAAGCATAGACACGGCATATACAAACCAAGCTATTGGGGAGCTTCAAATTTAGATTTCAAAATTCGTTGGATACAGCTTCCGTACAGTGGTCCCAGATTGAGGGGAAAAGCTCTAATTTTGGCGCTTTTTCAATGAAAAAGGGGAAAACGAAGGGGAAGCTTAAAAAAGGGGGAAAAATGAACAATATTTTTGTAAATTAAATTGCTTAAAAGTAAATAATTCATTTGAACGCATTTCCATTACAAATAAATTTCAATGTTATGCTCATAATGAAATGTTCACACGAAATATGAAAGAAGACAGCCAGACAGACAGAATTTTGTGAATATCTGAATGCATTCACTTAATTAGGTTTTTATAGAATTAGCTAACTGATCCTTGCATAATATGTACCTATATTTTTATGTTCTAGCTTGTTAATAAAGACAGTTATAAAACGACTTAATTTTTTTTAGTTTTTTCATATAAAAATAAAGTCAAATTTCACTTGGGGAAAAAGAGGAACTTTTTTCGAGTTTTGGGGAAAATTATTGCCTTTGCTGATAAAAATAGGGGAAACCAATCTTCATAGTCTGGGAACTGAGATTTTCCGCATCTATATGCACGAAATTAGACTTAGGGAGTTGAATAAAACCATCTTTCTTATAAATTCAGTTAATAGAAGACCCACGGATGCGATTTTAGACCCATTTTTTGATCTCGATTTTGGGCGTTCCGATTACTAGTTTTTTTTTGACATGTTTTCTGACACACTTTTCTACCGGACGTGATTTTTGACTCTTTTACGGTATGTATTCCTATGCGATTTTTGACATAATTTTGAACTCGTTTTCGAAGGGTTTTTGGTCGAGCACTTGGACACATTTTCCGACGAATTTTCAACGTTCGTTCCGAGGCAATTATTGGCTCGATTTTAAAAGCGTTTCCGACGGGCTTTTTAGCATGTTTTTCGAAGCGTTTTTTGTCACTTTTCAAATAATTTTTGGCTGTTTATTGAGACAATGCTCCGATGCAATTTCGGAAGTGTTTAGAGAAGCTATTTCGAAGGCCTTTATTTACACATTTTTCACTGTGGGATGATGAGAAGTCAGGTACAAAACCGATTGTGTATTATATTTGGTTTCCTGGTCGGAGGTCGGCATTTTTCTTATATTAATTGAACTACCTCCCCAAACGAAATATCTGTGTAAATGAAAGACCAGCGATAAGTTTCGGTGAAAAAATGGCAGCTGCAATAAAAATAAGCTCCACTACCCACGCGACCAATAAGCGTGCCAAAACAAAGGGTCTATCACATTCTTTCTCAAATAAACAGCAAAATACCGCGTACATACATTTTTGATGCAGCATTTAGAAAAACAAGTGCGAGCAAACACCACCATAAGACATGAGGTAGGCGTACGTGCGTGCCATACTTCAAGGAGGCGCCTTTTTCCTCTGATTCGGTTTTTATTTTATTTTGCCCTCGCACTAAAAAGAAAATCCACAATTGTACGTGCGAAATGAGTTCTTTTCCGTGAAAAATCGAGCCGAATTTTATACATACGACGCACATTGAGTTGCTTCACGGAGCCGGATTTTGTTATCCCCAATCCAAAGGAGCGAGTTGTATATTCTGCACGGGTTTCATGCGAGATGAATCGCTTCGGCATTGAATATATTTTTTATTCACTAGCGTCTTTTTGTAAATCAAATTTGTACTCCGTCCTGAGGACAAAATTTCAGCGCAAATATTCTGTGAACCGAAATCAGTAACAAAGGGAGGTAATGTGGTTATAGAGAACGCTACACAATGTCGCAGTCGTTGTCTCGAAGTCCACTTACTTTAGTGTTTATTTAGTACGGCTCAATGAATACTGTGTGTGAGCACACACAGAACTTGTAATCTATAAGTAGTATAATGAAACCTGCTTAATAAGCACCATCGAATTATTGAATGGCTCAGTACCACTCAGGCAGAAAAATATCTTTCAAAGGACTCGTACGATGATGAGACCATCCTTCGGTAGAGGAAACGAATACAGAACTGCGAAGTTTGGTGCCAGGACATTGAAAATTGAATGGGGTTCTATAAATAAAGAGCGTAGTCGGGTACGTCTTTCCGCTCAGATATATTTAGTGAGATGAGCTGAAAAGGAAAGATATCGCCTGCATCATAATTATGAATTTCGTAATATGTTTCAGTGGAAAGCTTAGATTGGCAACCTAGGTGACTAATTTAATAAGTCAGTCATATCTTTTAGGGGCTTAGTTCCACACGGGTATTGCCCTTGAAGGAAGCTTCAATGTCGTTATAAGGGTGGCTTTATTAGGACAATAGATTGGCCCTACTTAGACAACTGAGGAAGTCGTTAGCAGAGTAATATCAATTTAAGTCCGATGTCACTGTGCAACCTCGGAACAATGAGATTCAGCTTTTGAATATAAAGTTTTGTTCCCTTCTTTGAAAATTCTTTCACTGTCTTTAGTCTGTTTGATATGAATTTTGCTCCTGATGATAGATAATTTGCATAATTTCTAGGCAGCGTATTGGTTAGTTTTGAAGGGTTCATCATATCACGCAAACTTCTTTTACGCGACAAAAAAAAAAAAACCTAACATAGGCTTATACCTGACCACCAGTTCGGGTTTAGAAGAAAACATTTGAGGATCGATCAAGTGCATCGGATAACTGACGTAATAGAGAAAGCTCTAGAAGAAAATAAAATCTGCTCTGCCCTATTCTTGGACGTTTCGCAAGCATTTGAGGTATGGCATGGAGGCCTTAAGTGTAAATAAAGACAAGTTCTCCCCGAACGGCTATGGAAAATTCTAAAATCGGATCTAGAGAATAAACTCTTTCGTGTCAAACACGGAAACGAATATTCCGAATTTGAAGAAATAAGGACAGGTGTGCCGCAAGGTAGCGTGGATTTTACATATCAGCAAACAAATAACTTGCTTGTACGATTAAAGTTCCATTTGCAAATGAGGCCAAAAATCTCGGATTTGACTCTCGACAGAAAGTTGAAATGGAAACCACATTTAAAAAAGAAATACGAAGAACTTTAAAGCAATATAGAGATATTTATTGGCTACTCGGAGAATATTCCAACCTTAACCTTGAGAACAAGCTGTTTTTATATAAGCAAGTGGAGATAATTGTATACTAAATTATACCAGTGACACAAATCTAAATATTTTACAAACTTTTCAAAGTAAATTGTTATCATTCGTCAGCGCACAGTGGTGCATTAGAAATGAAGATCTCCATAGAGACCTCGGAATTCCCACGGTTAAGGATGAAACGTAAAACTGCGCTCGAAAGCATATAAATCGATTAATGATACGTTAATAAATGGGTCCGTAAAATTATTGATGAAACGAATTTATAGCGGCGTTAACAACGACTTAGTCCGATAATTATCAACCGCCTTAAGATTTAAAAAATTGCTAGGTACTTGTATGTCATAACTTAGTTGCCGTAGAAACATTTTGGAGGTGGTTTTAGTGGGTAAAAATCTCACACAGCACGCCGCACGCGCCGGCTGTCGTCATATTAGCCCAAATTTGCTAAACATCCCTTTAATGGTTCACTAGAAGCATCACCATTTTCTGTGCTGTCCGAATTGACAGATATACAAACAACAGACGGGAAAGCGAAAAACCCGAAAAAAAATTTCTTCTCACAAATTAAATCGACGAAACCGAAGATCAATAAACTCAATTTCCATCAAAAGAAAGCCCTGAATTAAATGAGGATTATAAATCAGTCCTTATTTGCCACATCACCCTCCCTATCGTTTCTAGGAGGACTTTCCTTTATTTTCTAAAACACGTACCCTTCGCCTTTTACCCAATCCAGAAATGGAAGTAAGTTGCGAAAATTAGAAATGTACCCCACTCGTACCCACCACTGCCATGGCGATAATGACCGACAAGTCACTTTTGGCTTTCGAAACAGACCGATATTATGGAGTTTCATTCCACAAGGACGTCGGCGATTTTCCTATCTCATTTTTCATCCTCCAAGATAGGAAATTTTCCCTCGTGAAACAGCGAAAAGAAAAATGCGTCGTCATTAGACCGAAACGAAAATGGGGGTATGGGGTTAAGGTGTCACTATGAGAATACTTTCTTCAGCTGTGACATTTTTTTTAAAAATAGGCACAAGCTAAGCAGATTAAAATATTTATGTGTGCTCAAACGGGTTTTATAATGTTTACTCTACTCGTCGAAAGTGGGAGTTAAATGGGATTAAAATTAGCGGTAATTACTGTTGTGCTACAGAGAAAAGATGAAAGCTTTGCCTGATATTTACCATGTAATATCCTCCGCGAACAAACGCGAGAATGTTTCCACATACCTATACTCCTCCATAATTAGCATGTTTTCTATTTTGTATCATTCCTCTTGTGAATTAAATTACCAGCGACAGTGTCTTTGTTGCAGTGTGCAGAAGCAAAAATGGCAGCTCGTTTCTCTGATTAAAACTGATTAGGGTGGATAATTGGGATAGCAGGAGGAAGGTGAGTACCAAGCTGGTAGTCTAGCTGCTTAAAGTTGCAAAGCCCTTTAATAGAAACTGATGCACTTTGTTATCTAAAAAGAGAGAGGTCGAATTTGTTCGGAAGCCTTGGTTTTAATAATGCAAAATGATTAGTTTAGGTAAAATGTTGTTCAATTTTTTATGGACAAAGGATTTTTATGAACCTGAAACACTTATACGTACGGGGTCAATAAGTCCCTGAAAATGAAATAAGGAACACTATTTTCGGCATAAAAACGTCTTATTTGTCAACATAGTCTCCTTTTAGCTCGATGCACTTCAGCCAACGTTTCTCCAATTTTTTGATGTCCTCCAAATAATACGATTTCTCGAGCCCCTCAAAATAAGCGTTCGTTTCAGCGAGGTACTCTTTATAAGACCCAAATTAGGCGCAGTGGAAAAAAACCATAAGATTGAATTTGGGGTTTTCCGGGGATCGAATCTAGATGGTTTATTTTTTTTAGTATCACTCTTGAGCTTTTCACCTACCTACCCACTAAATTGACGGGGTCAATAAGTTCCTGAAAATTAAATAAGGAACACTCTTTTCGGCATAAAAACGTATTTTCTTCAACATAGTCTCCTATTAGCTCGATACACTTCATCCAACGTTTCTCCAATTTTTTGATGCCCTCCACATAATACGATTTCTCGAGCCCCCCAAAATAAGCGCTTGTTTTAAGGATGACCTCTTTATTAGACCCAAATTAGGCGCAGTGGAAAAAAACCTTAAGATCGAATTTGGGGTTTTTCGGGGATCGAATCTGGATGGTTTATTTTTTTTTAGTATCGCTCTTGAGCTTTTCACCTACCTACCCACTAAAATAATAAATAAATAAAAAAATCAACCAAACTTTTAGTGAATGCGCAAATTTTGGGTGACCCAGTAGTGCACTTTACGCTATTATTGTTTTTTTTTGCCATTTTCGTTAATCTGACTCTGTGTTCTGTTCACGCAACTCCATAAACTAAGTACTAAATAGACTGACAGGTTCAGCCAAAAAAGAGGGATTGCCTACAAGATTAATTCGACCTCGCATGTAGGGTAGCCCAGTTTGAATTTATGTATTTGTGCCATGTTAATCAAAGGGGGCTCACGCATACTTGAAAAAAACCAGCCTACACTTCCGGTAAAAAACGGATGTCAGTAGCCTGAGATGGACTCTCATTTCAATTTAGAGTGTGGGGCTGTGTTGTAAATAATAGTTTTTCTTAGTCCCAAGTTGGAATTTTTCGCTACATTTTCATATAAATAGGTGTTGTTTGATTTTCTTATCTAGCTACATGCAATAAAAATCAGTTCCAAGCACAGCAAATTCATTTAAAAAAAAAAACTTTTCATAGAAAAACAAACATACGAAATAATTGAATAGCAATGAATGTTCAAATTATAGGATATAAAGAAAAGGAATATTTTTGTAAGTCATTCTATGATGAATTTTGGATACATAGATATTATTTTTATGATATTGATATAAAAAAATTGTTCGTAAATATGTTCGCCATAGAATTTCCTTTTAGTTTCGCAACTAAATTCTCCTTTCACATTCCTATTTTTTAATGATTGATTTGGTTAAACTATTATTAAAAACAGCATTAAGCGAAACTGACAACAAATTTTATATCACTTAAAAAAGTGAAAGAGGAATTACAAACAAAAAATCAAGTTGAAAAGAAAAATACTAGTTTCTAGAATAAATTGCGGAAAGAAACAATAATAAATGTGCAGTCATCATGACATTATTTTCATTCATAAAATGTGCACCAAAAACTTTTCAGTTGTGTTTTTTTGTACCAAAAAAAAAACGCTTACTAATATAAAATGTCTGATTACTAATGATGTGAATTCGTATGAACTAAAAAAAACTTTAGGCAGCTAAACTTAAATGCGTGACATAGGGTACAAATCAATAAACATGTTTATTTGCTATTTCGCTGATATAAAATTTGAGTTTCGTTCTTTCCCGTACATTAAAAAAAAAAATATAAATTTTCGTTTATTCTATCCGCTATTTTTTTTTTATTAAGAACTATAGCTTTAGGTATTCCATATTCATATCCTTCGCTGAAGCAATTGCTTTCAAATGTAATTTTATTAATAATGTCAATTATTTTAAATTTTCTAATAAATTTAATTTGTTTTTTGTTGTTTTCCGTTATTAAGCGGAATCTTCACGAAATTATAACGTTTCACGGTTATAACTAAAAAATCATACTTCAAATCTTAATATTCGTGATCAATTCCTCTCCTTAAATTCTTTGCCGTTTTTCTGTGGAAATTTCCGGCGAAATAATAATAAAAAATCCCTGAAAACAACAAACGAAAACAGACTCAATAAATAGGAACAAAAATATCTTATTTTATTTCTACGAATAAATTGTTGATACATTATTCCTTTTTTTATTTATGTTGATTAAATTCGCTATTATACATTTGGTAGAATAACTATTTACATGTTTCCGTGGTGAAATAAAACAAATATTTTAAACTCTCAGAACGCATCCATCAACTTATCCATCAGCTCACCAAATACACTAGCTCTCAGTCAGTGTTCTTAGCAATCTCTCTTTAATTTTCCTACGAAGCGTTTTAATTTTTCCCTTAACTTAAATTTCCTACCGTCTTTTTTTAATGAAAAAACATTCCTTTAAAAGTAGGTAAAATTTGTATTGTTCGGAAATAAAATCGCATTAAATTTATTTATTTATTTATTTCATCAACAAGCTTAGCTTACAGATTACGAATTTAAATTTATATATAATACATTAAGTTTAATAGAAAGATAAAAACACTTTTGACATTAGTTTGAAAGCAATCAAAATAAAATGCTCTTGAAGCGTTCTCTCGAAATATGAAAATCCATATGTCTGCTTACCACATTGAACGAATTAAGGCATCTAGTAATTGGCTAATTCCGACCATAGTTTGTTCTATGCCCCAGTTGGTAAAAGAAGTGACTATCCCTCAAAACCCTTCCCCTAGCATTAATTGGAAACATAGACAAAAGTACACAACTATCGATATGTGAACACAGTACGTCTCTCGCAAACATTATGTCATGTGCATTCCTTCTTGCTTTAAGTGTCATTTAACCTAAATGTTGACATCTAGCTTCATAAGAGGGCTGAAATCCCAACAATAGGTATGCGAATATTTCATTCGAGATCTTAAGAACGAGATAGCAAAGCATTCTCGAACGTTTGACTTTAAGCAATTATTGACGCACCATCTCGATAAATTGTTCAGGTTCATCTGGACATTTAAGCAGTCATTTAAGCTATTAATTTTTAAGAATATTTTGAGGTCGTCAGCATACATTAAACAGTGGCAAAATTGCAGCTGTTGAACAATATCATCAATAAATATTATAAAAAGGAGCGGCCCAAGATGACTACCTTGAGGAACTCCAGAAGTGCAAGATATTAACAGACTTTCTGAAACCTTCCAATCAAAAATGATGAAAACCATTTCAGCATAGCGGAGTGAAATCCGAATTGCTTTAGCTTTCTTATCAGAAGTACATGGTTTACAGAGTCGAATGCTTTACTAAAATCCGTATATACAGCGTCAACTTGACATCCGCCTTCAACAGTATTTATAACAAAAGATGTGAAATGGACCAGATTAGATGTTGTCGAACGACCCGAAACAAAACCATGTTGAAACTCTGATATGTTGCCCTTAATATGAAAATTTATTTTGTTTTTGACTATACATTCAAAAAGCTTTGGTATAGCAGAAAGTTTGCAAATACCTCTATAGTTTTCTACGTCATTTTTAGAGCCAGATTTAAAGATCGGCACCAAAAATGAGACCTTCCAGTCATCCAAGAATGAACCCGATACTAGTGATAGATTAAATATCATAAGTAGGGGTTTGCAAATAGAGCTGCAACATTTTTATAAAATTATTGCAGGAATGCCATCAGCGCCAGGTTTAGGATTAGGTTTTAGGCTACAGACAGCAGACTCAATATCTTGAATCTCTAGTGCTAGTTGGCCAAAATCAATTTTAGGAAATGAATATGATTCCGGCAAATTAGGTATAAAAGATTTCGAAAAAACCGATTTAAAGAATTGAGCAAATAGTTCGACAGAATCCTTAGCGTCTTAGCGTCATTGGACACATTTCTTTTATAAAACATTTCTTTAGGCAAACATTTCGAGCGCCTTTTTTGATTTATAAAAGACCAAAACGACTTCGAATCTCGTTTCAAATTGTTTTCAACATCGATAATGAAAATGTTATGCAAAAATTTATTTAAGCAAGTAAAATCCTTCCTTAGTTTGCTAAAAATCACTTTATCCGTACTGCTTCCCGATTTTTTAAATTGCTTGTAAGCTTTGTTTTTTAAGTTTCTTAAGTGCAAGAGTTGTCTATTATACCAAGGGGGGTTAGATCTACATTTCCTCACGGAGCATGGAACAAACATGGAAAAGCCGGCCCTAAGTAGAGAAAAAAGTTATTATATTATTATTTCTTTTATTATTATTATTTTATTTTTTCTCCATGACTTAAAGCTAAGTACAAGTTTGCTTAAGAATGTAGGGGAAAAATAGTGTACAATCCGTAACTTCAAATGTTAGTGTGGAATGACACATCGGTTTAATTAACAAATTAAAGTAAATCTGATGTGGGGAAACAACGGTTTTCCTAAAATATTATTATTATTATTTTTGTTTAAACAATTAGTAAAATAAATTCAGGAATTCAAGAATGAATAATTAATAATTATATGTAAATTGACATTAAAACATTGACTTGAGCTGATGATTATGGCAACATATTGCTTTTAAGTAGCGATTCAAGAACATCATAAGTAATAGTGAATAACCAGTCTTTGACATTTTTCAAAAAAGAATTAAAATGAATGGCTGTTCGAACATTGAATGGTAAGTTATTGAACATTAACGGGGCTGTAACAGTGTAGAAGTGCGAAAAATGGGTTTTGTGCGCGATTGGAACATTGACAAGGTGCATATTATTTATACGCAGGCTATAGAGCTGAGTAGTTCTACTAAGAATATTTCCGCTTTTCTTATAGAATTCTTTTAGCACTTTAAAAACATAAAGGTGTCTCAATGGTAAAATACGAAGGTATCTAAATAAGGGCCAGCTCTGATTAAAATGATTTTTATTACAAACAATCCTGATTAAATGTTTCTGAGCTATGAATAATGGTCTTAAAGAGCTACTATAAGAACCACCCCAACTGGTGATACCATACTGCAACTTAGAGTGAGCTAGGCCGTAATAAATTGCTTTTAATACTTTTTGGGAACAGTGTGGCTTGATAAGATACATTTTGCGAGTTACTAGAAGCATATGCGATTTAATGGTTTGAATATGATCTTTCCAATTTAAATTATGGTCGATTAACACTCCAAGGTATTTATAGTGATGAACTGTTTCAATTTGAAAACAATTATTTGAACAGTTTGAACTACCAACAAAATTACTTCTACCACAACTATGTACAGGTAAACAGAATTTTTTACAATCGTAAGCATGGAAACATAAATTAAAATCATTTACCACGTTATCCGATATTTTGAAAGACATAAGTTTAGTTTTCTCGCTAATAATCAGTTTATGTTCCGCAAACCAAAGTCTTAAAGTTTCAAGATCTTCCGAGATCTTTGCAATACAATCGAATACCGTATTGCACTTGTATGTAAAGGCGATGTCGTCTGCAAATGCAGTTGCTTCTCATTATTCCCACAATTTTGATATTTTTTCCTTTTACGCACAGAAGGATTTTCGAAAATTGAAGTTCCCACAAAAAGGTAGACATACCACGATGTAGGAACACTGCTGTGTATCAGGAGTCTATTTCTATACATCTCCCGCCATTAAGAATTTTTTATTTTTTTGCTGCTTCACACTTATTCACAGCCAGTACAATTGAGACCGGGAGGAATGGGGGTAGTATTCAAAATTGCGGGGGAAATCGGGGAGACGTAGAAAAGCTGTCAGTCATACTTAGTTTATGTCATAAAGCGGCTGATATGGAAACATACGTTTCTATTTAAAAAAAAAAAAAATCCACCAGAGCTGCTATGTTTCTAAAACGGTATTTGGTAGGTATAATATGAGCCAGTTACCACTTCAAAAAAAAACAAAAATATTTTGTTGCCAATATTATTCAGTCGTGACTGTTTATATTTGACTGAATATAAATCCACATTACACTTAAACTGAATTACATACCATTGGCAAACTTGGGAATACATAACATAAGATGCGAATTCCCTTGATTTACATAATATTTATAACCAAAACAAAAGTAACAAACTCTCTGCTTCAATTTTAATAAATGAATAAACAATTTGCTAATTTCATAAAATATCCAATGGCGGTAAAAAAAGGAGCCCCGATTAATTATTAACGATTAAATTTTATAGCAAAGTGGTTACCCCTTACTTTCACCGGAGACCCAATTTGAAATCATTAACATTTCACATCAGTTACTTTTAAGCGGACAATAAGTTTTGGCTTTTATTGCATAGAAAGGTGAGAGGTTCGCCTTTTCCTCTTTAGCTTTTATTTCGCATTTCAGGATGCGGGTAGGTAAAAGGTATTTTTTATGTCTTCCTTAGCCCTGAGTGCAATTGAAATTCTAATTGCTGCTTATCCTGTATTGCATAAAGAGTAGATCAGGGAAAAACACCCTCCACGGATATCAGCGTAGTGCTTTGGTTAAGTTTATTTTGGGTTTCCCACAAATCGTTTTCTAATGTACACACAGTACACGCTTTCAATGCTATTGTTGAATAAGTCCTATACAGATTTGAGTCTTTGTTAAGGGCTGTTGTTTAATTTGCAGTCGGAGAGTTTTTGGAAAGTACATTAATTACATTCGCAATTGAATGGCTGCGGTTGGTATTGATTTTGGATGCAATTTGACCAACTTACGTGCAAACATTTAAGAAGAAGGAGCATACATCAATCGGAGGGAAAGAAATGATGGCTCTTTTTGTGATATAAATGCCACTTTGAGTTTTTTTTTATGAGCGATCTACTCCGATTTTATAATAAATTTAAAATCTAATCCGCTTGACTAGCAATCTACTGCGATTTTTCGATTTCCTGTATTTTGAACCTTCATCTGAAAGTATCCAAATCTAATTATTTTTGTTTCGACTGTAATTATATAAGCTCGCAATAAATATATCGGCTACTGGCAGCACTCGAAAAACAATTTTCAATTTAATAGGCTTAGGTTGCAGCATGCTCCCACACAACAACAAAAATGAGCATGCCACCTCTTTCTCACTTCCTAGACTGAGTATGCCTGACCTGATCCTGAACCTGAACTCTGATTTGTATCTTTAATTGTTGTCTGTATCTGCATTCTTGTTATTTCTGAATTGTGCCACCTGCCGGACTGCTGCTGCTGCGACAATATAATACGTCTTTCTTTGAAAGTTTGCAAGTGCAACACAAATCAAAACAACATTTCATTTATTGGTTGGTAATAGAAATAAAGTGCACGACTGGGTTGAACGAAACTTTGGTTGTTGTTGTGCATCTGAGAACTGATACTTGATAAAAGAAACGGTGAATAGAATATAGGGTTATTCATCTGATAGACAGTGCATAAATATAAATAACAAAGTGAGTTTTTATAAGTTGAAGCTGTCAGTAGCAGTTAAAAGCGGCTACAGTACTAATTTATAAGCACTTACACTTATAGCACTCGATGGCGGAACGGACCTGAATGTTAACAATAGAATAAACAAAGCTCGTAGTGCATTTGGAATCCTTTCTCCTGACAAAATAGCGAAACAATCCTTCGAACGGAATCCTCAGGGAAATAAACGCGTTGGAAGACCAAACAGAGCTTGGAGGTCATCTGTCTTAAAGGAAGCTCGGTCCCAAGGTATTCAAGCGTGGTCACAGCTAAGGTAAGTTGCGGCAAATCGGGACAGATGGAAGGACCTTTTTGGTGCCCTATGCCCCAGGAGGAGTTGAAGCGCTGCTTTGCGGCCGGACAACGTATATACATTATACAATATTTTTGAGTACAAGGCAAAGTGTAGCAGGAGTTTTCATTTTTTGATCTGTTAGGGCATGTTTGTATTTTTGACTGGAATATATTAGTAACGCTGGTTTAAAGTGCCTATGATTGGAAGTAGTAGTAGGGTTGTAAGTTTTCAGAGATTTGTTTCTGAGTTTGCCTTAGCATTTATAAACCGAATATGCCGATGGACGTGTGTAGATTGGGAAAGATAAATAACTAAAAAAACTGATTTGTTTCGAGTTTTTTGATAAAAACTAAGTACGGGATCTTATTTGGAATACAAATTTTATCTTTAATATGTATTTTGATCAAAATCGTTAGAGCGGTTTTTGTAAAATTTGGCAGACAAAACAGTAACAAATATTGCAATGTTTAGTTTGAAAAATACTCGTGCTTATCTATTTAGCTGAAAACCGAGTACAAGTTATTGTTCGGGATGTAAGCATTACATGGTTTTAAGAGTTTTATCGTTTGAAAAATACTCGTGCTTATCTATTTAGCTGAAAACCGAGTACAAGTTATTGTTCGGGATGTAAGCATTACATGGTTTTAAGAGTTTTATCGAAATCGAAAATGGGGTTTTCGAGATATGAGCAGTTTCAAAATTGAGTTCTTTTCGGTTATGCGAATATTAAGGACGCAATAATTTTGGAAACATCAACTGTACTCTAAGTTTGCATTTTGGCCAAAGTCTTTATTGCCGTTTTCAGGCAATAAAAAATGATTTTTTTCAAAAATCGTTAGAGCCGTTTTCGAACAAATCTAACTGGTATGAAAACTGTATATGGGGAGTACCATTAATATTGAGGTTACCGTGTAAGAAAAAACCGCCCCGGACTATAAGCCCCAAACTCCAAATCCGAAGTTCGAAAGAAATCCGGGCAGCCATTTAGGCTGCAGGCCTAGGGACAAACGGACAGACAGAGAGAAGGACAGAATTTTGTGACCCACTTTTTTGAGTTCCTCTATCATCGTATTGTCAGAATTGATTAACATCTCGAGTTCGAAATTTTGTACGAATAGGTACAACAGCTTTCTCTTCCTACGTAATCGAGAAAGTTAAAAACGCCAAATAGTAAAAACACGGAAAGCGCGTAGCAGGTACCTCGTAAAACTAAAATTAAAAGTTTATTGAATATTGTGCTGCAATGACAAGCAATTTGCAATACAATTTTTACGATGAAAATGAATACTTTTGTGGGAACATTAACATTAATTACACAATTGTGATCGTATCACTAACATAGGCTCTATTTCTCTTACTGAGGATGATATTCTTCTTGAATTATCATCGCTTGATTCAAGTATGAGTATTGCGCTTCAGATTATATTTAACAAGTCTCTAAAGGCAGGTAGTTTTCTGGATTGCTGGAAGCATTCTTTTATAACTCCAATTCCTAAATCTGGGTCTAAAAGAATTATTGACAATTACAGACCCATAGCTAAATTGCAACTAGTTCCGAAAATATTTGAAGGTGTTGTGAAGAAACGGATATATGCCGCTGTGTGTAACCAAATCTCGCAAAATCAGCACGGTTTTGTGTCTGGTAGATCATCTACTACCAACTTAGTCATATTCACTAATTACTGTCTTCATAAAATTGAAAATCGTCACCAGGTTGATTGTATTTATACAGGTTTTTCGAAGGCTTTTGAAAGGGTCCAACACAATGTTCTGTTAAAGAAACTTGAGATGTTTGGATTCCATTCTAGTATTTTAAATTGGATCGGCAGTTATCTGCGAAATCGGAAACAATATGTTGAGACAGGGAAGCCATATTGGTCCGCTCCTCTTCCTTCTTTTCATAAACGACTTACCATCTTTTATATCTGAATCCAATTCCCTTTTATATGCTGATGATTTAAAAATATTTAAATCCGTAAACTCGCTTTCTGATGCGATTCAATTACAAACGGATCTTAACCAAGTTAATGCCTGGTGTACTATGAATGGTTTATACTTTAACATAACAAAATGCTCGGTTATGACTTTCAATAGAATCAAATCTCCGTTCATTTTTGATTATAGTATACAAGGAAATTTACTTAAAAGAGTTACAGATCAAAAAGATCTAGGTGTTATATTTGATCCTAATTCTAAAGACTTTAACGATCCCTACACTCTTAAATCACTTTTCAATTCATTAATTCGTTCTATATTAGAATATGGTTGCGTAGTTTGGAATCCCTACTACCACAATGCGGAAGCTCGGATTGAATAAATTCAAAAACGATTCACTAAATATGCTCTCAGAAAAATAAACTGGAATAATGATATTCCTCCTTATGAAGCAAGATGTGCGCTTATTAGTTTGAAACCTCTGGCTAAAAGAAGAACATATTACTCAGTACTTTTTGCACATGATGTAATTACCGCTCATATTGATTGTTCGCTTCTATTATCAATGTTTAGTATATACACTCCTTTTCGCATTCTTCGGCCTAGAGAACTGTATTTTTTTTATCTTTCTCGGCACAGAACTAATTATGGTCAAAATGATCCCATAACTAAAGCTTGTGTCAATTATAATTTATATAATAATTCAATTGACTTCAAAATGAGTAGAATACTTTGTAAATCCGCTATAATGAATTCACTGTAATCTAATAATTAAATTTAAATCTATATATATAAAAATGGATCTTGGTTTGTTCGGATGCTTAAAACTCGAAAACGACTGGACCAAATTGGATACTTCCTTCTGCGGATTTGTTCCTAATTGCTCCGCGAAGGTTTAGGAAAAAAGAAAAATTGAAAAATTCTCAACAGGTGGCGCTGTAGGCGGTCATTCCATTTGATAGCACAGTATATGTTCTTTGTGATTTGATAATTTGGGCTGTGTGGTCACGGAGGAGGGGGGCAATGAATTAACTAATGTACTGATAAAGAAGTTGTACCCTTTTGTAAATCAAGAAAGAAAAATAAAACAACATTTGAAAGAAAGTCAAATTAATTTTAAATAAAATTTTTAAATTTACTATTATTATTATTGTTTTGTTAGATCGTTAAGTGTTTTGTTCTGTTTTTCCAGTTGTATTCAAAATTTCAATTGCACCCTTTTAGTTCGTTTGCTTTCTGTATTTTGGCTATTTCAAAGGTAAGTTAGTGATTTGTGAAAACTGCGTGCGATTTATAAAAAGTTATGATCATTTACAGTTCGATATTTGTTACGATGCCAAAAAGAGGTCATGGTAACATTGGTCGGCGTTCACAGAATGCATCACGACACCGAAATGTCGTAGCACGTCAAACGGAAGAGGAACGTGCTATTGAAAGGGAATCAGCACGAATCAGAATGATTCAAAATCGTGCGCGACAGTCAGAAGAGATCAACGAAGCTTACAATGAGCAACAACGATTGAGAAGAAGAGAAGTTCGTGCTCGGCAAAGTGATGAAGCAAGGTGTGAGTGCGTATGATCAACTGATGAAGGCTGTCGATGAAGGAAACGGTGGACTTTTTTTCCTTGATGCGCCCGGCGGTACTGGGAAAACGTTCCTGATATCATTGATATTAGCAGCAATACGTGCTCAAAGTGGCATTGCGTTAGCTCTCGCATCTACCGGAATTGCTGCAACACTGTTGGAAGGTGGAAGAACAGCACATTCAGCGCTGAAGCTTCCGTTAAACCTGCAAATCACTGAAAATCCTGTTTGCAACATTTCAAAGCAATCAGCCATGGCAAAAGTGTTGAAAAATTGTAAATTGATCATATGGGATGAGTGCACAATGGCGCACAAACGATCATTAGAAGCACTTGATCGAACATTGCAAGATTTGCGCAACAATAATCACCGGTTTGGTGGCGTGATGATACTGTTGGCGGGCGACTTCAGACAAACACTTCCCGTGATACCGAAATCAACAGCGGCGGATGAATTAAATGCATGTCTGAAGTCATCGTATTTGTGGCGATACGTGAAAGCCATTTCATTGAGTATGAATATGCGAGTGATTCTGCAACAGGATAGAGCCGCAGAAGTTTTCTCTAAAGAACTGCTAAAAATCGGAAATGGACAAATTCCGGTTGAAACTTCAAGTGGTTTAATATCCATTCCACCTGTCATTTGTCAATTCACCTTAACGAAAGATGAACTCATTAATAATGTATATCCGAACATTGGTCAAAATTATCGTAACTACGATTGGTTGAGCGCACGCGCAATTTTAGCAGCTAAAAATATTGATGTCAATGACTTGAATTGGACGATTCAAAATCAAATTCCGGGAGAGCTGCGTTCATACAAATCGATCGATCGCGTTGAAAACGAAGACGATGTCGTCAATTATCCAGTGGAACTCCTAAACTCTTTGGATTTGTCTGACATTCCGCCTCATCATTTGCGTCTTAAAGTTGGATCTGTCGTCATTATGCTAAGAAATCTTCATGCCCCGAAACTGTGCAATGGAACCCGACTGATTGTCATGAAGCTAATGAACAATGTGATAGTGGCAAGTATTTTGAAAGGGCTGTTCAAAGGAGAAGAATGCCTAATCCCGCGAATTCCCTTGAGTTCAAACGATTTGCCATTCCAATTCAAACGTATTCAGTTCCCAGTGAAACTTGCATTTGCGATGACAATAAACAAGTCACAAGGGCAGTCGCTGGAAGTGTGCGGCATAAATCTGGAAAAATCATGTTTTTCACACGGCCAGTTATATGTGGCATGTTCCCGAGTAGGGAAACCATCCTCACTCTTCATTTACGCTCCGGAGCAGAAAACAAAAAATGTAGTGTATCGTGCAGCTTTAAATTGAGTCATTAATATATTCTTTGTTTTAGATTTCAATAAATCTAATAGATTTTAAAGAAATTAATACTTGATTTTATTATATTTTCGCCAAATATTGGCCGGGACGAAGTCATCTGTTAAGTATCGCTAAATTTCGATCAAAGAAACAAATTTCAGGTGGAATCGTGAGTGCTTGAAATTAATTCAGTCAAAAAATATATTTTGGGCAAAACGAAGTTTGCCGGGTCAGCTAGTATGTGTATAAAATATGAATTTCTGAATTGATATTAGAAGTAGTCTAAAATAAGATAAACTTGTAAGACGATAATAAATAAATAAATAAATATAAATAAATTTCTAAATTCCACATATCGACTCTTTTAAGTTATTCATCAAACCGTTTCTATGCAACCCTGTGTAGAACTTTTACGCTTGATGAGGAAAAAATACCTACATTAAAAGGTACATGTTGTGTGTGGGAGTATAAATGTTGTACCAACTTCAACGACCTATTTTAGTGCCCAAAATACTATTTCATCGCTAAAATGGGTGGGGTCAAATTGAGTGCTCTCTTTAAGGATAAATATTTAAGCGAATCTTTGCGCACCACTCAGCAACTGTAGGTTCAGAGCGCTCTGAAATTATGTAGTCGATCTTGCCTATAACAAATTAGAGATCAAACACAAAGTTAACGCAGGTAAAATATTTTTCTAGTCAATTTTGTGGACTTATTCCTATAACTGCGCCCAAAACTAAAACTCTATTCCAATATGTCAAAACGTAAAAAGTGATTTAACTTAGAATGCGCTTTCACCTGCCACGGTTTTTCACCTTTAACTAACCTTCTAGTTAGCAAAGCAAATTTCATCTGTCGTTGAAGTTATTCAATTTTCATGCATATACTTTCCTCTCCCATAATACACTTACAAGTTATTTCAAACCCCCAAATCAGAACACAAATTGCACACATTTGTATACCCCATGTGCGTGTTACAAGCCCACAGCTATGTTTATCAATCTCTTGGCTTTAAAACTTGCATATTCCTATATATACCATTTTGAGAAAAAAAAAAAACACCAATATGATTGGCAATTACTTAACATCAACGCCGTAAAGAACATCTACAAAAATTCAGCAATTTTTTAAAATGCCTGCGGGCTACGCATATCCGCTGTATGAAAAAAATTAAACTCATAATCTGGAGTGGGGTTGGTACACAATAAAGTCATAACTTATACAGAAGTGCGTAATAATTGTCATTGTTCCACCTTCCATATCCTAAGAAAAATCAAAATTCATTTCCTCCCCGGGTGGCATTTATCTATCGCCAAAGTCAGCGATTTCATTTTGATTGTTGTTTAATACAGAAACAAGGGAAGATTCCGAATATCGTTGGCGTGTGTATGTATTGTGATGGCGTAAATAACGCCAATTTTCATCAATTCTAATAGACTGTATACTGTCGTTTACTTCCTGGAACACAACTTGTTTGGGATTATTATTATTTCCAATTCAAAAAAAAAAATCCCTGCGCTCTAGGGCGTATGAGTACTTTTTTGCATACATATAGCGTCTTTTTTTAAATGTAAAGGCAAGTGCTGGTGTTCAGCCAATATCACGAGGAGTCATTGTGATTATATTAACATAGTCCTTGGATACAGATCCATCTAATATGATTTGTTGTTTTCGCTGTTTGTAGTTCAAAGAAGGGTGAATTATATTTCGCAGTATTAATAATTATCATCTCCAGTGTGCAGGTAAAATTCCTCGAACTGACAAAGCCGAAGCTTAACAGGTTATTTGCATTATATTTAAGAAGAGGAGTCGGCGAATGAAGAAACTGTCTACTGCGTCTCTTTGTTTCTCTTGGTTAGTGAGTATGAGACGTTCTAGACAGACCTCGATGAAGAATTCGAAGAAACCGGCGCGCGTGGGTGTAGGGAATGAACAAAAGTGATGAAGAGAGATCTGGATAAGAACGGGTTGGAAAATTCCTCGAAACAGCTTTTAAAGAAGCTAAGTGAAGAGCTAGCTTTAATTATTATGTCATTAATATGCGAAGGGAAGGCGTCCTGTCGCATGATATGCCACGGTCGAGGACATGAATTGAAAGCGAGGAGGCCTTGCACTTATAAATAAATAAATCACCTCGATTACCGTTGTCGTTTGTCGAAAACTACTTTTGTCGTTTCTTGAGTCGTGTCGTTTTTCAATCATCATTACCTAACACAGACGATCCGCCAAATTTGTAGCAGATTGCGTAGACGACTAGAATGTAGTAAAATCTTTTCGAAGTATTGGTAGCACTTGTATGAAACTGTCAAAAAGACTGTTTATTTTTCATTTTGAAAATAAATGATTGTGGAAATGATTTTACTTCTGAAAGATTTCAGGTTTCAAAAGATATAAAGGGTGATTTTTTAAGAGGTTTAGAACTTTTTTTAAAAAAAAAACACAAAAAATTCGAAAAAATGAATGAAATATTTATTTGAATCGATAGTTTGAACCTTGCAATTTAATGTTTAAAGATAATTTCATGCAAATGTTGACCGCGGCTGCGTCTCAGGTAGCCCATCCGCTGAGTCCAATTTTGGCATACTCTTTCACACATATCGGCCGGTATCTCACGAATGAATGCATGGATGTTGGCTTCCAGTGCGTCAATCGAAGCGGGCTTGTCCCTATACACATTAGCCTTGGCATACCCCCACAAAAAATAATCTAATGGTGTCAAATCGCACGATCTAGGCGGCCAATTGACCGGCCCGAAACGTGAAATTAACTGTTCACCAAACTCGCCTCGCAATTGCGCCATTGTTTCGCGTGCTGTGTGGCATGTGGCACCGTCTTGTTGAAACCACATATCATGTAAGTCAAGAACTTCCATTTCGGGCAAAAAAAAGTTTGTTATCATCGCTCGGTAGCGTTCACCATTGACAGTAACGCTGCGATTCGCATCATCTTTGAAGAAATATGGCCCAATAATGCCGCCGGCCCATAAACCGCACCAAACAGTGGCTTTTTCGGGATGCATTGGTAGCTGTTGCAATGCTTCTGGCTGATCTTCACTCCAAATGCGGCAATTTTGCTTATTTACGTACCCATTCAACCAAAAATGAGCCTCATCGCTGAACACAATTTTTCGATAAAAAAGCGGATCCTCGGCCAGCTTTCCAAGAGCCCATTCACCAAAAATTCGGCGTTGTGGTAGGTCGGCTGGCTTTAGTTCTTGCACCAGCTGTATCTTAAAAGGCTTTACGCCCAAATCCTTCCGCAAAATTTTCCACGTAGTGCTGTAACAAAGGCCTAACTGCTGGGAACGGCGCCGAATCGACATTTCGCGGTCTTCTGTCACACTAGCTGATACGGCCGCAATATTTTCTTCACTACGCAAGTACGTAAACGTGTTGGTGGTTTAATGTCCAACAAAGTAAATTTGGTGCGAAATTTGGTCACAATCTTCCGAATAGACTGCTCAGAAGGTCGAGAATGCCGATCATAAAATGGAAGCAGCGCGCGATGAACATTTCGAACCGAGCACGAATTTTGATAGTAAAATTCAATAATTTGCAAGCGTTGTTCATTTGTAAGACGATCCATGGTTAAATTGCAAACCAAACTGAAGCTGTTTGACAGTGACACAAGGTACTAAACACACGTCAGCTGTCAAAACCAGTGTTGCCAAAACCAAACCAGCTAAAAAATCACCCTTTATAAGAAAACATATATAAGACGAGCATTGAAATGTTTTACAGTTCAGATAGTGAGGAAGCGTTTAATTACTTGCTAGATGAAGTCGACATTCCCGAAGCATTCTGGTCGTCAGCAATGCCGTCTGTATTGAGGATATAAGCAACTTTGAATTCTTACGGAAGGAGGATACCAACACGGTGCTGGAAATGATTTCAATTAATGACTTGCTCAACCATCGGTAAGCAAATACTTTGCACAAACCATAGACGTCATTGAAGCGCATATATGTCGTCAATGGATATGTGCCACAGCATGACCGAAGAAGAAATTAGGGAGTCCAAATTATTCTTCTTCTTTTTTGTGCAGGAGTATGTCCAGTTTGATGGTACAAGGCAGTGGATGGTGTTGGCGAGTTTGCGAGGAGATCGATGGCTGACGTTTCAGGGAAATCATTCCATTGTGATGGGATTGGTGTGGAAACGGCCTGCGATGTCAACGGATCATTTTTTTTACAATCAGGCAATTGTGCCAAACAGATTATATAAAATACACAATTCAGTGACAAAATTAGTACCTTTTGCCAACTCTTTCCGTCTCTTGTCAGAGGGCCATAGCCATAGCTATTTATAGTTGTAGCAATTTTATTAAAATTCCAACGTTCAAAATCGACTTTATTTAAGCCCTTGTTGAATCCTTTTGCCAGATGAACATTCGTATCCATTAATGAAACAAGAACTTCCGATTGTTTTTTATTTTTAATTTTTAATTTTCTTTCCATATTTTTTTTTTGTTCTCATTTGTTTTGAAAATGAAAATGAAAACGACAAATTTTCGAGCAAAAACAAATGCCTGCATTTATGTGTGCGTTCCTCTGTTAAAAAGAAATGAATTCTGTTTAAAAAAAACGGAAAACAAACGCTCAAACACAGCCTTATTGAACCAACCGACTACCTGTCAGAAGCGAAATTGCAAACGACAATAAAGGTAGTTTTCAGGTCATTAGTCGTGTCGCTTTTACTTAGGTAATAAAAGTACAGTCGTGCGACGACTACAAAACTAGTACAAAACGGCATTTGACAATTTCACCCGACCTTTGCGTGTAAAAACGATAAGCGTAATACAGATTTGGAAGAGTCCTGTATTTTTGAGTCGGAAACGACAACGGTAATCAAGGTGAATAGTTATATATGCGCAACAGGTCCGCATAGGTATTCATTTTTATAGAGTTCAATTTTGTATTTTTAGAACGAACAGAAGAAGGTGGCGCAGTTAGATAAACCTTAAGATGTAAATTGCGTTTTTCCGTGGATCGAATCTGAGACCCCTCGCTTAGAAATCCAGCACACTAGCCACTTGCACTGATGTGATAAAGGGTGTCGTGGCATAAGGGAAAGGGTCATAAGGCCAAATCTCGAAATTTGGCCCTATGTCGCTTTGTGAAAGTGACATAAAGAAAATTCTAGCATTTAGTATTATGACACTTTGAGAAAGCGTCATAAGGCCAATTTGGCCTTATTTTCGTCATCTGACGTCCTGGCGTTAAATTTAATATTTTCTTGGGTTGTATAAGACTACGCCGAGAAAATATGGAAATTTAATACTTTGCATGTATTCAAATTAAACAACTAATAAAAGATTTATTAATTTGAAATAATGTCTGCTATTAAAAAATATGTCTTAATTATTAAATTTTAATATAGAGGAAGATGGGTTTCAATGCAAAATTATTTAAATTAAACCCTCATTTATATTGAAAAATTAAAGAATTTTAATAGAATTGTATTCGAAATAAATATGCTGCAGATTAAAATATAGTACTTTTACCTCAAATTCTATACTTCTTTTGCTTTTTATAAACCCATGGAATATTAAAATATAATACTTGTTAATGTTATTTATATAATATTTCATATTTCATTTTAATACTAATTTTTATTAGTTTTAAATACTACAATACATATAAAAAAATTTCAAGCGTAGGCAAATTCCCGTGGTCTTTTACCAGCTTTGAAAATAATCCTATAGAGTGCCTCTGTGCTTCCCTTAGTAGGTATATTTTTCTAGAAATTTAAATGAAGGAGAACTCATGAGTTGCCGAATTATCTTATTAATTATTCAGTCAATTACTTACTTTTTGGAATGTAATAAAGGGTGATTTTTTAGCTGGTTTGGTTTTGGCAACACTGGTTTTGACAGCTGACGTGTGTTTAGTACCTTGTGTCACTGTCAAACAGCTTCAGTTTGGTTTGCAATTTAACCAAGGATCGTCTTACAAATGAACAACGCTTGCAAATTATTGAATTTTACTATCAAAATTCGTGCTCGGTTCGAAATGTTCATCGCGCGCTGCTTCCATTTTATGATCGGCATTCTCGACCTTCTGAGCAGTCTATTCGGAAGATTGTGACCAAATTTCGCACCAAATTTACTTTGTTGGACATTAAACCACCAACACGTTTACGTACTGTGCGTAGTGAAGAAAATATTGCGGCCGTATCAGCTAGTGTGACAGAAGACCGCGAAATGTCGATTCGGCGCCGTTCCCAGCAGTTAGGCCTTTGTTACAGCACTACGTGGAAAATTTTGCGGAAGGATTTGGGCGTAAAGCCTTTTAAGATACAGCTGGTGCAAGAACTAAAGCCAGCCGACCTACCACAACGCCAAATTTTTTGTGAATGGGCTCTTGGAAAGCTGGTCGAGGATCCGCTTTTTTATCGAAAAATTGTGTTCAGCGATGAGGCTCATTTTTGGTTGAATGGGTACGTAAATAAGCAAAATTGCCGCATTTGAAGTGAAGATCAGCCAGAAGCATTGCAACAGCTACCAATGCATCCCGAAAAAGCCACTGTTTGGTGCGGTTTATGGGCCGGCGGCATTATTGGGCCATATTTCTTCAAAGATGATGCGAATCGCAGCGTTACTGTCAATGGTGAACGCTACCGAGCGATGATAACAAACTTGTTTTTGCCCGAAATGGAAGTTCTTGACTTGCATGATATGTGGTTTCAACAAGACGGTGCCACATGCCACACAGCACGCGAAACAATGGCGCAATTGCGAGGCGAGTTTGGTGAACAGTTAATTTCACGTTTCGGGCCGGTCAATTGGCCGCCTAGATCGTGCGATTTGACACCATTAGATTATTTTTTGTGGGGGTATGCCAAGGCTAATGTGTATAGGGACAAGCCCGCTTCGATTGACGCACTGGAAGCCAACATCCATGCATTCATTCGTGAGATACCGGCCGATATGTGTGAAAGAGTATGCCAAAATTGGACTCAGCGGATGGGCTACCTGAGACGCAGCCGCGGTCAACATTTGCATGAAATTATCTTTAAACATTAAATTGCAAGGTTCAAACTATCGATTCAAATAAATATTTCATTCATTTTTTCGAATTTTTTGTGTTTTTTTTTTAAAAAAAGTTCTAAACCTCTTAAAAAATCACCCTTTAGCTATATTTCTGATGCAATGAGCTCGAATCCTTAGACCGCCCTTCCCTTATCTTCAAAAGCAAATCCACTAGGAACGTCTCTGCGCTTCACAACTTAAGAAAAAAAGCAAACATATAAAACCTCTTACAAGAATACTTTGGAATTAAAGTTACTTACTTGTAAGAAGAATATTCTCATTGGATATCAATGTAACCCCGTTTTCAGTATGACTTTTACTTGTTTGTATTTTTAAAAGATTTTTCTTTTAAAAATACTTTATTCAAATCATCCACTCCATTGGGCTGAAAAGTAATACCGATATGTTTAAATCTAATCACTTTGGTTCATATTCTGTATTAGGACCAGAAGCAAATTTAATGAAGTTGATGGCTTTTATAAGTTCGTATTAATATGTAATTCGAGTAGATGATATAGTAGATGGTCAACTAGAACTTAATTGTAATAAGTTCTTGATTTATATATAATTTTAATATAGACCCGGTTAGATTGTAGAACAAAAATGTTCTCGTTTTAAAATGAGCATTTTAATGAAAATTTTTTTAAATTTGCATATAAATGTGTAATAAATTGGAAATATTGAAAACCAATTTTTCTTGTATTGCATAGACCTGTAATACTGCGGATGTATTAAAAACCACCCCCATATTCTTCACCGTGTACAAATTCCTTTTGGTATATACTCTGGTTATTTGTACTCTTTTGTCTTTTAACCTTTTTATATGCCATAAGATCTAGGAACATGTCACATCTCAAGATTCCTCGGATTTGGATTGGTATTCTTCGATATTAATGGTTTTGGTGAATTCAGATGTAATATTCACACTGAAGAACTGTCAATTGTTTTGGTGCCTTATATATCAAGGATGAGTTCTATTAGCTTTTGTATGGAGCCGAGTATGATGTCAAATTTGTACTCTGGGACTTTAATGCTAAAGGCAGGTTACTTGCCACCACAAAAATCCACGAACCGACAAAATGCAACGCCTACCAACTAGTAATCAATTTTGCAGCCGCCTCCGTATGGCTGATTACTTGGGCAACGCGTCTGCCGATGTGTCCAGATTGTTATTTCATTTAATTTTGGTGGTAATTCTAATGCACGGAAAATATGTGTAACGAATGCCTCGCCATAACCCACCGAACTTAAATCGCCGAAAGAGGCTGCTTTTATAAAGATCTTTCTAGAAATCTGGTCAAATTGTTTAGTCATAAACTTCAGATATCTTAATCCCAAATACTTTTATTTAAGAAGGATTCCCTTACCATTTACTCACACAACTCAAGTAACACGCATCATGCCCGTATCTCTGGGTAGGAACTCATTCGCAACTCCATTGGCAATCCCTTTGACTTGCCTTAAATCATTAATCTTGAGTGTAAACTTTAAATCACAAATTTGTAACTCTAAATAATTTCAGCCTACATAAAACGGCTATAATCCAATTCCTTTGATTTGAACCTGCGACTTTCCAAAACACTTCGCCAACAGGGTAATTCACAAGATAGATAAGCACTGTGGCAGGCCCCCTTCAGCGAAACAAAATGAGTGCCAACCCGTGGGTTTATTACTATACTTGTGGAAACTTTTCCGAAATAACAGTTATTGCTATGGATGAATTTAAAGACATCCACTTCCGCCGACAAACACTCAAAGGACACACACTACTTGTCTGCCATTTGCTATTCGCCTTTTAGTGTTCATAGTGCGCCCATAGCCTGTGGCAAAACAATCTCTTGTGATAGAGTTGTTCGAATAGCCGCGTACATTGATCCCACAGAGAGGCCTATCCCTTACATTTATATATATTGTCTGTATATCTTGGCTTGCAAGTGAAATACGTATTAAGAAAAGAAACTCTTTTGCGATTGCATTCCGATTTAGCCACACCCCCGTACTTAGTCAAGGGTGACAATGAAACTGGATGTGTCGGCATCGGCAGTAGTTCAATGCCCTCTGGTGACGTGTCCTGTCTTTATTTAGACAACCGATTTTTCAGCGAGTTGCCTTCACGTATGCATGGGCGGTGGCGAATGATTTTAAAAATAACTAGGTCGTTGATGTGGCATACCCGGCACTCCTGCCATCTGGCTGATGGAAAGTTTTTTTTTTTTTTCTTATTGTTGGTGTGATGGCAATTCAATGAACTTTTCGGAAGGATGGATACTGAAAGGTTTATAGATGTGTTGGCTGTGTCAAGATGTGAAAGCGAAGGCTCTTGTGGTAATAAATTTGCAGACACGTTATACTGATTTGCAATTTGTTGACGTCGAAATTTAAAGGCGTCTGCTTTTATGGAAAAGGGTTAATGTTAATGCCGCCGTGATCTCATGATTTTGCATACTTTTTTGATTCATTTCAAAATGGAAACCCGCTACGATGGGGGGAGTCATGAAATTGTGACACAATACATTCGAGATGACATCCCTATGTGAAGATTGGACTGCTGCGAGACATATATAGGCTATCACAAGCAAGTGGTCCAATTAAACGTTGGTCGCTTGGAAGGTTAAGAATGTTTTAAAAAGCTTTTAACCTGTCATATGCCTTTAAAAATACACCACCACACCGGTACACTTTTTGATTTGTTGCCGATCTAGTACGCTTGTCAATATTGACAATTCTCAACAGCCATCAGATATTCTATAGTTAGCTATCAAAATGAGCTATGCTCAAATTTTTCCTCATAAAATTATATTTGTTTTATTTTATTTCGATGAAATCAAATGAGTACATATAATGTTCTCGCTAGATTACTTAATACAACAATATACTTAAAAATGACCGCCAAAGCCTAACAACTGAATTAATTTATTCCTATATATTCCTATATTCCTATTTTTTAGATTCCCTAATTCATCTGGAGATTGATTAATTTTTCTCCATTATTAACTCTATGATAAGGTACATAAAATAAAGGACGATTTCTAAGACCTCTCACAGGAGCATAAAATCCAACTAACGATAATAGGAAAGGACAATCGATATGACCGTTTTTCAAATAAAGAATAAACATAATTGAGGAATATTTCCTCCGTCTAAAATGAGGTAAAATACCAAATAATTTGCTCCTCTTCTGGTAACATGGCATTTCAATATTCCATCGCAGTCTACTCTAGTTAGATGCTTTTGGATCTTCTCTATTCTATTCGAATGTACTTCATAAAATGGATTCCATACTGTACTGCAGTACTCGAGATGAGATCTGACAAATGCAAGAAATAAACATTTAAGAGTACATATGTGGATCTTGAAAGTCTTTCGAATTCCGCAATATGAAACCTAACGTCTGATTACCTTTGGCAACCAAAGACTCAATGTGCTTGCAAAAGCTAAATTTTACGTCAAAAATAACTCCCAGACCTTTTTTGGATGAAATAATGGACAGAGGGGTTTTATCGATTACGTACATAGAGGGAATTGGAGAGAGGTTACGATAAAAATGAAGGTTTTGACATTTAGAGACATTGAGATGGTGACACATTTTTGTGTCACCATATGGAAAATCGATCAAGATCCTCTTGTAAAAGAATATGATCGTGCACTAAACGTATAGGTCGGTACACCTTCAAATCGTCGGCAGACATATGACACTGAGAACTCAAAAATAAATCAGGATTTAGGAATGTCATTTATAAATGTAAGGAAGAGCAGAGTGCCCAAATGACTACCTTGAGGTACTAACGAGGTAACATAAACTGGTGACGAGAACGTGTTATTTATGCGAGCATATTCGATGCGATCTGTTAAGTAAGAATGAATCAACTTTAGGAAATTGGAGTGAAATCCTAAGCCGGGTAGTTTGGAAATTAGTATATTGTGGTTTACGCGATCAAACGCTTTAGCAAAATTTGGGCTTTGGAGCTACATCAAATTGCAAGCCATTCTCCAGGTAATTCAAGGCAGAATTACAACAAATTGAGAGATCCAGTGATGCCAGACTTTTCGGACTCAATTGCCCACGATACACCTCAAAAACACCGAAGAATGCCCTTTTTGCCCATACCGACGTTAAAAAACAACAAAATACACTTTCTTTTTTGTTGTGAGAGATGAAAAAATGTCCTTTTTCGCCATTTTGAAAGGTAAAATGCCCACGAAATGGGTAATTAACCAGGATCTGGCCTCACAGACTAGATCTGCCTGCAACGAAGCCATGCTAAAACGGAGAGATACAATTCAAGAGGTATAAGTTTGTCACAAACTAGTTTTTCTTTCAATCAATGCAATCTTCTTCAGACTTCAGAGCACTTTTGCGAACCTGGATTTTTTCTCAGATTTGCTTCAGATTTACCAATACAAGCACGTTTGAGTTTGACAACTAGTGGAGTTTGTTTACATTTTCGTGAAATTTCAACTGAAAAAAAAACAATATACAAATGTTTAGAAATCAATCTGGGCGAACATTTTGAATGTTTTCATATAAAATTTAACCAATGAATGGAAAACCCTTATAAATGTGTCTAAGGTTACACATATTCCAATTGGCCAAATTTCAACAAAAAAAGAGCAAGTGACGTTTTTATGTTCGATTAGACACACAACATCTGAAATCTGAGAGCGAATCTGTAGAAGCCCAATCGAATAACACATAAAACGCATACAAAGGGCACCGTAATCATACAACAAAAATGGAAACACAATTTCAGAGCTTTGATGTGTCCGAGCTCAAAAAGAACACCGATAGCTTCGTTGAGAGTTCTTGTCTAGCTTTGCATCTACCCTAACTTCGTATCCGTCCGCCTATACATACGATAATATTGCCAGACACGTACGAGTGCAAACCTCTCTATCTAATGGGGTATAAAAAGGCTACGGTAAAATATTCGATTGTGTCGTGTTTGCATAAAAGTTGGCAATTTTTGGATGTCGATCACGTTTCCAAGGCACAATCACTCCAGACTTCAGATTGATTAGGGTAGCTTCGCATAAATGTTGAATAAGGGATTTCCTATACACGGCCATACCCATATACTGACGATAGTAAACTAGAAACCGAAACTTGCTATAAGGCTTAAAATTTAATTATTCAGAAGACGAAGTGAGAAATTAACAAAAGGTTCGGGGGTGAAATAGCTGTGAAGGAAGTGATGGCTGCTGGGATTTATTGGTTCAGCCTGACCCAGCGTGGAACTGCAATAATATGGAAGTACAGTAGTAAATAAATAAAGTAAACAACTACTAGTGGGCAAGTGTTTGTTTTATAGCAGCAAAGTCCAGAAGCATGGGTATTGGGTATTCTGCGTAGGTAAAGAAGTTTGTTGGAAAAACTTTACTAAACTTACAGAAAATTAATATATGACAATGTTTCCTTTAAGAAATAAGTAGCTTGAGGCGTTCACTTTTAATGTAAATTTTCGCAGGATATGATCACGGAATAATAGTTTGCATTACTGAAATCGCGGGGTTTCGATGAACTTTTACCAAAACCTTTTAAGTCGTTCCCACCGAGTTGAAGTGATTTCAAAAGTCATTAGCTGTCAATTTTGAAGTGGCTGGCAAAACGGCTATTTGTGGACGCAAAATAATAGTGTTGAAAGTGGTATTACAAAAACGCAAAAAAGCTAAAAATCGAAAGAAATCAAGAAAAGTTTGGACAAAAGTAGGTAATGTTTCTAATTATGATTCTTAACTTCAACCATTTCTTGTCACAATTGTTTTGGCGTTTAATATTTTGACATCCACAAATGAACACAAAATAAACCACAGCTCACGCTGCAGGCTTGTTCGGTTTGATAACCTCTCACGGACGGATGAACTCAGAGGGGTTACAAATAGGTTTCGCTGAAAACCCGAGGATTCGAAACCTCAAAAATGTATGGCGAAATCTCGGAGGTTTGGAAAAATTTTACGTTTGGTGGGAACATGGCATAAGAATAATATCAGCTTACAATCATTCGCAAACAGTAAAATCTATGTAAAACATAAATCGTTGATAAATAAAAGAAACTTGGAACAAAGTGGCTACCTTGAGGGACACCAGAATAGACGGAGATATTTTTGTAAGTTTCTATATGACTGAGTGTTCATCGGTCTACAACCGTGATTACCAAAAAGGCTGTAGAAGGCATATAGCATATCTATTTATGTGTTTTTTTTCCTCGGACTGAACCGGAGACGCTTCTACATAACTAGTCCATCATTGCTCGTGTAGTTTTTTACGTGGGTAAAGCTGGAACTGCCACATTCGAATTTCGCCAAACAAAGTACATGGGATTTAATTGCTATTTAATCGCTAATTAATTGCTCTATTCTTAATTTTTCCGCTCTTCGGGAAGTGGGAGATTTTGTGGCGGACCTAGCTTACCGGTAAAGCTGGAACCGCCACATTGACTTTTGAAGGATTTTTTTTGCGCATACCAATCACCGATTTAATCGCTCTGGGGAAATGTAAAATTTTTTTAAGCCGGGTAAGCCGTTCACCTACAATTTCAAATTTGCGTTTTTTGTAACGGTCAGTTCGCTATAAAACTCTTTTGATTTTCAAGGAAATTCAAAGAGATTATTAAAAAATTCATGAAAAAATAACCCTTTCGAATTTTAATATGCTACATATCTTAAAAGAAGCGTATTATTACAGGCTACTATCAGTTTAAATCAAATATTTTGTCGCTTTTCTCTAAATGGGCCAAAAACGGTAGGATAGATCCATCATAAACAAATACTTTGAAAATAAAATAAAATATACACCAAAAGAAGCGTCTATTCATTACCTATCAGCTCATAGAATAAAATAATTTGTCTCTCTTCTCTAAATGTTGCAAAAACTAAAAAGTTTATTTTAAGACCAAAAAAGTAAGTTAAAAATACAAAAATAAAAATGTTCAATACTAAAAATTCATATATCCCGTTCGAATCCTACTATGCCACATAGCTCATTAGAAGCGTGTATTCATTAGCTATCAACCCAATCCATAAAATAATTTGTCGCTCTTCTCTAAATGTGTCAAAAGCTAACAAGTTCATTTTGACAAAAAAAAAGAAAGAAGCAAATATACCCCTAGTACTAAATTTGGTAGCCCACAAAGTATGCATCAGATTTGGAATGTTGTAAATCCCGCCTGACAATTTTTATAAATCCTGAAAGTATGCAATACCCCTACGATCAAATTTCGTTAACCCTGAACGTATGCATTGATTTTAACTTCGAAATTTCCGTTCATATACTGGCTGATTAAAAATAGATCGTGTACAAGTCAACCCCACCTAGCGCCATCTACAAAAACTCGCATTACTAAGCCTTAGTGGATAGTGTTACCGTCAAACGAGTATGTATTATTTTGAGTATTAAGGTTTCTCTAAAGTCTAACAGCCGAATTTATTACATTCCCTTACATCGCGTAAAGATTTACGCAGCCTTTAGGTGGCTTACCTGAAATTTTTATTTATAAACATTTTTTCGCTGTAACCTTACAAACACTGAAATCCATTACACAAAAAAAGTCAAATTATCTGGCACAATTCCAAAATGCTTTCAAATGGACTTTTGCAATGTCAACCTGCAATAGGGTAGCTGCGACAACGTCAATGTCAAATAAGAAGAAGAAAAAGCCAAGTGACAGCTAAAAAACTTATATACATGTGGAATTTGGAATAATAATTATATGAGGGAAGAAAGGAGGTAGGTACCAATTTTATGTAATGTTAGGTAGAAGATATAAGGGTTAGAAATGCTTTATGTTTGTGGTACCTGAATGGAGTTATAAGATTTCAAGGCTGTAAATATTTAATTAATTTAAATCTGAAGCTAAAACAAAAAGGTTTTTGAGAAAATAAATTGACTTTTAGCTTTAGAAAATTTGAGAAAATAAAAGTAAAAAATTTGCGTTTGTTTTTAGCTTTAGAGAACTTGAGGGAATAAAAGAGAAAAATTCGCAAAAATATTCATCCGTCCATGGGTGTCCGTATACATAAGTGAATTTAATCTGGCTTGGTAGCAACTCCTCCATTTGTCAAACTGGTTTTATAATATGGTAACACTTATTTTCCACTTTAATGTGACATTCGTTTGGGCTTCTATAGATTCGCTCAAAAAGTAATCTGATTGTGTTTTGTTGGTGTTAGTGGGGTATCAGTCAAATTGTGCTTACATTTTTTTGCTGTTTATTTTCTTTGTAGGCGAAATGTCAAATCAGAAGTAGGTGTATTGGTAAATTGAAGCAACTCTGGGAAAAAACCCGGATTCGCAAAAGTGCTCTGAAATCGAACGGTATATGATATATGATTTTTTAGTATTGAACATTTTTATTTTTGTATTTTTAGCTTACTTTTTAGGTCTTAAAATAAAGTTTTTGCAACATTTAGGGAAGAGCGACAAATTATTTTATTCTATGAGCTGATAGGTAATGAATAGACGCTTCTTTTGGTGTATATGACTTTGTTAAATTGTAACGGAATATATTTTTTTGAATTTTTCAAAGTTTTTGTTTATGATGGATCTATCCTACCGTTTTTGGCCCATTTAGAGAAGAGCGACAAAATATTTGATTTAAACTGATAGTAGCCTATAATAATACGCTTCTTTTAAGATATGTAGCATATTAAAATTCGAAAGGGTTATTTTTTTATGAATTTTTTTTAATAATCTCTTTGATTTTCCTTGAAAATCAAAAGAGTTTTATAGCGAACTGACCGTTACAAAAAACGCAAATTTGAAATTGTAGGTGAACGGCTTACCCGGCTGGAAAAATTTTTACATTTCCCTAGAGCGATTAAATCGGTGATTGGATGCGCAAAAAAAATCCTTCAAAAGTCAATGTGGCGGTTCCAGCTTTACCGGTAAGCTAGGTCCGCCACAAAATCTCCCACTTCCCGAAGAGCGGAAAAATCAATAATAGATTAATTAATTAGCGATTAAATAGCAATCAAATCCCATGTACTTTGTTTGGCGAAATTCAAATGTGGCGGTTCCAGCTTTACCCACGTTAGTTTTTTCTTTTAATGACTTTTCTCTGGAATTGTTCCATCCTGTGGTCATTGTTTCCGCATGCACAGTATCCTTTGTCAATATGTACACAGTATACATCAGTCGGAAATATTTAACCAGATCTCTATTCATATCATTTCAGACTCCTAATGAAACGAGTGACAGACACCCACACTAAAACGAAAGCCAACTAATGACGTCCTATTGTTGGCTAGTATGCATGTCCATGTCCAGCTCTAATCATTACACGAGTTTCCATGGCAAAGGCGATAATTAAGCGCGCTGAATAAACACCCTCGAGAGACTTCCGCCAGCACTATGCCTTGAACTCAATCAAAACAGACATTGGAATTGAAAGCACATTCTACAGAGAGAAAGAACACCCCTGCATAGGTATGGGCAGCCTTCCCAACCTCCACGAGTTGGAGCGTATTGAACGCAAGCTTGAAAAGGAACGTGAGATAGCACTGATAGAGCAGCGGGCAAGGGAGCAAATCGAGTCGAATCGAGAGAGGGAGCGTGAGAAGCAGCCAATTCCGCAGGTATCTCATCATAGTAGACTGCTCCCAGTTGTGTTACTTTTCTTATTCTTTCTTATGTAGCACTCTTCGCACAACCCCCACGTTCTGAATGGAGCTGTGGGCTTAAGCACCCCGGGACAGATACCCAAGCATCACCATCGACACTCACTGACGGTCAGGAAAGTCCTCAGAACTCGAAGCTCGGGCGGGTCGCACAACATCTGGGATGACCCAATGATTGAGGTAAGTTGCATTTCTCACTTAGACCTCAAAAGCAAGCTGAGCATTTTTATTTATAGCACCTCGCTGCCTACTCTCCCATATCGAACCGGTCACATAGGATCAATCCCGTAACTCCGTACCAAGTACAAGCCGCCCTAGCTGCCAGTCGCAGGCGTGAGTCGATCAATAGTTCGATTGGAGCCACGTCAATTCGCCGACTCTTGACGCTCAACAGCCGCAACTGTCGTCACAAGATACCGGCGCATGTTCGCTCCAAAGTTTGCAAAGGTTTCACATTCCTAGCCGTGTCGCACGGACTGATCTGTGCAATTCTGCTCCCGCTTGTCGGACTTCAAGGCTCAAACTCTGTGTGGCACCATCGAGAGCAATGGGTGCGGGCGGGTCCAAACATCGGATCACTTTTGCTGAGTATTTCGTTCCTCATTTCTACGGGAATGTGCTTCCTCACCAAAAGACTTATCCGAAAGATTGGATACACCGTTCTGATAGCGTCAAGCTACATGGGAATGTGCATCTTCCTGTTCGCCCATCTGTACCCATCAATATTCACTCTGATACCGGCCTATGTGATCATGGGGATCACGCTTGGCCCAGCGTGGATTGCCAAGATAGCTTTGGTGGTACACTTTGCCAGTAAGTTGAGCTGTTCGCAGCACGAGTGTGCCTTAACAACCGCTGTGGATTCTCTGGACGAGCACAAGGTGTTCTGCAATCGAGAACAAAAGGTCAGACGGCTGGCGAGGTGGTATCAGGCTGCTCACGACATCGGAATCATTGTTGGAGCTGCTGTGGCATCATTGGTGCTGGTATGCAACTCGTCTGAATGGGATTGCTTCAATTTCAACTTCATTTCGGGCTCGTCGGAAGTGATGGCTATGACGACGGTGTTGGCGCCGCTGAATGAAACAAAGGTACTTCCCACTCCCTCGGCACTGACAAACAGCAATTTTTACTACTTGTTCGACGAGATGTACAATCATAACGAGCACGGAGAGCGGATATGTGGGGCTGACATGTGCCCCGTGTGGACCTCCCCACATGAGGAGGACTCCAATGGCACGAAGTTCTATTCGCATTTTGTCACCGCCAAGGGACGTATCGGCGGGATAACGTTGATCGTGATCTATTTGCTGTTTGCAATCGTGGCTTTTGTATTGACCTGTTTGGCTGGGAAAGTGGACTGTACTTTCCGACACGAGCGGGTGAAAGGGATGACGGACACGCTGTTGTTTGCTGGCCCTATGGCGTACTTCATTGGAACCGAACAGGCCTATATGCTGGGCGACTTTACAAGGGTAAGTTGAGGAAGTTGTATAAGCCTCCTTGATTGTGGTTCTTTTCGTATATCCTGATGGAGTAGAAAATTGCCAACTCAAATGCATCTAGCTGACGTAGGTGAATGAATGCTCTTGTGGCGGTTGCCACTTAGAGACTTAGACTTAGATTTCCCTACTTGAGAGCAAGCTCGTAAACCTATTGGGACGTTGTTCCGGCCGCCCATGTTGGCAAGTAGCTTGGAACTGGCAGTTGATCAATCCAATCCTTGGGAAGTTGAATTGTTGGTCCAAGTTCGGCTGTGTTCGTGACTCCTCCCTTAATTGGTTCAATTCGAAGACTCGACTGTCAAATTTTCCATCTACAGCTCTAGGCCCCTTACCACATATAACGTTGCGTCCCAATAGGATACATCACCTCCCTGGCCTCTTGTTCCGTAAAAACATTCAGCTCTGGTGTTGGTAGAGACATGTTATTCAAAAAAGTCGGGATTCATATCATCGCACGAATACTATTGACACTAGATCTCTCAGACGCGACTGGTCCATTGTACTACCAGAAGGCAAGTCGAATCGAGAAGTGGAGAGTGAGTTTCCTCGATTTTCAGAGTCCGCAGTCCCAATTTGACCTGAGATCCAGACAAGAGTCAAAGTGTCAAGCATTGAAACCAAATTCAAAAGTTTCTTGAAATCCCAAGCCATTTTGGAACAGGTACCATAGTATAGCGAGGCCACTAATTGTCTCCAAATGTGTTGATAATCCGGCATCGTCGCACGTATTCCTAGCAATATAATCTTCAGCCATTAGGACAGTATAGATCTCTACTTGAAAAACAGAGCTAAGCTTGCCTGACGAGTACTGAAGTCTAGTCTTGTCGTTTCAGCTCCGGACCTCTGAATAGTCTTGGAGTCATCCGTGGAGAATTGACTACGTCCCAATCCTTGCTCGGAGTTTTTTTTTGAGGCCGACGCTAACCGCATGAAAAAGTGACTTAAAATTTGCACAAAAGCAAAATTTCCGTTGTCATTGTATAAGACTACAGGTCTTTGGAACCAGGGTCGTAGGATAAGTGTCGCGCAACGTTATCGTCAGTACAATGCGGATGATTCCATGATCCGAAACCGCCGTAGAAGGTATAGTGTTTAAATAGTACAGCCCACGATTTAAGTAGCAAGAGGAAATATCCAAAAAAATCAATCCTTAGTCTAGGATTTATTTTAAACCGTTGTTCGTCCAGTTATAAGCACGTGAACATTGTCGTTGGACAAATCTTCAACGAAAGCTGATCATTTCTAGCCTTTGTATACAGCACACTCGACTCTTTTTTGCATCGTAAACGGCAAGTTGCTTTCAATGATGCGATGCCATGGCCTTCGAAAAGCTATCACATCTCTCTGGAGATACTTGGATGTGCTCTGCAAGATAACATCAATGCCAACTGTATATTTCTTCAAAAAGTCAAATGAATGTAAATTTGCATATTTATTTTTTTCATGATAAGGTATATTCGAAAAACTGAAGGCAAACAATGAATGTAGTAGATTTTTGCGATGAGTGCGCTCAAAGCAAGCAAGTAGTGACTTTTTCGATTTGAAAAAAAAAATGAATCAATACAATCAATACAATAAAAAAGATTTCGAACTCACAATGGCGAAATTTTCCATACAAAATTGCATATTAGGCGTGTTTTTTTGAGCTTCGATCTCAGCAAAGCAAAGTAAATTCTCAACTCTGCAACCAACACCAAACCAATAATGCAGGGCTTAACTTCTGTCGTTCCTAGAACTATGAATATTAACTCATTTCGAAATGTTCACCTTATTTCCTCGCGTCTATTCTCCATTCAAGCTGTCAAACTATGGAACCTTTGTGCAGATTAAGACAGTCTCTAATTGCACAAGTTTTAGAAGTGCAATTCTTGCTGAGTCAGGCTGGTTACACTCCTTGGTCTAGTGAAAAGAACTACATCCATTTTAAAAAGATTAACCCAAAGTCCATTCATTGTGCACCATTCGCGTCGGCACAGACAGTCTATACGAGTATAGACACGATCGAACAGAAGTCATGGCAATGTCATCCACGCACGCTTAAGTGTATGCAGCAGAAGGTCAACTGACATATACCATAGCAGTGGAGAGAGAACGCCACCTTGTGGACAAACTCTATTAACCCCTGCCACAAAATGGAGGCGACAGTCCACATCTACTACAAAAGTATCTATGCCACATGCAGTCAAAAGGAATTGTCGATATCATCCTTCATGTCGATGCAAATGCTGGCGGCGTATTATTTTCTGTCAATCGCGCATCTCATTCTAACACCTAGATTTAAAGTCGCAGTCTCACAAGAGTTTCCACGATATGGTATTCATGTTGCATCTCAGATAGAAGGGTGAATTATGAGTGTGGGCCATTTGAATCTCGACCAGACGGTCCATGCTTTTTATAAGAGCTTAAGAGAACTGAGTTTTCAGCTGAAGTCTGAAAATTTACACTTTCATCTTAGTATATGTACCTTCAGATTTTCTAAAAGACTTCGGTTTGATTGGTTTGCCTCTCCTGAGAACTTTGACCAACCTACTTGTTGGTTTTACAGTCTCGATCATCTTTCAAAAATCAGGACAGCTTGCTGACAGACGAAATACATTCACAATTTTTTTTTGTTTGCACTTTAAAAGAGGAAGTCTTCATCTGAATTTGCCTTACGTTACAGATTTATAAGTCCTCTTCCTTTCCGAGTCTCTGCAGTGCTTAGTTTTATCAGGGAACTTTCGATCTGCAGAAGGTTTCCATAACCAATCCCAACAGTTGGAAATATCTGGTTGCTGACTATAGCCAGATGGCAGCTATGCTATTTACGAAATTAGTTTTTTTTAAAAGTTCCTTGTTCTCTACTCTATACTAAGCCATTCTCATTTAATTTCAGGCATTTGTGTCGTGTTCCCTTGGAATAAGCATGGTAGCTGGAGCTCTCATTGGCATGGGCATTATGCAGTCCATAGTCTCGTGCACGCTCAGCATGCTGCTGCGATATACTAAACGCATAGTCATCATACGTAAGTTCTATTTATGCAAAGCGATTCATTACCCAGTACTGATTTATTAACTCTCCCTACAGTGGCTGGTTTCTTCTTCCATGCATGCCTGCTACTAGCGCTCTCCCGGTGGAAACCATCCAGCGATGATAGTGCACTTTTCTATGTAATCGCCGCTAGTTGGGGTGCCTGCAATGGCATGTGGGAAACCCTTCTCATGGCTCTTGTCACCCTCAACCATGCCAACCATATATCAGAAGTCGTAGCTCCACTGCAAGGACTTAGGTTCCTTGGACTAGGGGTCACCTTCGCCGCCCATGGGTTTCTTTGTGAAAATCCAAAAATTCTCATCCTCGTCATCATCCTCGTCGTCAGTGTTCCTCCGTATGCCATGTTGGAAATCCGTTTGGAATCACAGCGCAAAGCGCACATGATGTCTCTATGACGAAGTGTTTTCAGTTAGTCCAGAGCGAAGAGATTCGTCACCAGGATTAACACAATGTAGAAGTAAATCACTGCCAAAGTCAGAGAAGGCCAGAAGCAGACTCACCATGGACTAAACTCAGCAAATGTCTAAAGGAGGATAGGACAACCCTCACCATCTAGACTTAGAATTGAATTTATTGTTAAGCTATATACATAATTATAGCTAAAGGATTAAACTAGTTTTATGTACGTATGAAATCCAAACAAACACACACATACACATAGGATTACTATATAGGGAGAAATGAACTGATCAAACAACACACAGTCGAACAGAAAAACAGGAAACGTAATGTAAAACAGAAAACAAATTCGTCAATTCGTAAAAAAAATCATTTGTTTTTTCTTTAGAAAAAGCTCAAATAATTTTAAGAAGTTTCCCTCTGTAAAAATTACTAGATATTTATACACTTGTAATATTGTATTTATGTGTGTACAATTGCATTTTATATAATTGTGGTTCTTTTGCTATTCTTTTTACTGTGAAAATTTCAAATCTGTTCTGTTGTTCGTTCTATCTTGTTTCCTCCTCGCTCTAGTCAAGTTGGTCACATATTTTTCTTCAGAGATTAGTTCGATGATCAGTTATTCGAGGCAGTATTTCACCTATTTCTTTGCAATCTAATAATGAATTGTGCTGCAAACTGCTTTGTGAATCTATTGAGTGAGTAGATAATGTAAAGGGTGGGCCATCTAGTGGTTTCCTTTTAAATAATAAAAATAGGTTATTTTGACACTGACAGCTGTTTCCCGCTTGACAGAAAGTCAGTATCATACCTCCGCGGAATGAAATGAGTCGCTTAACGCTTGAGCAACGTTGTGAAATATTGAAAACTTATTTCCAAAGTGAGGGCTGTGTAGCCCAAACAGTGCGTTTTTTGAAACGAAGTTTTGGCCGAAATGAAGCACCCACAGCGCCTACTGTACGCAAGTTTGACCAAAAAGTTCGTGAGACTGGTATGCTAGTGGACAACACTCATGGTCCCCGTCGTAGTACGGTGCGCACAGACTAGAATGTGGCTGCTGTAGCCGAGAGTGTGCGACTCATCATTGGACCATTTTTCTTCGAAAATAAGGCTGGGGACAACGTTTCGGACAACGGTGGCCGTTACAGAGCCATGTTAACCGACTTTTTTTTACTGCTTTTGAAGACATGGATTTGGACGAACTCTGGTTCATGCAGGATGGCGCACCATGCCATACAGCCCATGCCACAATCGATCTTTTGCGCACCAAATTCCCAAATAGTATTGGCCGCCCCGGAGATGCGACTTAACCCCTTTGGGGGAACCGTGAAGGACCGATGTTATGCCAAAAATCTGGAAATGATTCAAGCACTTAAGGCCAATATCATCCAAGCAATCCGAGAGCTACAGTCCGAAACCATCAACAACGTCTTGGAAAATTGGAGTGACAGAATGCGCTACTGCGAAGCCAGCAGAGGCAGCCACTGGAACGACGTTGTGTTCCATATTAATTAGAATGGTTGTTCTTGCTAATAAAGCCATAATACATAAAAATTTTATTTGTTTATTTTATTCCATTTTTTAAAAGAAACTTGTATTTGGTCCACACTGTATACATTACGCGTATATAAAGGATGTGGTTCGTTCGAGGCTCTTGATAAAAATACAACAGGATTTTTCTATAGCCGTGGGTTTTGAAATCACAATACCCCGACTCTCTGAGTCTGATAGCGCTATGTGATGTAATGTTTTTAATATGAAGGTCTAGAGGTAAAAGGTGAACGATGTGAGGGCGTCTGATGGTGTGGACAGTAGAACGGCGCATGCCGTTCCTTGAAACTTATTACTATAATTTTTTTTCCAAAACCGACCATAAAATATATACACCATATGTGGGAATAAGTCGTACCATTGCTATGTGAATCCCATACGTTCAGTCTTGGTGGCAAGCCCCATCGTTTACCGAACGTTCTAATACATGCTAAATAGGTATTCTTTGCCAGCTGTTCAATGTAAAGTTTCTAGTTTATCTGGCTCACAGAATATACCTAGCACTGAACGAGAGGGAAGGCTGTTTGTTGCCCGCTTAGACGAGGAAGCAAAAAGGTCTCTTCCTCTTTTGTGTTAAACCCATAACCTCGACATGATTGTGTGCTCATAATATTTTCGAGTGCTGTATCTGTGCTTGTATGTGGTGTTGTCGATCTCCGAAACTACTCAACCGAATTCAATGAAATTTTGCAGATGTGCATGGTTGGTTGCAGCTTAAATTATGTGATAGTTCGGACCCGATGGGTGACGCGTCTGTCGTCGAGATATAAACATTTTTTTTTGTTTTAACTGGAATTTTTGAATTTGTGTCAATTTTGCTCCCAAAAAACCCTGAAACTATACTATAATTCGTACATTTTGATAATAGTAAAAATCCCAAAAAGTATGTTTGAATTTGATAATATTTTATACTTTTGCATAGATTGCATACTTTTAGTTGTATAGTAAAGTCAGCAATTTTAATTCCTTTTTTTTGCGTGATTTCTGGGGCTTTTCAGCCGAGAACATCTCCAAAAAATCCTAAGGTCCGACTGCACCAGGAAACGAGCTATTTGGCCGCTGAATCAGGTCCTATCAGCGAAATTTCCCGAAATTTCCCTCAAATTGAGAAAGAAGCAAAACCGGATTAAAACACCCAATAAGCTTGAAATTTTAGACTGACTCGAAGGAAGTGACGTTGATTTGTTGTTTGTACCTCACTTTGGCTAACAGCTGTTTCAGTTGACGTTTATGGAGGGTAACCGACGAATCTAGTCGAGTCGAGGCTGAGTACTAAAAGTTCACATATGTGGCTGACGTAGGAAAAGTTACGTTCCCGACCAATCTAGTTTCTGAGTTTAGGTTGCGTCCAGACCAATCAATTCGACTTAAGATTGCCAATAACATTAGGGGTATTTACATTCCGATGCAACTGGTCTAGCATCATTGCGAAAGTGCACTACAACAACAAAGACTGAATAAAATTTATCTTTACCAAAACAGACTAAAGTGTACCCTTGTTCTTTTTTGCCAGTTCGCCAGTGGCAGTGTTATTGGTTGTGCGTTCACGATCTGATAAAAGTAAATACAATTTTGCAATTTTACTAGCCCTGTTACACCGAATCGTGAATACCCCTATTATGTTCGCATGTCCCATTTTTATCGTTTATCCGCGCTGAGAGAAGTGCGGTCATATAAATTAAGTGCGAGCAGGAACTCTGACTTTTTTGAAAACTTTTTTTCTGCATAAAAATGGTATCCATTTAGGAAGATGTTAACCTCCTGATTCCATTTTTAACATTGCGACATGGACACCGATATTTTCTCTTCATCTTCATCTGTCAAAAAGAATTTTACGGAGACTTTTTGAAACAAATGCGAAACAAGCTTGAACTGGCTCTGCTTAACCGCTTTTTTACCTTTGGACACAATTTTGTATGCGAGCCTCAATACGTAGTTGTACATAATATTAAATAAGGGATAGGTAAGAACCTGAACCCTTATCGGAGCTTCACATGAGTTGTAGGGTGCAAAGTCAAAATTTTATTGCAATGTATTTCCTTAGGGTAGCCAGGCACGTTATTAAAAAAATAAGCTAAATTTATCTAAAAAGCACAGAACATGTCAAACAGCTCCAGATCTAGCGAAATGCTTAACTCAGAGCTCGGATAATGTCTTAATTTTAGTGCAAAAAGTGTCAGGATTGAGTTTTCAAAAGAGCTAAAATTTAAAAAAAAAACAGACAAGCCCTCAGAAATTTTCTTTCATACGATAGTCAAACGAATTGACAATATTACTTGTTCTTGTTTTCTTTTTTAAATAAATAAAATAAATAGTTGGCGCAACAGGTCTCTTCTCACAACCATTCGTTTGTGTGAGTTTCTCATTTTTGGGACGAATGGAAGGGATCTACAATTTTATGCCGGGTCCAAATGGCTAATTGAGAAGCTCCTTCATGACAATTATACTCTCGGATGTTTGTCAGACGTTCGCGAGAGGTGGCGCAGCGGAAAAAAACCATATGTTGGAATTTGGGTTTTTTCGGGATTCGAACCTGGGACCCCTCGCTTAGTAGTCCAACACAGTAACGACTAAGCCACTGCGCCTACTTCTTTTTTTAAATACATATTAATAAAATTTTTCCGATTTCTTAACTTTTTCGATTTTTGCTGCTCTTGTGTTGTATGTATAGGCATTTTTCTGTTTTAGTACAGAGCGGAGTCCGATCTGTCAAAAAGAAAGTTTGTGTTTTTTGAATACTTTAAAGGGTCGTAAAAGCATTTAGCAAATTGGTTTGAAAATTCGAGCTAAGCATTTTCTTGACTTGCGTTTGCTTTCAAACTTGATAGCTCACGTCATGTTAGACAAATTGTGGATATACAATAACAAATCAGGACGAAAAGAAGAGAACAAAAATTTCACAAATATTTCAATGAAAAACTATAATTAATAGAAAACAAACTAAGTTCGAAACGGGGGGATCCATTTTCTGTAATTAAACTTTTCGTATCGAAAACTGAGGAACTTTTTATCGATGCAATACCAAGTTACAGAACATGAGCACTGGTTAATTAGAATCTAATGGGCCATTTATTGCAGTCTCACTTATACGTAGAAGTATTCCAGTTACACAGTTCATCTCTTATCGAGCTAGAGCAAATAATTAGTTCACTTAGGGAGGTCTATAAAAACTCAAAATGTCCATTTTTGTTGCAAGTCTGTCCAAATAGTAGCAAATGTGCTGAGTCAACAATTGCTTCGTATGCACATTTTGTTCATTTTGACCTGAGTAAAAGGTCGGTGGCTTTGCAAACAAGACCAAGCTCGTAGTTGATTAAAATCTAACTAACCTAACCTGTGTCGACTAGATTGGTTTGGACTAGATATGGCACATAGATATGTCAGCCGCATATATTAAATATCGACTCAGTCACGAAACTCTTGACTAGATTTGTCGGTCATTTTGGTAGGCCACAAATTTGCAGTTGGCTTGTAGGTTTCTTTTATTGCTGACATCCAAAAAAATGAGTAAATACAGCTGGGCTGTGGGCTCTACCTTTATAAGTTGACGGCTTGGTTTGACAGACTAGGTCCAGAATTTGTTTATGTTGAGCATATTTTCTATTCGTACATAGATGCACCGCCATTGACAACTTGCAGATTAAGGAGTACACCGAAGATAGCCTCTGTCTTGACTGCCGATGACTAAAAACGATATCATAGTTCCTTCTTTGATAGCGATTTTGTAATGAAGCCAACTATAGCGAAGCTATTGATTGGTCAAAAGTCTTTTGGATAATTGTGGCAGGCTTTGCTGCATTTTTTAATGCTAAGCATTAAGGCAGCAATGTATAGCCCCATTAATTTTTAACGTGGATGCCCGTTCGAAAATCTTCATACGCCGGGAAATTGTTAACGCAATTACTTTTTAAAAATTTTATTGAAATTATTTTTAAGCCCTAAATACACGATGGATATTCCTTTAATTTTTTTGTGTTATAAAATAAAAACCCAAACATTTAAACTATAGAAGGAAGAACGCTACAAAATGAATCGCAATCCTTGTGCTAAGTACCCAATAGAGTAGTAGAAATAACACCTTTTCTGGTGCAGAACAAAAGAGCAGAAGGACACGATTTGAAACAGTCTCATACTGCAAATTCCGTTTGCAAATAACCAACATTTCGAAATAAATTAAATCTCAAAACCTCTCCTTAAATTGATTACAAGGACACCCTCAACTTGATGTGTCTCCACATTACGAATATTATTCAACTTCTTACCGCTTCAACCAGTATTATGCACAACACAATGTTATAACCAAGTTGTTTAGTTTTAAGAAATATGTAATTTTATATGTAAAGAAAAAAAAAAAGATACACAATAAATTGAGGAAGAAAATAAAATAAAATTAAATAATAATTATATCGTATATATAGTCAAATAGGTGAAAAATTATATTTATATATTAATAGTTAATACTCTGACAATGTTATATATTTTTAACATAAAATTGCAGAACAGATACAAAATGTTAACATTTTAATAAACAAAACACATAAACAATTTACCATAATAAATTTACGATATTGAGAAATAAAGATACAAAAATAACTTATGTGGGAAGTACTTTATTTAAAAATATGGGTAGATACCTGGATTTAAGAAATGTTATTCACGATTTATGGGTGGTCCTATAAAGCTTCGAGATGATTGCACATTATGAGTTAGGGCAGCACTTTAATTATTGCAAGTTGCAGCCGCCTGAAAATATTTCTCCCAGAAAGCGAGCTCCAAAGATAAATGCTCCCATATGGGAAGCTTGGTTCTTAAGCTTTTACTTAATTACTTGATAGCATCATTCGCACAGAATTAGTTGCTTACCTATGACCATTCTGTATAGGTACTGCTATAGCAAGTGCTCAGCGGAACTAACCGAAATTATTCCTTACAATGCGACATACGAAATACGAGTGCCCTACAGGAGATACAACAAATGCACATGACAAATCTGCACTGATCTAACCTGAGCTTAAAAGTGTCTTCTTCAGGTTTGAGTACGTCTTCGGTCTAAATAAGGAAACTAAGTTTGAGTATTCTGATCTTGCAATACTGATATATGTGATATACAGTGGGTTGCCAAATTGATAGGGACATTGTAAATTTTTATCAATTTTCATGTTTCAGTCTTCTTTTGAGCTTTGGTTTTGGTTCTAAGTGTACATGGTGATTTTTATTTCACAGCCTACGTGCTTAACGGTTATTTTTCATTGTTGGCGGATATTCAAAATGGTTTTATTCAAGGAAAAACTGGCTTTATTCTTGAACAAAGTCAAACAAATATCATTTTTTAATGATTTAAGGTACAGAATGAGTCGAGGAATGGATATCACTCCAAGAAAAAAAAACGGAAATAAAAACTTAATTCATTCGAGTCATTCCCAAAAACAAGTAGCTGCTATTACGGGTTTTTCAAAATCTGTTGTTAACCGATTAAAATTAAATTTGGACCAAAATATTTCAATTACTCCCAACAAAACCGGTAAAACTGAATTCAATTCTTTATTATTATCAATTCAATATAAATAATACATTAACAAGTAATAATCCATTCTGGGTATTTTATCATGAAATATTGAATAGGTAATAAAACACATTGTGGTCATAAAGGACCAGTAGCAAGTGTAGTGTATACCTACAATTATGTAATATTTAAAATATGAGCCGCAAGGAGTAGGGAAGAAAAAACAACAAGCGCGATTGGTGACACGGAGAGGGAATCAATGAAGCTGAAATATGAAATTTTACGACGCGGGAATAGAAAGCAAGAAATAAGATAGAGAAGGACTGTGTTGGTTATTGTATAACTTGAAAAAGAGTCTCCACCTTAGACCTTGAAAGTAGACAAATTTTAAGATATTGACAACCGTTTGAGATTTCACTGGATATGTTAGATGGCAGTCTGTTGAAAATAAAAGGCGCTATAGTGTTAATGAAACGCCTGCTGTGCTGGGACATCCACAGTATGTCTATTTCTCAGCGTCTATACTTCATTTCTTCTAAGGAACATTTTACCACTTCTGACAAAGAATATCTTTAGTATTTTATATATAAATATAGTGGTAGTATCTTCGCTGATTGAAATAAAGGCAGTGAATGTTCCAATATATTTTTATTTGAAATAACCAACATGAGAGACCATAGTCTAGCCGTGAGTGAACCAATGCATAATATATTGTTACAAGCAAGCTTTACGTAGGTGATCAATTTTACAACATTGCAACATACGTTAATTTTTTTATCGACATTATATGTGCCTTCCAGTTCAATTTACTATCCATCCAAAACGAAGCATTTATCCGAGCAGTTACCTTCACAACTAAATCCATGATTGTCACTGTATATTCAATACGCAACTTCCAGGTTTTATCCAGTTTTTCATTCGCCAGCATGGTTAAAACAGTTTCTTCCAACCTCTTAGTTAGGTCCACGCATTTTTTGACTACTTTTTTTAGGCGTTTTTCGAAACGTTTTCAGACGTGATCTAAGGATATCTTAAGGACAATAACGATACTTGGGCATATCCATGCAGATTCGGGCTGCTTAGCCCGTAGAAGAGTGAACTTATTCTGTTTACAAACACAATTCGAGGCATCCAGCTAGCTATTGCGGGAGCACCCCTGTCTGAAGGGAACGGATTCTCTATTAATCTCTATAGCAAACTTTATTGAAAACCAATTGCAAATGAAAGAGAAAAGAAAATAGCGAATGTGTTCTTTTCTTCGCATCTCACCGAATATTCGGCAGAAAGTGAGGGCCAAACTCTTAAACTTATTTTTGAGAATGTGTATGGCAGTCTTGTGAAGGCCATCCGCTGAACTAAAAGCAATTCTAAATCTGTGCCCTGGGTCCATCTGAATCCGAAAGTGTCCTGAAATCAGATAGAATATAGTTCCTTTTGGGCATATTCACTTATATAAAGGAGCCGAATTCCGAATAGCTACTTCCGTGAACGAGCTATACGTTCACGGAATTAGGCAGGGTTACCACGTCTTGAACAAGTTCAATAGTTTTGTTCCAAAATGTTTGTAGCCCAACCACAGCAATTTTTTTTTATAATTTTAATAAGAATTCATTTTTATTTTAAAATTAACAGAAAACAAACACACATATTTATGAAAAAAGAAAAGAATACAAAATATAAATAGTTGTAGTTGATTTGAAATGTCAAAATCAATGAGTGAAATCAGTGAATAAAAGATAGCCGCAAATTGTAGAATTCCTTCATAGTATGTTTAGGGGGCGAAAAGCGCTATAGAAAAATAGTCGCCCACCATAAAAAAAATCCTCAGATATATAGCCCAATTATGATTGGGCTATCATACTACATTTTTTGTCGGAAATTTAGGAAAAATATAAATGGACCAATCTGACAAGCCTGCAATTAAGTCGATTTTACATACGAATTAAAAACTAATTCTTTCACGTGCTCGTTCACAGATTTAAAAGTAACACGCAGATAACAATGCCGAGATTTTTATCCCTTGCGCCTACTAGAGCAGGGGAAAATTTACACAAGTGACCTCTTGAAAAGTAAATTGATGTTCATCAACTCAGGTGGATGGAGTGTCGAATCTTTGGCAGCTAATTGAACTTCTTGTGGAAATCTTTAATTTTCAGTAATCAACATGGTATTGTGAACTGTTATAAATCTTCTCCTACTTGCAAACTTTGTTATTTCTGAAATCGTTAAAAAAGTGGATGCAAGTTAAACGAATCTCAGCAAAGTCTTTGACCGCGTGGATCATGATCCATGGCTGCTTTGACAGCTTTATTGAAAAGGATGATTTCTTTGCAATACCTAAATAGATATGAATTTGCGGAGTTTCGAAATCATTTTTCAAAAAATAAATTGTGTTGACATCTGGTGTACCTCATCTTGCTTGTTTATGATGTTCTTGATTTTGGGTGTAATTAGTTATTGTAAGCGGGTGACGAAGCTGTATTTGGAGGCATGCATGATGATTGTTTGTCTTTAACGATTTCATTTGTGGTGCTTGACAAACTCTTTTTTTGTTGAATGTTGGTAAAGATGCTCTGTTATTACAAATTCATGTCCTTAATATCCAATCACATATACGCGTATCTAACTGTCTTTTTGATCACCTCATATTATACATTACAAAAAGAGAAGAGTGGGTTTTCCCCCATACATGGTTCCATGGAAGCTACGACATTGGTATCAAATTGAACCAAACCAGCTGGGGAAAGCAGCTGAATGGAGTAGGGAGGAGACTCGAGCTGATTTTATACGACGATTGATCGCAATACCAGAGGAAAAAGGGTCAGACCATAAATGTGGTTTTAGGAAATCGCGCCCCATCCTCATGGCCATAAAAGTGGTAGTCAACACGGCTGCACAGTTGGATACAAGGAAAAAAGTGGCGATAAGGTACAAAAGAATATTGTGCAGTTGTGTATTGTATATAAAAAACGCCTAAAGTTTTTCTCATTGGTCGTTCATCAAAAGATCTCTTCTCACGATGGACACACCATAATCTTTTACTCGCGAGGGGAAGTAGGAAACTACTTTAACAACAGAAATCTGAGTCATGATTCCGACGAAAGCTCAAAATACTACAACGTTTCTGCGGGCTTTCCAAAGGAATCGGTACCCTCTTAAACTGCTTACCATTCCCGAGGCGAGAGTTGTTAAAGGGCGTAGTGGTGTGGATTAGTACGTAAGGCGCACTCCTGGCATCGATTATTCGGGTTCGCGAATCACGCATGTTGGTACCACGGGCTACCGCATCATTAGAAGATTGCCACATCCATTACCCAGTTTCAATTCATCAGAGACATGCTCTCAGGCATTGCCTCCGTTGAAATGATTTCTGTAGAGGCTGTATGGACGAGGAGGAGGAGAAGACTCTTCTTCACCTCCTCTGCACGTACCCAGCCCTTTCATCATGAATATTTCTTCGATAATCTTGGTGAACCCTCAAATATTAGCAGAAATGCCTTCAACGGTTTATTCCTAGCTCTAGCTGGTTCAACGGAAAGCTTTTGTGATCATTGATCCTGTATGGTTTCACAATGGGCCTTAGTGTGGCCTACCATCCAAGGTGGGTATGTTGGAATGACTAAGAGATTATGCAAATAAATCAAATCTCAAGGATACCATCGTCATTTTAGAAGCTGCGGTGATGAATAGATCCACAAGAATACACCTCACTTTCTTCTTCACTGCACAGAGTGCACACGTCTCCGTCATTTGAGGAAAAGAACACTTGAGTCGCACTATACAAGATAGTTGGACATCGACTGGTAAGCACAATAGTGAGGAATACGACCGCGTAGCTAACGTGATTGATTTTTATCCATTGATTTATAAACGCGATATACCCGACTTGACTGGAGTTTGCATTTGTGTTGATAGGCAAACTTCCATCTTAAGAGTATTGACTGACAGCATTTTCTATATATTCCGTTGGCATCGCTTCTGCACAAATATGCACATGATGGAGTGTGGTAAGCATAAAGTTGACTGCCATGAGGCAAAGTTAAATTAAGTTGAAAATTTAACTAAGCTCCAAGCTGCAACGTTTTACAGCCCTGCAACAAATGCGGCATAATCAGCGTGGTCATGCGACAGGGAAAGCAATTTTTGTTTATTAATTTTGTACCTTTTCTGTGACTCAACATTGCACAATAAGAGACATCTCGCAGTTGCTTAACAACTCGCACTTCAGCATCATTCAGTGGGTCAATATTTATTACATAAATAATACATAAATATTGTGCAACAACGAAGCGACAGGATCGCGGCACGCGTTTTAACCTTGTAATGAATTCTGTTTTCAAATTCTGCCAAATCATTGCAGCCCGACACGGGTTCTTGAGCAAACTTGTTCGACCTTGAAGAAGCTGGTTCGCGACTAGTCTAAAAGACAGAATCTTGTTTGTAAATGGTGTGCCTCGCAATAACCATATCAGCTTCCTGCATTCCAGTGCTGAGGGGCTTTGTGTTTGAATGTATAGGTACCATATGAAATGATGGTGGGAAGATTTTTTGTTTACCACAAGATTTAACCCGCCGCGTTATTTGCAAATGCATTGGAGTTGATTAGCGAGTGGATTGCTGGGAAATGTGCAAATTGTTGGTCGTTTTTTTGCTTAAGCTTGAAAGTGCTAAGTAATACCAGATGCGGCTGAGGTGATAATGGTAATGACTGCAGACTTGCATTGTGCCTTTTGTCGAAGTAATATTGCGGTGCAAAGTTTGATCGCGGTTTCATTGCGTAACCTACGCTCGTAATTTATGGTCATACAATCGGTATTGTTACGGCTGATTGGATGCATGCAGTTGCAGTAATTAGTTGGTTTACTATACATTGTGAAATATGTCTTACTAGTGGATCTGTTATTGGCAAACTATTAAGCAGTTGATGACTTCATTGGGGACTGTGGAACTTCCCGAAGATGTGTTGCGACACAAAAACGAGGCTTTGATATGAATGATCCAAGCTTTGAAGACCAAATAGATCAAAATACAGATTACAGATTTCGGATCTGCACGTGAAATGATTACCTAGGTAATAGAAGCGCTGAAACACAAACACAAAGTTGAAATAACAGCCACGCAGGATGTGGGAAGGAGTGGAGAGGCCACTGGATTGTGTAAAGTTTAAGACATATGTCACAGTGAGTACCGCATATTTACAAAGCAAAGTACTTTTGGATGGAAATGTGTATTTCCTGTGTGTATGCCGAATCAGGTTTTGTTTTCTTTTGGGTCAATTCTAGGGATATTACGGAGGTGGTTTTACCGGAGTAGGAGTCGGAGGCCTCATTCCGATCTCCGCGGAGGTGGGGGTCGCACGCAGACACAAAGTATTAAAATATAAAATTTAAAAAAATCCCTTTTCATTAGAAAATTAACAAAAAAAACAAAAATACAAAATTGTATTGTCACTTAACAAAATTGCATAAGGTTAGTTCGGGTACTTTTTTGCAAACGTATAATTATTAAAAATTTGCTAAGAAACTGTGCGAGTGAAAAAAATGAGAGAGAAATCCATTTTCCCTCTTTTAATTTCTTCATAATTTTGTGCCCCCCGAATTTCTACTTATTGAAAAATGAAAAATGAGAATTAACAACTAAGTGACAGCTCAAAAGTTTGACAAGTAAAACTCTATTTATTTTTGTCTTCAACGATGTCGGAGCTCGGAGGAAGAAGTTGTAATTCTCATCCTCCTTGGTACAATAAACGTCTCTTGCAACTAAAAAATTTGAAAAACAAAGCCCACAAACGCTACAAGAAGTTGAGTAACACTCACAATAAAGAATTTTTTGCTAAATCTAGGAAAGATTTTACAATTTTGAGTAGTTTTTTGTATAATAATTACATTATGAATATGGAAAAGAAGCTAAAAGTTGATTGTAAGTCGTTCTGGTCTTTTATTAACCATAAAAGACGCACCAACGGATTGCCAAGGAAAATGTTTTATAAAAATTATACATCTAATGATACTAAACAGTCTGCAGATTTATTTGCAACATTTTTTGAAACTGTGTATTCACCATCTGCATCTCCAAATTTACCAGATTCAAATAGACTACCATATATTGATTTTAGTTCATTGGTTCTTCAAATTGAAGATATTAAATCTGCGATTTGCAACCTTAAAGGTAATCCTAAGCCTGGTGCTGACGGTATTCCAGCCATTATTTTAAAATTCTGCTGTACATCCATATGTACACCATTGCTTAAAATATTTAACCGATCACTCGAATCAGGATTATTCCTAGATGATTGGAAGGTTTCCTTTTTGGTTCCAATATTTAAGTCTGGTTCTAAAAACGATGTCGCAAACTACAGAGGTATTTGTAAACTTTCTGCAATTCCAAAGCTTTTTAAGTGCATTGTTAAGAATAAAATAGAGGTTTATATCAAAGAGCACATCAGAGTTGCAACCTGGGTTTGTTCCTGGTCGCTCCGCAACAACTAATTTGGTGCACTTTACGTCTTTTGTTGCTAATGCAGTTGAAAATGGGTTTCAAGTCGATGCTGTTTACACCGACTTTAGCAAGGCCTTTGACTCTGTTAATCATAGATTGCTTACTAAAAAGCTTGAGATATTCGGATTTCACTCTGCTATGTTAAAATGGTTTTCATCATATTTAACCGGTAGTCTCAGCGAGTATGCTTAGATAATCATTACTCAAGATCTATTTCTTGCACTTCTGGAGTCCCACAAGGTAGTCATCTTGGACCGCTCCTGTTTATTATTTTTATTGATGATATTATCCAACACCTTGAATATTGTCAGTACCTTATGTATGCGGACGATCTTAAAATTTTCCTAAAAGTTAAAAGCCAATTTATCCACTTGGTGTGTTAATAATTGTTTAATGTTAAATGTTAGTAAATGCTCTTGTATATCGTTTTATAGATCTCAATTGCCGTGCTTCCGTGCGTTGGACTTTTGAACCGTCCTATGGAGCCCGACTTAAACTTTTGGGTATTATGACTCTTAAAGCGAGAAGGCGTCTACATGATATTATGTTTATAAGGGACGTTTTATCCTCACGTATAAAAATGCTCCAGAGAGGGTATTAAGAGATCATCAATTCTTTTTTCAGACGAGGCATCGAACAAACTATGGTCGCAATGAACCAATCTCTAGATCCTTAAGATCGTATAATGAAATTAGTAAACACATTGATTTTCATATTCCAAGAGACCGCTTTAAAAGTATCATATTCTGGCTGCTATATAATAAACTTTAAATTATAATAATTATTTTGTAGGTATATTATTTATAATACAGAAATTTATTTTTTATTTTTTTTGTACTTATATGTAATATTATAGTTTGTAAGCTTGACTTGTAGATGAATAAATAAATAAATAAATAAATAAATAAATAAATAAATAAATTAAATGTTCTCCTAGAACATATCAGCGCATATGGTAAGTTTAACATATATTTTACTTATAAACAATTTAGTTCCAACTTATTTTGTAGATGCTGCATTTTGCGATAATATCAATATGACATTTCATTAACTTTTTGTAAGAAAACCGGTCACGTACTTCTCTTGAAATTTTGATATTTGACATTTTTAATTTTTCTATGCTAAAATTACAAGAACGAACATATTCTAATAGTCAAACTTCAAAATGGGTAAATTATATTTTATAAACGTGTTCATCGGTCGTCCCGTCACCGATGGTGGTCCGAAAAACCTCCGATGTGATTATATCGGAACCGCAGCCGGATTCGGAGGCTTAACTAAACCCAGAGGTTCCGATTCTGATATATCGGATTCGGAGTCGAAGCTCCGTATCACCCCTAGTCAAATCCATACCAATTGTTTTCTGTAGCATTTGATGACCTTTTTCGTATTACGGACAATGAAACATTAGGTGCAGCGAAAACAGCAACAACTTCACTAGAGTGGAAAATAATAAAATTTTTGTTATGTGAAATTATTTCACCCTGAAAGCTGACAAGGTAGGCTCTATAACATCCACGGCCTGTTAGCATCTTCTAGGAATATAGCTTAAGCTTAGAAAATGTTTTTTTCTTTTCATTTTTCATTTTAAGTATGAGTCCATGCGACCATCTCAGGGAGTTATCGACGCTGGGATCTTCTTCTGTATTTCGGCCTTCCAAAATCACCCTTGCTACTGCAGCAAGTTTGTTGTTTTAACGTTAGTCTCGCGGCTACGGTACGGTCACTGATAGTTGCCATTATTGTATCCATAGCCCTTCTGCTGCTGATGACTATAGCTTTTGTCTTAGCTGTTTACCTACATATATGGATCTATATTCTCTTCGTGGCAGTCGTGGTCTAGATCCTCCAAAAATGTAGCTACCCCATTACAGATATGTCATCGGCAAAGCCGATCGTAGTATTTGACATCGGGATCCTCAGTCTCAGTTTGTCATCGTATATTAGGTTCCATAACAACGGACCTAACACATAGCCTTTCCGAACGTCATAACTTATGCTGTACTGCCTTGGCCCGTCTTCGGAATAGCGTAGCAACACCCTATCTGTGAGATAGTCCATCCAAAATATTTTGTAAATAATCCGAAACCCCTTTGACAACGAGTGCCCTTAAAATGTTTCTCTAGATCGCAGTATTCAAAGCGTTTTCAACATCTAATTTGATGATGATGCAGTATTTCTTACTTCCGTTTTTCTATCATCTTTCGCTGATGTCTATACATGCGGTTTGGTGGAATAGTGTAAAGTTTATGTACACGGTGTCGCAGAAGAAACGCAGAGGTTTGAATGATAAAAAATATTTTAATTTTATACAAGGTTCAATAAATGGGGAATAAGTTTCATTTACATTTCTAAAATATCTTCATTTAGTGGTATCCATTATCAGCTTTGCAATTTGCACTCTTTCCAAGTGTTTTTTTAAGAAATTTTTTTATAGAAATTTTCCGAGATGGATTGAATAGTTGCACCGATTTTTTAAAGAAATGTACCCAAGGATCCTCCACACCAAAACTGTACACTTAAAAGGTTGTAGTTTTGAAATATGTTCCTGAAAGAGTCCAATGAGACGATTTATCATTGCTTTCGACACGGTCCAGCTTTAAAATGAGCGTTGGGTTAGAAGAATTGATCGTTGTTTTCAAAATATAGTTCGACGAATTTCGTTTGTTGTTCTTGTGGTTTTGAAATTTTCAAGAATAAACACCACAAATCTGTGAAGCTACAAATTGCTTAAAGCCCTTCCTTTCTTTTGCACCACCATGTACAACAGGTAATAATTTGCGAACGCTTTTTTTGTACTGCGCATCTGGTGAGAGGTCACCAGTGGTCCCAGACTGTGAAAACTGTTTTCTCCTATTTTTATCAGCAAAGGCAATCATTTTCCCCTAAAAAATTTAAAAAATGTAAGTCGCCTTATAACTGTCCTAACCTTCACTTTGTCGCTAAATAAAAACTCCATATCCTGATGGCGAACACTCCGGTGTAGAGATTATCTTTCATTAATTGAACTGTTTCAAAAATGTGTAAGCCTTGTAATGCACATACAAAATATTTCTTTTTTGAATCTAGCGACTATCTACTAAGTTTTGCAATATTTAATTTTTGTATACTGCTGATTTGTAGTTGAAATTCACCTACAATAGCGGGTGACAATAAAAAAAACCGATTAAAACGTTGTGAATTTTATATATATTTGTTTTCCATTTCATTAGTTAGTTATTTATTAGTTTTAGATTTTATTAAGTAACAAAGGAAGTAAGTTCTTGCAAGAGTTGGGTGAAGATCTTTGCACTCCAGTGATAAACAAAAGAGCTCTGGTTTCAAGAGTTATGGGTAATTATTTTTCTACTAGAATTGCAATAGAATGTATTGAGGGCGTTCCAGCTCAAGAGCTACAAGAACCCCTCATACCAGATGATCTGACGGATCGAGATGGATCTGTTCGCCCAACGCAAAAAGGAAAATTTTTTTGTGAGGAGAAAAGGAAGCGCCTCTCCAGGAAAGTTTGCGTACAGTGAAAAAAAAAAAAACAAATTGCCAAGTTCACAGTCTTACGCAAACAAAATGTCAAGATTTTCATACAAAATAATATTTTTGTTTTGTGTTTTGCAACATATTAGTATTTGAGTACCTATTTCCTTACTTGTGTTAATTTTTGTTTCTGCTAATAATTTTACCTGCTTATAGTATTTTCCATTTAGTTATAATGTAAATAAATACAAATTCATAAAATAAAAATACGAAAAAGTAAGTGTTTATTGTTTTATAACATTTAGCAGTATTTAATACAGAAACAAGTGATTCCAATAGAAACAAACACAAGCTTCTACTTGTGCGTGCATATTGCCAATATTATCCTTGGAATAAACAATCTTTGAAGACGAATTCTACATACATCTTCGGGTAAATGTAAATCTATTTCCAGGTGTATACAGTCAATGTGGTTGAAAATATACCAAAAATTTCGCAATTTTCGCAAAATAAGATATCAAAAAATGTTCATACTATCTGTTTCCGAGACTACAGATCAATTTAGTCACTGAGATAAAACGATTTTAGAATTGGTAAAAAAATAACTCAGATATTTAAAGACGAAAACTGGGATCTACACCTGGGTGTATTGTATATCGTCAAGGTGAAGGTTAACAACTATAACATAAAAATATACATATTATGCAAGAGTCAGTTAGCTAATTCTATAAAAACCTAAATTAAAATAAAAACTTCATTAAGAAATAAAAATAAATTAATAAATTAAATCACAAAAATTCATACATAACTAAAATAAAACTAATAAAAAAATAAAAATTAATTCATAAATAAATCACAAAAATTCGTATGTAAGTAGACGTTCGATGGGCTGTTTTCTTTCATATTCAGTGTGAACATTTCATTCGGAGTGCCTAAACATTGAAATTTATTTGTAATGGAAATGCGTTTAAATTTTCCTTTTAAGAAATTTAAGGTTTAAAGAGATTTTTGATTTGTTCCCCTTTTTTAAGCTTTTCCCTCGTTTTTCTCCTTTTCATTGAAAAAGCGCCAAAAGTGGCCAATTGTCTGCTCTGTGCCCAGGTGGCGCAAGGTGGCACTTTCGAAGCGCAAAGCAGGTTAATTTTCTGACAAAAACAAATACAAATAAATGAATAAATATACAACAGCAAAATATCTTTTCTCACAGTATTTGCGTATTTGACTTTTGGTTCTATTTAAATTATGGAAGTTGCCATAGAGTCTATGTGAAAAACCTCGAACTTATTGTTGTAAAAGATGCTCCATTGTTGATATTGGCCACCAACAGACATTGACATCGGTGCTTTCCCAAAGTGATTGTCTTTATGGCCTGTTAAACGATAACGCAGCACGTCTAAATGATAAAACTTTATAATCAAAACTAATGCCTGCCAGTCCAAACGTTGCGACCATTTTACGTCAGTCACGGGGGCCCTTCAAAGTCTACTCTCCAACGTTTGGTGGCAAAATTCGAAACAACCGGTTCGGTAAATAATCCACCAACAACCGTACGTCAAAGGATTGCCAGATCGGCCGAAAACATTGCCGCGGCCCATGAAAGTACATATATACAGAAGAAACTGATGCACCTTTGGTGACAGCCAAGGAGTTTGAGGCGCTGCTTAGCCCGATAGCTATTTCGAATCTGGTGTTGGAGCTGAGGTACTCCCATAATTACGGTGCAATAGTGAACACTCTAAGACTGGTTTGGGCTTCAAGTTGCATCGATATCCCAGGGAAATCAATTCACTGACGAACATAAAACTGCTGGGACGAGGGTTGGAAGTTCAATTGACCAGTGGAGCTCCCCTGACCTCAGATGTCGAAGGCGCTACATGTGAAATATTTAATGTTAATTGCTTGATAAGTAATAACTTATTTGAAACGTGAAATAAATGTGCTTCTTCGGTAGGAGTAAAAATCACATGCTATGCCCACTAAGTGATAGAGGATTTCCAACTGCCCAAAGAAAAGAAGAAGAAAAGGCTCATGTCTTTCAAAGAAATACACAAAACAGACAAAAATTTACTTTAGAAAGGGTAAAACATAGCAAACTCTCGTCTTATAGTCGCTGGAATGACAAAAGAAGACTAATGTTGCGTGAAAATCCAACCTCTGTTAATCATTAGTTTATCCAATGTCGGTGAGGGCATAATTCTGCTCCACACATTGATCAACGATGCAATTCCACTTATTCTCCTTCGATGACATTGCACCTAAGCAAAAGTACTGTTATTTGAGAGTTTTGGTTCACCAAAACTCTATCTATACAGCCATCACAATTTCGCCTCTCCCACAAATCAATAAAAGTCAAACCCACTCCAAGTCCACCAGCCCCACTGCTGCTGCAATTAATTTCCTTTGAAAGTCTCCCCGATTCGCACATGAATTCATGAAGAGATTAATACGAGCATTTTCCATTGTTGCGATTTTCCTCTCCCCGGAATAAATATTTATCTCTGCACACTGCAATGCACAGTTTGGTAGGACGCAGCTGGGGAGAACGACCCTTCTAGTCCTTTCAACCTATTTCACGGTTGGCGAAATGCCCTAAAACGAATATGCTTCAACGAAATCCCGGAAATCAATTCGCAACAGGAAGTGCAACAACAACAGCGTTCTGTTCACCACTGCTCCTGATCCTGATCGATTAAAATACCCCACTGGAAGGCTGGAACCCGGTTTTCTTTTATTAAAAAAATATATAAATCAAATGCTTATTCGAAATAGCGTTCTATGTAATTTTTCTAGTCAATCGTGAGATTCCTCAAGCTTTCGCTGCAACTGGGGGATATGTGTTTGCCTTTGGCCTTTTTGGTATCAATTTTCCAGTTCGACGCATCCATCAGATAGTCCCTGCAGATGGTGGGTTTTAGTGATAAAATTAAAGTACATCCCAGCAGTTACTCACCTATTGTCCTTCATAGTCTTTATCCACTGAGCCTTCATATCTGCTATTGGTCCTGCATCGCCACCGTACTCCTCGGGCAGCATCTCCTTCGGGACGTAATCGTACAGCGTCGTCGATCCTGGGAGGTGGAACTTTATCTGAAAGTCAAAGGGCATTCTATACAGTTGAACTACCACCAAATCGTTTCTCTAACTAACCAATTTGAAAACTTCACTCTTAATGAACGGCTTCACGACCATCAGCACCTTGTCCAGATACGATGGACAGTTGAGCACATGCACCTCCTTAAGCCGGACGGGATGTGCCTCTTGCACAAATTTCATGTACACTCGCAGTGAGTTGAAAACCACTCGGGTAAGATGTCGCAAACTGAACCCATCCATATCGAAGATGGGAATTTCGCCGTCTGCCATTCCAGCTGGGTCTTCGGTTACGAAGCGGCAGTCGGCCAACATGAAGAATACCTTTACGCCTTCGGTAAACTCAAACTGAATGAAGGGAGATGCAAGACGTACAGCTGGCACAAAAAATATATACATATAATATTTCTTATTGCTCACCTTTTCCACATTGAAGTCCACAAGACGATACAAGATGAGCTTACTGTTGTTCGCCGTCAGGCCGGGTATGGGTACGAGATCTCTGCAAATGAGGAGAGGGAATCAGTTAAACGATTGAATGTAAGATTGATGGATGGATGGTATGTTGGAACTTACGCAACCTCAAGCAGTCGCTGACTGTTCTCGTCACATGGGTCACGTTTAAGGAAGATCTGTGAATTTTTGTTGCGGTAGCTGTAGTTGAATTCGATTAAGCGTTTGGTTTCTTCAACGTCACCCGAGCAGGAGTAGAGAAAGCGCCGCAACAGAAGTGTGTCTGTAAAGGAAAATTGTCTGTTAGCTTCTAGGTTGAATATTTATATTTTTTTAGAGACTGGCAATATAGTTCCAAAGGGGTACAGTGACGCAGGACGTCAGTACCAGCGTTGCCGCGAAGAAAAATGCAGTGAGGGCCATTTCGAAATTTTTTGCCGCCCTTTTGACAAAAGCTGGGGCCAAATATTTTACATAAAAATCCTTCTTTAAAAAATTAAAAATTTTAGTGACTTCACTCATCTATTTTTGGTGTTTCACTTTGAAGGCTTTCATTAAAATCAGTTATTATATATTAAATAAAAATAAATTCTGTACAATGGGTTGTTAAAATTATTTAAATGAGTATTCTTATCATCAAAAGACACTTATACAAAGTAAAATTTAAGAGCTCCCCAGTTTTTTTATGAAATAATTTACAACCTCACAAAACGATAACTTACTTTTTTTGTTTGTTTAAGACCAAAATATTCTTCTCTCTATAATTCTATTTTATTTAAAAAAAAACCCCGTAATTTACGTTGCGCACGTCTCTTTTAGCTTCCTACCCATCATACCTTATATGGCTCCAATTAACCAATCTCCCGTATGCTGCGAAAGGTTAATTCTAACCTTTCTGTTTTCGATTTCAACCGCAGCACTGCCCACCTCAAACTCCATCTCCTCCACCATTCTCCCTATCTTTAAGTCTTAGTTTTAAGGTTTTCCATGTCTTAGTTTTAAGTGTCTTAGTTTTTAGTCTTAGCTTGTATTAAGCCAAATATATGGGGGTATTGCCCCCACCAAAATTAGGACTGTGCTCTAAAAAGTTGTAAATGTCTTTAGGAAAAGAGCACACTTCTTTTGGAATATTTATTATTGCATATTCTGCGTACTTATGCATGGAATCCGAATTACAGACAATTCGATATAGATAGCCATTCAGTGTTTTTAGTTTTTCTTGCACCCCATTTCGTTCACCCTGCATTACATTAGCTTCATCTGAGCCAAAAGCGATCTTATCTTCATGAGGAACTTTCATTTTATCTAAATGGTCTTTAATTGTATAAAAATGCCTTCAGCGGAAGAATCTTTTATTTCCAAAATACAGAAAAACCTATCCACAATTTTTTGAATCGAGCTTGAGTTTTTATAAAATGACGTGAGAAAAGTCCAATCATTAAACGAGATAAATTAATTTTTTTAGTTATGAAACACATTCTAGTGGCGATGGTTTCGATTTAATTTTGTAAGTCTCTTTAATTATTATTAAGAAATAGGTATATGATAAAATATTAAGTCTTCTAAAATATTGATTGGCCCGGGAAAAGGGCCAAAATAAAAAACAGGGTGCCAAAAGGCCCGATCGGGCACTTTGTGGCAACGCTGGCAAGTACTTCTTTTCATAACTAACACGCGCTGAAGAGGTTGTTAATGTGATATCTCCTAAAGTGTAGTACAATGTACAATCTGCACAAAAAGAGAACAGGCAATAGGTGTTTTCCTTTTTTAGTTCAGAGCTGAACTGAGCGCGGTCTGAACCAAGCGTGTTCAGACTGTTCTGAGGTATTTATGAAACACACTTGAGCACATAGTTGACATAAATGCATAAATTGAATGTTCATTAATTGTTATTTATAATTTTTATGGAAGTGTGTAATCAGTAATCAGCCTGCTAAGTCAATTTATTCTGATTTCATAGAGCGCGCTGTGATCATGCTCTGGAAGAAAAAAAGAAACACAAATTCTGAGCTTGAGCTAAAAACGAAACACGAACTTTTTTTTATAACACTTCAGGTGCTGCTCTGAACTATAAAAAGAAAAACGCCTAATATGGAAATTGGAGTGGAAACGACGGGAGATTCTGATGCACATTGGTGTTAAATGGCTGTAAGTGTAAGCTTTTAAATGAATCTATATATTTTACAGTGTGCCCGGAAATATAGGTTTTAGGGTTAAGTGAACTAATGGGCATTCCTGACATGACGAGTAATTGCAATTGTTTAACTGGAGGAAAGCCGAGGGTAGTTTCATTTGAGGACGTGAGTGACTCGTACCATTTCTGCGATATTCAAGCGAACTATAAAACTCATAATATACGTGTCTCCCATCAGCTTTAACGCCCTTAAAGTCATAATTTTAGATCACATTCTGTATGTTCAGTATAGTTGTCTGGTATTAGAGTTGGAATCAAGTTTAAGGTGAACGAATATTTCTTGCACCGTTTGAGGTTGAGGAAACATAGACATTTCACAGCTTTTACAGCATTCTTGGTGACTCATATCTACTGAGAATTTGAAAGTCTTTCGATTTTGGTGCCTTATCCCATAAGGGGATAAGGGCTGAAGGTTTGGGTTTCGCTTTCGTTTTACAGACTGCAAGCAGCATTGCGTTTTGGAAGCAAAAACGTTTTCAATATCTGATCCCCCATTTTACAATGCTGCCGAGGTTGGAGTTTAATGAGAGTATGAGAAATTGGATGTTTCGGTTATCAGCGGGAGTGGATTGGGTTAAAAGATGTGCAGTAGATTGAGAAAGGGAGTCAGAGACAAAACGGAACCTTGAGGAACACCAGCATTTGTACGGTGTGAGTTTCAGAAATGAAACCGTCCAAAACAACGCAAATTGAACGGCAACTTATAGCCCATTGAGTAAAAGAAGCATCGTTTCCATAAGTAAGCTTTTTTGACGAAAGACTATCATGCCAAACTCGGTCAATGCCTTTGGAATTCTAATGCAACAATTTACATTTCACCAGAGTCATGGTTGGTTTTGGAAAAAAAAGATTGTTAAGCGACGAATTTTGAGATGTTTAAAATATTGGAAGTAAAAAGTTCTTGGTTCAAATATTATTTTTGTTAGCAAGAACTCGTTTTTAAGTTTTCAAGAATCAAGTATTCAGCGAAAGAATATTAAACTCTCCATAAGTATTTGATTACATCATTGCCAACAATTTCATAGTTGGCATTACAATTTTTTTCTTCTGTGTGTTCACTTCTCGGTGAGATAAGCCATCAAATGACCAGTGGATCTGCCAACTTGAAAACCGTTCTATTATAGTGGTTTCCGTGAATCAAGGTATGTCATAAGCCGACGATTTATCGGCGTTTCCATGGCCTTGGGAAGACTGGATGTAAGTGATAGGTCAGTAACTGATGAAATAGAAAATCTCGCCTTCTTTTTGAAATAAGCTGGTTTGTGGAGGCCTTTCTAATTATTGGCTATGGTTATTATGGTGTTCGAAAACCTATAACCCAAAACAATCAGGATCGATAAAATAATGTGGAGATAGGTGAACACCAACCAAGGAAAAAAATGCCAAACGAGTTTTTAAACTAATTTGTAAGAGTTTGTAAGTTTTCTTTTACAAAATAGGAGGTGTACGATATTGGCAATAATTATCCTAGCATTTTAGTTCCTAGAGCTTTTTAGGTTCGTCTCTTCGAAATCATCAGTGCTGACAATGGCTGCAAGATCATTGGCATGACTAGAAATTATTTCGGTGAATGATTTCGCTACATCCAAAAACAGGGCGTCATTGGAATGAAAGACATTTCGACAAGTAGGGGAACGGTGAAATCGTAAACACAAACAAATGGTATGGGAAATCGAAGCCAACCTCTTTATAGCGATGGGGGACATTCAGTCTGGAGCATCGGATTTATTTATGTTCCAAGTCCGATCATAAGGTATTCTTGCAACTACGAGCACAAAAATCAATTTAGCTCAGGTGGAGGCAAAGCTCAATCTGGGAGCACTGAGTTTTCACTACCCTTGTTGTATTATTTGCCTTAACTTTTAGTTACATACAAATCTGACAAGCTAAGTGGGCATCACAGTCACTTCAGGCTTGCTTAATATTTTTTCGGTCAGGTGGGTCGGCTTTGTAAGGCCGAAATCCTAAATCTCTTTATCTAATAGACTCTTTAGAACTCGAGTCATACCACCCGTTTTCTTTTGGATTGATGCTCTTTATCCTATTATAAATAAAGGATTCAAACTTTTACATAAGCGGCGCCGTTCACGTCGCTGTCGATAAACAAAACTCATAAAGAAGCTGTTAGGTTCACCCCCATTGGCCTTCTCATATTGCCATCCCGTTCTTATCGGAATTTTAACTTTGTGGTTGAAGTACGAGAAAATAGCTGATATGCTGTGACGAGCCAAGACCGTAGAGTTATTATAGGCTTCAAAAGAGTACTTATTAGGGTGGCGGAGTTAAGAAACATGCAAACTTGCAATGAGTATATCAGGAGTCGAACAAGTCGAGTTATGTATAATAATAAGTCGCATGCAATGTAGATAATTCCTGATTGTAACAATGGCAATAATTTTTATAAGATTATGCAAATAAATTGCCACGCCCGCTATGTAAAAAAAATGGCTCTAAGTAATACACGGGAAAATTCTGACTTACCAAACTATCCACCGACTTACCAAACTATCCACCCACCTGTATATCGCTTAGTGGCAAAACAGCTGGTTTATTTTTGGCAGCATAGATGTATGAAGCCGTCGAATGCGGCACTTATCACCCTTCTCATCGGAACAGAAAGCAGACACCAAAATCACAACTCCGACTAAAGGGTTTACACCATATAACTAAAACGCGATTTCTGGCAATAAGTTGAGGGAGATAGTATTAAAGTCATCTTTTCGAGGCTATCGTCAGGATGCATATGTATAGAGATAATAGATCTAGAAAGACCGCAATATATCAGCTTACGGATCTGATTCAAAGAGTTGTACACGCGGAAGAAACAGTACTATGCGCCTTCTCCGACATTAAGAAGTTTGACTTCAGTACCCATTAGGCGATCAAACGAACCTAGAAGCTTAATCATTTTAAACTGTCGTCCAATGGCTAGGTGAGCTAAACAATAGATCAGCAGTACACTCAAACATCCACAGGGACTTTTATGTATACACAACTAGAAGATGTACTCGTTTAAACATTGAGCCTAACTGCTACTAAAATTAACCAGCCTTGGCATCAACTGTCAGGCTTATGCCGGTGCGAGGTAGTCCTCTTTAACACCATACATATATACATATTGGGTTAAAATAACCCAAAAATCCTGCCGTAGGTGGATAAAACATAAACCCGACCATTTAAAGAAGCAAAAACTTCTTAGGTTAAAAGAAAAGCGATTTTGAAACAAGATAACCCTAGACAACAGGAAACTCATTTTACGCAAAAACAATGAAGAGATATCAACATAGAGATATCCAAAAAAACTGCACATTGTTTTGGAATATAAAGAGCCTAGCGGGAAAGTATTGGGGATAAAACAGTAGCATTTTGAAACGGACGTATATCTTCAATGATCACGCATAAAGGGAGCTTTACCATGGGCAAAACAAACCAGTTTAGTCACAGAAATAGATAATGTCTCACCGGAGCAAAGAAAAACTACATATAAAAAAGTAAAGAATTTCAACCCAAAGTTTTCAAACTCTTTTTCGGAACCTAGTGTCACCAAATGTTATGGGCTATACTCGCAAAACGCTTTTATCCCCGTCTGATCACTATAAGAAGCGAAGTTCCTATACTTGGTACTTGGCTCTGCGACACGCCTTGCAAAATATTCAAGGAACCCCTCCTTGACCACGCAACGCGAAAAATAGTATTGTAAATGTCAACAATCGCCAATTAGCTGGAGTCCACCTCTGTCCGACGTAAACTGATGAATATAATCTCCTCTAATCCAAAACTCTCAACCTCAGCTTATTCCCCTTGTTCAGTTTCATAACCGTACAAACTTGCACCATTATACGAAGCGACATGTTTTGTGTAACGCCTACAAAAATGCCGAAGTTTTTATCGTTAGTGGCACCTAATAGTCACAGTAATAACTTTATCGAAGTGACTGCAAAGGAATTTTCAAATATGTCGCATCAATGCCCAAAAAATATCATAAATCCTATATGCACGTGCTCCAAGTAGGGGTTTTTTGCTTTGGTTAAAGAAAAAGATTGCCTCTATGCAAAAGATTGCAATAAAACCCATCTCTGCGTTTGACTTGTTACCTGCCGTACCACTATGAAAACAATAATTGCACTGCTTTGCCCTTTGGTTAACCTTGTAACTGAGATCGCTGAATCTCACTTGCTCCCATGGAGGAATAACAATCGATCGAGTAAGAATTGGTCGTGAACTACTTGCTGACCATGACCGGCATAAGTTTCACTGTAAGATCAAAAGGATGGATAACAAAATTAGTTATCAAATGCTTTGGAGATCCTCATGAATTCTGTAGCCTTCCGCGACAAGTGCAAGCCGTTATAAAAGTGTGTATAAGGAGTATAAGAAAACGTATAACAAAACCCCAAATTCTCCACTCAGCTATTTTTCACTCCCTGTCCGTTATGTATTACATTTCAATCGTTCTTGAACTAAAGTAACCCCAACAATTGCTATACTCACTGATATTCGGCATTTGTCGTTCAGTCTCCAGCCATTTCTGCAGCTCGATCATGCCCGTGTCCATATCAACGATGTATCCCATTTCCGACGTCCGAGCAGTGTCACAATATCCGCTCGTTTCAAAATATGCAAAGTTGCGCGAAAACTGCTCGTAATCGCACTTATTAGACAACAACACCAAATATTGAACCGCGTTTCAAAATTGAAACATAAAACCGTTTTACAATTATTTTTATTTTTTTTTCCTTTTTTAACTAATCAGCACTTTTCACTATACTGTTGTGGCATCTGTTTTCGCGGTTGTTTGTAGATTCTACGTACGTAGGGGAATGACAATGCAACCACTACCACTTGTCAGTCACGGCGTTTGGGTGAAACCAATGAAAACAATACTGAATCACCTGCCTCCGACTTTTCGGTACGACGCTTCCTGATCAACTGAAACCGAACGTGAAAATGCGATACCATAGAGTACAAGACAAGTAGCAGCTAACTACGAAGTTCATTACGTCGCCACAGTGGGGCAAAGACCCCACAAAGCTGGCATTAACTCAAATTATATGTAAGAAAACAAGAGTGTAATACGTTTTTTTGTTTAATTCATTTTCAAGTACACAATTCATTTCATGTCAAAATAATTCTCGAATGCTGCTACTCACGTGAAGAAGGGATACAGTCACTGAACGTGTGTACTGCAATTTGGTGTTATTTTGGTTACTTCGTGGGCAAAATGTAAATATAGTACGACCTTGTTCATGGTTCTGTTGCAGTTGCAAATTGCAAGTCATTCATATTTAGTTGTTCTAAAATTAGTACCTGTATCTGTCTATTAGGTGGTGTTCGCAATGAATTGTTCTACGCACTGGGACTGGGACTAGTTATATTGAATTGAAATTCAAAAATTCAAGGTATGCAATGAGGAAATATTTTTACAATAAAAATGAATAAATAGTTGACGCATCAGGTCTATAGGGACCCTTTACAATTAGTGAGGGAAAATGACGCAGCCTAGAACTGGATAAAATCGCTAGCTGCTGTGAATAAGTTACTGGACAATTTCATACTTCATGTTGGAACAAATCGAGAATACTGGATGATATAGTTTATGCAGAAAAAATAGTTCCCCGCTCTGTATCACCCGAGCCAAGTTCGGTTGCTCTATAGGTTTAATACACTGGAAGTTTTAGAGGAGAAATCCACAATGGTTTACGTCAAAAAGTAAATGTAAATGGGAGTTTTAGTGACACTCGTATTTAAAAAAATGGTGTACCACAGGGTTCAGTTCTCGGTATTTTTGCTATCTTTAATTTACATAAACTCGCTCTTTGAACTAAATGTAAATGGAGAATCAACTGCATTTGCAGACAACATCGCCGTTACTTACAAGTGTATAATTCGGGATACGAATGTATTGGCAAGATCACGGAAGATCTAGAAACTTTGAGACTTTTGTTTCCGGAACATAAACTGATTATTAGCGAGAAAATTTTATTTATGTCTTTCAAAACTTCGAATAAAGTCTTGAATGATTTTAATTTATGCTTCAATGCTTATTTGTAAAAAATTCTGTTTACCTGTAGATAGGTAGTTGTGGCAAATGTAGATTTGTTGGTAGTTCAAACTGTTCAAATAATCAAATAATTGTATGTAATTTTTGGAAATGGTATTTTCGTCGGCGTCATCAAATTGGTCAAAAACTCTATCTACAATGTTCAAATAATTGTGTCAAAATTGAATCAGTTCATCAATATAAATACCTTTGTAGTATTAATTGACCATAATTTGAATTGAAAGGATCATATTCAAACCATCTAATCGCATATGCTGCTGGTAACTCGGAGAATATATCTCACCAAGCCATGCTGTTCCCAGAAAGTATTAAAGTCAATTTATTACGGCCTTGCTCACTCTAAGTTGCAGTTGCAGTATGGTATCACCAGTTGGGGTGGTTCCCGAATAGCGCCATTTAAATATAAAAAAAAAATCGATTTTTGTTAACATATTCACTAAATTGTAAATATTTTACTGCTTAAAATAAAAATCATTGTCTTCAATAATTATTTCAAGAACCACAAGGTGGCGCAAAAATAACCTTCCGATTTTTTTTGGCTGTAATTTAAAAAACAAATGAAAAACTTTGATTCTTCTTGTGGATTATTTTTATTTGGTCTTTTAATTTTTTTACATCAAGTCGAGAATATGATGTCATGTAAATGGCCGCCGCCACAGTTGATTGTCAATTGAGCCCTTTTTATGGCATTTTCCATCACTTTGGCCAAAACTTCCGGCGATAGGTCCTCACATTCTTGACGGATATTGTCTTTAAGAGCTGCAAGAGTCTGAGGCTTGTTGACATAAACCCGCGACTTCAAAAAGCCCCACAAAAACGTGTCTGGAGCGGTCAAATCAGGCGATCTTGCTGGCCAGTGCAAAACGCCAAAACGGGAGATTAGGCGCCCGGGAAATGCATCCTTCAGCATATCGGTTGTGGCACGTGCAGTGTGTGCCGTTGCACCGTCCTGTTGGAACCACATATTTTCCAATCCCAATTCATCAAGTTGCGGCAAAAAGAACTCGTTGATCATTGCTCTGTAGCGCTCACCATTCACAGTAACCGTTTGGCCCGCGACTTCTTCGAAGAAAAAAGGTCCGATGACTCCTCCAGCGAAAACAGCACACCATACAGTGACTTTGAGCGGGTGTAATGGCTCTTCGTGGGTTACACGCGGATTTTCAGTGTCCCAAAAGCTAAACGTCCCCGAATAGCACAGATTTTGTTTTGCAACAAAACTTCGATTGTATTTCTGTTATATTTAAGTAATCTGTAACAAAATCCGTTCTATATCAGTTGTATTCATGTTCACGCGGGACTATTTGTAACATTGTCATTCGAAATGTTGTATGTTAAACTTGTTCACAAAAAGGGGGGGATGTTTGAAAATAGTTTTATAAGAGTTCGTAAGTTAAAGTTCTAAAAAGGTTGGTAATAAGTTACAGATACGTATAGTAAATTTTCATTTTGGATATTTCTAACTAAAACACATTGAAACGTTTGCATAGCAGAAACTTAACAACGAAGTAACTTAATTACAATCAAAAGTGGTTAAGTCTCTAATATGTACAAATTACGTTTACAGAATGTTATATAAATAAAGAAACTTACAAAAATGGAAAGTCATTGCTTAGTTTTTCATATGTTTTTAAAACGAATCGTATATTAACAAGTCATCTGGGATATTTTTGCAATTCAGTAAAAAAAAATAAGGGAAACATTAAAATGTGAAGCAATGCTATAATTATTATAAACAATTATAAATATGTTTCATTATATGACAAGTATTCTAACGTCATTTGGAATTATTAGCTTCAGTCGGCGTCAGTCACTGCTGATTAGTGAAATCATATTAATAATATAATGTTGATGAGAAAATCGAAATGTCAGTGTCAAGTTTCGTGGCGTTATTGTAGCTTCATTATAACTTAACATCCTTCACATAATCAAGTAGTTGTAGTCAGCGTTGCCAAATCAGCTTCCCGCAATTATTCTGTATTGCAGAAAATGTTACTTCAATGCACAAAAAGAAGATATAACCTCGAATGTAATATTGTTCCACGCAGACGATCCGCAATTCAAAAATATGTTGTAAAAGTGAGATCACGATTTTTTTCGTCGAAAAGGAATAATAGCACTGATTTGTAGTTTTATTATTTTAAAACTCAAAATGTAAGTTAGCTATCAAATGTAAGTAAAAAAGTTTAATGTAACTTCGGATTTTGGGAAAAATATTGCTTACGATCACGAAAAAAGGAGAAAATTAAAGGAAAAGGCAGCTAAAAACTTGCAAGGTCAGAGCAGTATTTTATTGGAATGTTGTTGATACAAATATTCTAATGTGCAAATTATAGCACAAAAAAAACATTGTAGAGTTGAAATTTTACATTTATCAAAAGTGTTTGTAAAAGCTGAAAAGCTCAAGTTGAAGTTATACGGAAAACCTATAAAAATCACCGATGAACATTTTTAAAACAAGCTTCTAAAAATGTTTGGCAACACTGACTATAATGTCAACAACCAGAAGTTAGTTATAAAGAAGTTATAATGCTATTGCTTATTTTCAATTATAATGATGTTATAATAATGCTGATTTACTATTTTGAAGAAAACTAAAATGTCTGATACTACTTACTGTTGTTGTTACATCTCATAAATATGGAAACAATAGTTTGCTAACATTCAGTTGTTACTTTGTTGTAACTTCATTTCAATAGCATTTCAAGTAAAATTTTAGTTAAAATATTATGGTTCATGTTTTAATGATGTTTCATGTAACAACCGCCATATTGTTCACCATTTTATATACCTGTTTAACCATAGTTCTTAAGATGTGGAAAATACATTTCAATTTTCCCAATATATTACATAGCTTCTACAATTCATTTGTATAGAAACTGATGAATATGGTATATTAAAATTTGTTTCTACAAGTCTTTTGGGATTTTGAAGCTTTAATACAAATTTTAATATTTTCTGATTTTCAAACTTTTCTTCTATTTAACCCTTTTTTGGAGGCGCGTGAATTTTCCGGACCCAAGATATTAATGTTCATGACAAAAGTAGTATTCGTTTCAAGATTTTGGTCGGAAATCGCAGCAAACTTGAACTGTTTTAGATACTAATACCTTTCAGATCAAATATGTTTACCTTTCCTTTTATACGTCATAATTTGTTTGTCTATACATGTAGACTCAAAAAGCATTCCAATAATAACTTATTTAAAACTTCTGGAATGTTTACAGAAACATTTCTCATACTTATATTATATCCAACATGTTAGTCAAACTGAGTTGCATAAGCAACATGTTTACGTTGAAACAACGTAATAAGAACTATCATTTAACAAAAAATAACCTCAGTAAAACACAAATACTACAAAGTTGTTGCAAAATATAAGGGGAAATGCGGCTATTTTGGTTACAATGTGGGGTGTGACAATGTTACTGCAATACTTAGGAAATAACTTGATAGTTATATTAGAGTTGTATGTACCATATTAAAACCCAAGTGTGCTATTCGGGTTCTTTTAGTAGCTCTTTAAGACTATTACCTACTAATATAATATAAAATTCGTGTTAATCAGAGCTGGCCTATTTAGAGAACCGTATCGAACCAATGAGACACCTTTACGTTTTTAAATTAATAAAAGATTTTTTTAAGCAATGCGGTAACATTCCAAGTAGAACTACACAGCTCTATAGTCTGCGTATTGTCAATGTTCCAATCGCGCACAAAACCCTTTTTTCGCACATCTACACTGTTACAGCCCCATTAATGTTCAATCATTTACCATTTTCTGTGCGGGCACCATACATTTTTAATTCGTTTTTAAAAAGTTTAAATACTAGTTATTCACTATTATTTATGACGTCCTTGAATCGTTACTTAAAACCAATCTGTTATCATAATCATTAGCACAGGTCAATGTTTAAATTTCTAAATGTCTAAATTTTAATTCTTAATTTCTGAATTAGTTTTCTATAATTTTTAAATTTCTTATTTTCCTTGATTTGTATACGAATTTTTGTAATAAAGTCAAAAAAAATAATAATTTTTTAAAAAAAACCGATGTTTCCCCCACATCAGATTTATTTAATTTTGATAATTAAACGAGTGTGTCATTCCACACTAACTTTTTAAGCTACGGATTGATCACTATTTTCCTCTATATTCTAAGCATATTTTAGCTTTAAGTTATAAAAAAAATAAATAAATGGCTATAATTGAATAATTTTTAGTACCAATTACTTTATGAACCACCTTTTTATAACTAACTAATTAATATCAGTACCAGTAGTGCCCTTAAATCAAAACTAATTTGAGCTCTGTAGGACATCCTCTGTCTGCTAACAAAAAGCTCGTAGCCTATTAGTAGGCTTACGAAGCTGAAAGAGATAGTACAATGCATAGAAAAATCCGAAATGCCGCCTAATATGCTTTCTTTGGACGTGGTTATAGGAACGGGTTATGCTAATATGAAATTTGAATGCCAAAAAAAGTTTTCTGTAATGGAAGGTACTTTGCTTATTGTAAGAGAATTATTTGCGTACATTTTATCAAAGACATCATCTTTACCGAAACAAATATGAAACCAAAAATAAAAAATAAATAATTGGCGCAACAGGTCCGTATTGGCCTAGCTTCTCACAACCATTAGTTTTGTGTTAGTTTTTATGAAAACAATTGCACAAAATATCAGTTCGAAAAGTAAGCTCAAACGCATTTTGAAAAAAGAAGGACTCCTGTACGTCCGTACAGTTACCATCGCCAAAACTGCTCGTTTTTAAAAAGCTCGCCTTAACCTATCCATAAATTGCAATCACTTGATATTGAATCAAACATTTTTTTATTGCAAGTCTGGCTTCTTAACAAAGCCGATAAGTATCTGAGTTTTACAATGGAATCATCGCAAATCCTGTTCCTAAATTTGGCAAGTGAAAGTTTTAGCAGCTCTACCAAATTTAAGACTGGAGCTAAATCTGACTCCATTATGAAGTTGGCATCGCAATAATAATATTTCTCAATTTCTCACTGATATTCAAATACTGAGTGATCAGCCTTAGTTACAGCCCTGATAAAAACTCGCACTCCTTAAGGTTTTTTCCATTGCAATTTTGTTTTTAATATGATGTACCACGCTCCTTTGTAGGCTTTGCACTAGTGGTATACTAGCTAAAAGGCATTATACTCGTACTACATGGAGGATTGCAAAGTTGGATTTCCAGACAGATCCAACAATTGAATTTTGAAATGTTTATCATTTTGGGAGATTGGTATTCAAATCAGACTATGCATTGTCGGCTCTCTTTTGAAATGTGTAAATGATTCCTTGTTTTCGATATTCGAATTAACGTGCAGACTATATATGGCATTTCAGGGAGGTCATTTGTCTTTACTCGACACTATGGAGCCTTCAAGCCCATTTAGCATCCCGAATAGCACACTTGGGTTTTAATATGGTACATACAACTCTAATATAACTATCAAGTTATTTCCTAGGTATTGCAGTAACATTGTCACATCCCACATTGTAACCAAATTAGCCGCATTTCCCCTTATATTTTGCAACAACTTTGTAGTATTTGTGTTTTACTGAGGTTATTTTTTGTTAAATGATAGTTCTTATTACGTTGTTTCAACGTAAACATGTTGCTTATGCAAATCAGTTTAAATAACATGTTGGATATAAAATAAGTACGAGAAATGTTTCTGTAAACATTCCAGAAGTTTTAAATAAGTTATTATTGGAATGCTTTTTGAGTCTACATGTATACACAAACAAATTATGAAGTATAAAAGGAAAGGTAAATATATTTGATCTGAAAGGTACTAGTATCTAAAACAGTTCAAGTTTGCTGCGATTTCAGACCAAAATCCTTAAACGAATACTACTTTTGTCATGAACATTAATGTTTTGGGTCCGGAAAATTCACGCGCCTCCAAAAAAGGGTTAAATAGAAGAAAAGTTTGAAAATCAGAAAATATTAAAATTTGTATTAAAGCTTCAAAATCCCAAAAGACTTGTAGAAACAAATTTTAATATACCATATTCATCAGTTTCTATACAAATGGATTGTAGAAGCTATGTAATATATTGGAAAAATTGAAATGTATTTTTCACATCTTAAGACCTATGGTTAAACAGGTATATAAAATGGTGAACAATATGGCGGTTGTTACATGAAACATCATCAAAACATGAACCATAATATTTTAACTAAAATTTTACTTGAAATGCTATTGAAATGAAGTTACAACAAAGTAACAACTGAATGTTAGCAAACTATTGTTTCCATATTTATGAGATGTAACAACAACAGTAAGTAGTATCAGACATTTTAGTTTTCTTCAAAATAGTAAATCAAAATTATTATAACATTATTTAAATTGAAAATAAGCAATAGCATTATAACTTCTTTATAACTAACTTCTGATTGTTGACATTATAGTCAGTGTTGCCAAACATTTTTAGAAGCTTGTTTTAAAAATGTTCATCGGTGATTTTTATAGGTTTTCCGTATAACTTCAACTTAAGCTTTTCAGCTTTTACAAACACTTTTGATAAATGTAAAATTTCAACTCTACAATGTTTTTTTTGTGCTATAATTTGCACATTAGAATATTTGTATCAACAACATTCCAATAAAATACTGCTCTGACCTTGCAAGTTTTTAGCTGCCTTTTCCTTTCCTTTTCTCCTTTTTTCGTGATCGTAAGCAATATTTTTCCCAAAATCCGAAGTTACATTAAACTTTTTTACTTACATTTGATAGCTAACTTACATTTTGAGTTTTAAAATAATAAAACTACAAATCAGTGCTATTATTCCTTTTCGACGAAAAAAATCGTGATCTCACTTTTACAACATATTTTTGAATTGCGGATCGTCTGCGTGGAACAATATTACATTCGAGGTTATATCTTCTTTTTGTGCATTGAAGTAACATTTTCTGCAATACAGAATAATTGCGGGAAGCTGATTTGGCAACGCTGACTACAACTACTTGATTATGTGAAGGATGTTAAGTTATAATGAAGCTACAATAACGCCACGAAACTTGACACTGACATTTCGATTTTCTCATCAACGTTATATTATTAATATGATTTCACTAATCAGCAGTGACTGACGCCGACTGAAGCTAATAATTTCAAATGACGTTAGAATACTTGTCATATAATGAAACATATTTATAATTGTTTATAATAATTATAGCATTGCTTCACATTTTAATGTTTCCCTTATTTTTTTTTACTGAATTGCAAAAATATCCCAGATGACTTGTTAATATACGATTCGTTTTAAAAACATATGAAAAACTAAGCAATGACTTTCCATTTTTGTAAGTTTCTTTATTTATATAACATTCTGTAAACGTAATTTGTACATATTAGAGACTTAACCACTTTTGATTGTAATTAAGTTACTTCGTTGTTAAGTTTCTGCTATGCAAACGTTTCAATGTGTTTTAGTTAGAAATATCCAAAATGAAAATTTACTATACGTATCTGTAACTTATTACCAACCTTTTTAGAACTTTAACTTACGAACTCTTATAAAACTATTTTCAAACATCCCCCCCTTTTTGTGAACAAGTTTAACATACAACATTTCGAATGACAATGTTACAAATAGTCCCGCGTGAACATGAATACAACTGATATAGAACGGATTTTGTTACAGATTACTTAAATATAACAGCAATACAATCGAAGTTTTGTTGCAAATCACAATCTGTGCTATTCGGGATGCCTCTTGATGACATGCTACCTGAATATGGCCACCATAAAAACTTCTCCATTATTATCCCCCCTAGGGATGACTGGGAAAAATATAAACCCAATCCTTCACGACTTGACGTCATCTGGTATACAGATGGCTCTAAGATGGAGTCGGGGACTGGCTCTGGAATTTACGGTGAGTCGCCCCAGGTGAACTTGTCAGTCAGCCTTGGGAAAAACTTATCCATATTTCAGGCTGAAGTCCTCGCAATCAACCATTGCGCTAGAATAAATCTAAGTTCTAACACACGTGGAAAAACCATATTTATCTTTTCAGAGAGCCAAGCAGCTCTCAAAGCCCTTGACTCATCTGTCATAAAATCTAAACTTATCTTAGAAACATACACAACAATCTATGAACTTTCTAAGAAAAACCTAGTCATCCTCCACTGGATTCCAGCCCATAGAGGATTTGAGGGTAACGAATCAGCTGACTCACTGGCTAAAATCGGAGCAGCCACTCCACTTATCGGACCTGAACCATTCTGCGGAGTCAGCAAAAACCATTTCAGGAACTATATTAAAAACCTTTCTCGTACCGAGCCAAATGAGATCTGGCACAGCACAACTGGGCAAAACTGTACCAGACAATTTTTCCCCAAGTTCTCCCCCAGAAAATCACTCTTTCTGATTAATCTGGACAAAAACAACCTGAGAATCCTAACAGGAATAATCAGCGGCCATGGCCTCGTGAAAAAACATCTCCACCGCATTGGCGTCTCACCGGACCCTATATGTAGACTCTGTCTTGAGAGTGATGAAACCTCTCTTCACATACTCACAGAATTTCCGGCTCTATGTCGTCTCAGAAAAAGCATCCTTGGCGATGAAATTGTCAAATCAGTAACCCTTTCTGACATACACCCAGAGAAGATTCTTGTCTTCCTGACCGCCTCTGGAGTGAAAATATGGCTCTAGGAATCTACCAGGGTAGGCACAATAGGCTCCTTTAAGAAGCCGCAGTGCCAGAGCCCTTGAAGGTTCTCCCGCTCTACAATCTAATCTAATCTAATATATGACATAAATGTCGGACGGTCATACAAATAGATGACGGAAGGGAAGGTCAGATCTAATTGAGACAGCTACAGCTACAAAGATGTTAGGGAGTTTGTCTACCCCGAGGGGCTTAACAGATATTTCGTGAAAACGTTCGCTTGCAGTTGTTTAAGTAGGTTGGTATATCTACTTTAAGCCAAAAGTTCTAGTTTAATGCATGATGGTATACACAACAACTACCTAGTTAAAAATTACTATGTCGTAGTAGTTCCTCTTGCGCGTCGCGATCTCTTTGTTGCATGTCGATCCTTCTGTGCTGAGTGTCCTTTGAAGTGGTAAGGAATTTAACTATAATAAATAAAATAAATAACGAAAATGATTCTAATAATATCGGTGAAATTTTAAATCTAGAAGTGCTCGACGCCACTGGAGAAAAAGTTCAACTTCAATTTGTCAAGAGTGAAGGACATGAAATACGTTTAAAAAACCAGAGTGAAAATATTCTCCAGACAACTGATGCCTGTGAGTCAATCGAGGACAACAAGCTGTATTATATTTTACAAAAAAATGAATAAGACTTAAATATTTCAAATTGTTTTTATATTAATTGTATTTTTTTTAAGATCTAATATGAAATGTAAAATGTCAATTAAAATGATTTGAGAAAAACGCTGTTGTTGTTCATATTTTGGAGAATTTTCAGGCAACTAATTATTCTTCTTGTATACGTGACACAGGTATCGATAAAGTAAAATTTAATTATGAACAATGTTATATATATTACTGCTTAAATAGTTAAATTGATTATAAAAAAGTTGATTCTAAAAAAAATCAGCTGGTAATCAAAAAAACCACAAATCACTATTATTACTATTGAATAAATGATTTTGACTATCGAATAGTTAGTTTTGAAAAAACATCAACTGACAACAAAATAGTTAGAAATAACTATTTTATCTAGTAATATTAACAATAACAATGACAGTAAAAATAGTCACAAATAACTATTTTTTACCTATTTAAAATATTGTTTTATTTTTTTAATTTTATTTTAAAATATTTTTTGAAATTTCCGTGGAATCAACTACCTAATGTGTGGAATCTTTTTATGCACAGTCCATAGTCCATGTACCTATCGTAATCCTTTTAAGTCCTTTCTTTTTATGGATGAATGTATGTATTTATGTGGTATTGCTAAACAGCTGCAATCATGAAGGCAAATCTTCATTGCGCACATTAAGTGTCGGTGCAGAGACAGGCAGTCGGTATTCAATCTTTGCTTAAAGCAGTCGGGTAAAAATTGCTTAAGTATAACTAATTCGTATGGATAGTGAGTGTACTAGGTACTAATTATAAAGCATTCGGGAATATATTTTGTAAGTACATATATGTACATTGGGTTTTCATACAATTTATATTAATTAGGAAAAACCTAACATGTGTACTTGTCTGAAGAATTCTACCTGGAAAGACATACATATATGTATATGTAGGTATATTTATTAATTAGGAAAAACCTAGTATATACTGAATGTAAAGAGGAATCTTACTGAGTGCATTGAAGAACACAAATTGGATTTAAACGACTGACACACAATGAATTTACTATCTGTAAGTGGCAGGTAATCCGTACTAACTACCTGGAAATATTTGTTATTCTGTTTCTTTTTAATGTACCAATATCTATAAATGCTTATTTAAAAAATTGCATTTTATTCTTAATTGGTAAATACATATTTCATTTGCATTTATGGTGTCGTATACGTACTTTTTTTCCCCGTGCCGTATACCAAGGTACTTCTTTTCCTCTTTATTTTTCACCTCATCGCTTACTGTGGATGCAGCTGCCACACTGGCAGTTACGTTTGTTTTTTTGCTAAAAAAAAATCTTTTTTTTTTATATAAAAAAAGAAATATTCAATACTTATTTATTGTTTTTTCGTTTTCCGCCCGGGAAAGACATAGTTTGCAATATTTTTGTAAGTCCAAAGAAGGCTATAAATTTTATATGTTAAGTGTAAGTTAAATAAGAATTGTATATTTAAGATTTTCGCCAACGACCATACCACGCTGAAAAAATCGGTTTTCGTCCGATCACCGAAATTAAGCAGAGTCGGGCGCGGTTAGTACTTAGATGGAGGACCGCTTGGGAACACCGCGTGTTGTTGGCATATGCCCTCTTTTTGCCTTTATTCATCCATTTGTATTTCATTGTCTAACATTTTTCATTTCTATTTTTGTCACTTGTTTGCAACCTCTTTTCACCATAAATATACCTTTTAGAGTTTGAAATTTGTTCGATGTGCAACCAGTTGCGACCCATTATTTTTTGAAACCCTCTTTGGCTATACCTGTCTGAAGAATTCTACTTGGAAAAACATATATGTACCTATTGAATAATTCCAAAAAACGCTGAAGTATGTATAAAAATCTTTATTTCAGAATGTACATCTCGCTATTAGAAAAGAAGTATAAATTGGAATGGATTCTAGAATATGTAATCGAAAAGTTCTTCTTAATATTTCGTTCGTATTTTAAATTTCAGCATAGACCGATAAACCACCCCAGACAAATCCCGTTGTCTCCGGACGATATGGCGCCGTATAATTTCCTTGGATATTAATAGTAAACCGATGAATTTTGATTTTTAAATCACAAGATATACTTAAGTTGTAAATTGAGAATACATTTTTCTAATTTCACGATAAAACATTTACAATTTAATACGGTGATATCTCAAATCACTACTCAAGAAACGTAAATTGCAAAATATGAATTGCAAATTGATAAAAAGAAGTTTCAATTTACAATTAAGAATTTGTAAATTGCAACTACTGAAGTAGTAATACCCCTATTAGTTCGCAAATCACCACTATTGAGCTACAATTCATGACGGAATGGTTGTAATTTGCTAAGGGAGGAAATCGTGATTTACAGCAGGAATCTGGTAATTTACGAATTGTTTTTGCAATTTACAATCCATGTAATATCAAATTGATAAGTATTTGTGTCAAATTGCGATCGGTTATGGCAATATCTTTTTCCCGTTTGATCGCATTATTGATAACAAAAAATGTGTTGATTCACGACTTTTGAGGGTCAATATCTTCACTTCGTGCAATTTCTAGAATTACGAATAAATAGTCGTGAATTAGTAAATCCTTAGCTAAGCTCTTAAACTAGAGGAACTTTTCGTGATTCTGCGCTTATTTTTGTTGATTGGATATTAAAATTCTTTCCGTGTTGTTACTACTGTAGCTATTCTATTTGTTTTTAACATGTTTCTTAAAGAAGTTTTTCGTTAAAACTTGTTGTGGTTTGTGACCTCTGTTAGGTCAGCTGCTCTGCTGAATTTGCTGAATATTTCAAAAGGTGTGTTTCTTTCAACAACCCAACGATTGAAAGTCGTTTTCGTGGTGTTTTCGTGGAAAACGACTTTAAACGACTCGTTTTGAAAAATGAAATATGTATGTCAAAACTTATTTTCGAAAGCCCGGTTATCGGCTGGGGTATTACGCTCTACATGCAACCACCCTCAAGCCGTCATTCAAGTTACGGTCGTTTAAGATGGCAGAACTTGTTTAAGTCTCCTTAAATTTTAATATAAAATCAGTAGCTCAATCATTTGCTAATATCCCGTTTATCAATTACATATTGGTAAAAGGTAGATGTCAGACTTGATCAACGATCTCATCCTGGATCCGCCCAGATATACACAGATCCGATGTCTTCTTATAATTTTTTTCAATTAAGCTTTATGTTCCTGGTGGCGCTCCAACTCCGATTGCGCGGATGTCTAACGTCATAGTGTAAATGTGTTCGGTCAAACGAATAGCGTGTGATCACTCACCTGTTCAAAGCTCAAGTCTTGCTACCTAAATGTGTTTCCAATGAAAAATCCGCAGTTAACTTTACGCTGTTTCTTATCCCCTCTGTAGATGTCGGACATTTATCTTGTGATATGACATCATCTGCCAGACATTTTTATTGTTATTTAAATGTTTCAGTGCCCTAGCTACAATGAAAAGTGCGTCTTATTAGCGTTTTTAATTGGTAGTTTAGTTGTAAGCGCTCTTTATGCAATAAGCTACAATGTTCCATTGAAATAAAATGGATGAAATGCGTAAAAGTTATACTAAAACAAAGTCATATACAAATACAAAGTATATTACCCCTAGCTAGCTATATGTGCCCCACAAGGTTAAGGAGGAGCAGTTGTTGTTGAGCAGACTTGTTTTAATATTATTGTATTGTCTCTCTGGTTGTCTACGTGAACTTTTATTATTCAGACAGCCAACTGCAACAAAGAATTTCTGTTTAATCAGAAGATAGGATCGTGATCTCAATTCCTAATATGAGCATATTATTATGCAAAAAATACGCAAACGTATATAAGTATCTAGATAGAGTATCACGTCTAGTATTTAGCTTTGACAATTAAAATGCATGCTCATGCTTTATTTTTGGAGATGTAATGGTCTACTTGAAGGCTACTACTTAACTTCAACTAATAACTTTGCCGACACTAAGGTACAGATAACGATTTTGTTCAGTGCATTTACTACAATGTATATAGTTCTCCTGTGGTTAACTACATTTCATCACATGTTTCATCATATATGCTACATCACATTCCCATGCCTATATGTGTAAACGTGATCGAAATGCACAATGACTAGACGTCTTTTGTGGGAAATATTTTCACGGTCGCCGCTGAGGCACTTGTATCTAATGTGTTATGATGGAAATTCGCTAGCTTCGACTCCGACGACCTCTTGGTGGTACCTTATATGAACTAACGCAAGCAAACCCAGTGTTTATGTTCATGTGATTTGGTTCAGGCCGTACGGGGGGGATGGGGAAGAAACTCCAAAAAGTACAGTGGATAGAAATGGTTGAATGACTGCCTTAAAAGTTCATATTGTCGATGGAAAATATTTTCAAGTTTCTTTAATACCTATTGGATAAAATCTTAAGCCGATAAAGCGAATCTACTAATCGAATTGATGTTTATACGTAGGTGTTACTTCAGCAAATTAAATTGTAAGTGGTTTAATAATAAAATGGTCGCTTAATTATCAAACGTGATATAGATGGGACAAAAAACATATGTTCATAATATGACAGATGTCAGTAAACGCAATTTTAATTAGAATTTCGAAATTCGGACTGCAAATACATTGCAATGTTTGAATATCACCAAAACAATGGATCCTACAAGAAAAGTATTATCAAGCTGCAGCAGCAGAAGACGACACGTTCCTTCGTGTCGGGTGAATCCCTATTTGCATTGGAATTTTTCTGCAATTTCCATATTGCGGATCGTTTTTCATCGCATGAAAAGGAATTTTTGTTCTTGCATTTTCTTTTATTTATCACGCAAATGCTTTCTGCGGTTTCCTCAAAGGAAATACAAAGTGAGCACAAAACAAACTTTTTCCTCCGTTTTTATGTCCAAATTTATCTTCGATTTAATGTACCGGACATTTATATCTCGAGCTAAATGAGTGGAGACTTTTCGTATCCTGTTTCGCGCGCGAACAGGATACTGCTTTGCTAAGATGCCTCGATAAATTTTATCATTGTAGACATTTTTGTATGGGAGATAAAATTTAGCTCGAGCAGGATACTAGGCTTAATCTTTAATTTTGTACTCGTATGGATGTAACATTTGCGTAGCAATTACGAACAAACCCGCAGAGGGAAGTTTCCGATTTGGTTCAGTCATTTTCAAGTTTTAAGCATCCGAACACACCACGATCCATTTTTATGTATACAAGCTATACAATCGTCCGATTGTTATGAAATTTGGCGAGTTGTTGTGAGTACGCCTGCGAAAGTTGGCGGTATTCAACAAATATGGAAAATTAAGACGTACCTATATTGCCTGTTGGAAGCATTATTTAGAAGCCTTCCAAACAATAAAAGCATTTAAACGACAAAAAATTCGAAAACGTGGCCTTGAGCCTGCGCAGATAGGATCACTAGCAATGGCTCCTTTTTGGCTTTTTCGTATAAATCTAGTAAAATAAATTTATTGAGTGGTGTAAATAAAAGTCGTTAGAATTTAAAGGAAAATTCAAAAATTAAAATTTACTGGTCAGGTTTGAAAGTAACAGCAAGGCAAGTGCACGGACAGCGATGTAAATGCTATGCTCAAATTTTCGAACTTACTTTAGCATAGGGTTGCCATGGCTGTCTAAGCTAACCTAGGACAAAAAGTTGTAAGATCCCGGACTTTGGAGGACATCATCTACCTTAAAAAGAGGACAAAATGAAAACTAGTTCCATGAACTCAAACAAAAATATGTTTCATTTTTAAAATAACATAAATTAGATCTTGTATCTAATAATAAATTATTTATAGCTAAAAAGAACATTTTATAAAGTATGTACATGTTTTAAATACTTTTAAGTCTTTTTTTCTCGTATTTATCTTCAAGTTAATTGTTTTCAAGATTTAAATAATCCTGTAAAATGTTAAAGAAAATAATTTGAACCACCAGATAAAATAAAGTTTGGTTTTTTGCAACTAACCGAACGCCAGATAAAATATTTATTTATTTTCTTGGTGAAATGGGAAAATAACAAAACAAATTACTATGAAGCTGAACTGCTAAAAGAATGGGCGCGTTGAATTAAATCATTTAAATTTTGCAGTTAGACATCTAGAGGGTTGACAGTTCACATATGGAAGTCGAAATAAGATCTGTTTCATTTTATGTTTTCTATCAGATTTGTATTGGCTCTGTTTTTGTTTTTAATTCAGATTTTTTTTATTTCCAAAATTACTTGTTAGGGAAAAAAATAGGACAATTCCTCAAAACATTGAAGGACGTTCCGCGCTGGGGTTAAAAAGAGGACATGTCCTCCAAAAAGAGGACGCGTGACAACGCTACTTTAGCAATGTAGGTTCTTATTCATACCGATTCAAAACAATTGCCAAGGTGTACTTTGATACAACCTTTTACTCAAAACAAATGCGCAAAATTTCGAACTTGAGATTGAGGAGAAAGGTGAAACAAGGCGATGAGATACAGACATGATGCGGAAAGCCCTGCAAGCTGTAAGGAATGGAGAAATGGGCACTTAAATGGCATCAAAAACATGCAATTCCAATTCTTGAAATCTTAATTTTCGAGGTGGTATCAGTTAACAAAATTATCAGTAATAGATCCATATGCAAAATGTATTAAAATCGCCAATTTTCTGCATGGTCTCTGGTTGTAGCTTGGAAAAATAAAATGAGTATTCCACAATACTCGACAATACTTTTCGAACCAAACATTGCAATAGTATTTGTTACAACTTTTGTTGGCATAATTTGATAAAACCAATTTTAACAATTATTTTGATCGAAATACTGATAACAAAGGTATTCAAAATATAATCTCGTTCTTAGGTTCTCTCAAAGAATTCAAATAAATCTCAAAAATGAATACCCAAAGCCAAACCACGATCTGTATCCATGCTGTATATTTTTGTAAACCTCAATACAAATACAATAACTAATAGGTAAAAACATCTTGTAATCATTTTCACCGCCTTTTCATCGATATTAGCCGTTCACAATCCCCTCTATATCATCTCTTTAGTATATATCGTTCTCAACGTTCTTGGCAGTCCCGTCTTATACGATCAGTTCGCCACTTTCCATCACTCTCATGTCTGTAAATTATCCAACCAATCAATCTGTCAATTTCCCATTTTGATGGTATCAAACGAAAACAATAATATCCATCTTCAAACAATTCTGCGTCAATTGGCAACCCTGGCCAGCCACCGACCTATCCTAGTACATAATGTCTTCGTTTAGACATCGTGACGCTAGTGTACATTGACAAGATTCAATTTAGTCTCCAGTCGCTTTTATGTTTTCAAGCTATTGCTTCCCCGACTGCTGGTCCCCAGTGTGGAACAGAATGTAAAGACAATTCGTAGCCGGGTGGTTGTCCTGATTTTATGGGCTCGCCTGGTATCTGCTTTATCGTTTCAGTCAGACTATGTGGCTCTCCGGTTGTCGGTGGGAGTCACTGGGTAGGCGCTATATACAAATCTGAGTGATTCCTCGAACCTACTCCAGATTCTTGAACGTACTTTGTAATAAAAAGCACAAGCGAGGTAAATAACCGGCCGGCATATCGCTGTACATGAGCTGCATGAGTCTTACTACTGCCTTCCACAATAACCCACCCCAAAAGCCATTAGGGATCCCCCATGCGTGTACGTGTGTGAGTTGGCCTTTCTGTGAAGAAAACTGGGTTGCGATTACCAGAGAGGATAATGCTTCTTTTGTTGTTGTTGTTTGTTGTAACGGTGTTTGGAAGAAAAAAATGCGCTTCACAAAAATATGGTTCAACATCATTCGTTTCCTCTTTGATTGTGTCTATACGAAAGAGGGTGGTCAGTGGGGAGACTTTCACTGGATGACAATAAAAGACGACGAATGAGCTTTTCTGTGTTGCTTTTGCGAGGAATTTCTTGTTTGATGAGGGCGCACAAGCACAAGCAGTATGTGCACAACGAAGGTGTATTGCCAGAAGAGAGGTTTTTAGTCTTAAAATAGGTAACAAAAGTAATGAACGAGGCTCGCTTGCATGAATTCACTTCATTTCTGGATGTCTTGGAATTGGTATTGGTACTCGGCGGTAAATAAAGTTGTACAGATCCAACTGGGACGTACATAGGTATATATCTAATAATTCTTTTAATTATGATTTACATTTTCATACGCTGTCCAAGTTTTTTTCTTATGCCTCGTAATAAGTTTCTCAAATGTATTCAAAGCTATCAATAAGCTTAGGAGTTTTTAATAAAATTTAAAATATTTAATTGATTATCAATATAGTTTTAGGCAATTGATCTTTGTTTTTCGTATAATTAAAAATTTACTACTGAAAGATCCAATCTATTGCTTGCATTTTTTTAATCATCTAATGCGCTCCTCTTTTTTCGAAGTCGCAACTCTGGTCATAGGTTTTAGGCAATTGATCTTTGTTTTTCGTATAATTAAAAATTTACTACTGAAAGATCCAATCTATTGCTTGCATTTTTTTAATCATCTAATGCGAAACTGCGAAACGTGTCGAGAAATAGCGTCGTAAATATTTTTTTATGGGAGATGCCAAGCCCCTTTTATCCGATTTTTCACCAAAGAACGCCTACACGTTGGAGCTCAATCGGTTTAGCGTCCATAGAATATCATCCTGCCAGAGAGATGAGAGAAAAACAAGACCTCAACGAACAAATCTATCTATTTTTAAACCAGTCCTTAGCCAACTGCTTTGGGTCAGCTCCTTTTTTAGCTTTGTGCGCCACATCAATCGAGGTCTTCTTCAACTTCTTTTTGTCTAGAATCGAAGCCTAAGTGGGTGTGTAGATATCCACTTACTCTATTTAAGCCACCTCAAACGACCTGTGTGAGGTTTTCTTATTAAATCTATCCTTCTCGCACTGATAACGTTCATGAAAACAATGTTTTTGTCTAGATCCTGTCATGTACAACCTGCAACCTGACCGGCCAAGATCATCTTGTAGGAGAAAGGGAGCAAAAGCCCTTTCAGAAGGCCAATTATTCTAAATTCCATATAGCGGTTAATAATTTGTTCACATATGGCTGACATAGGGGTACAAAACGAGAGCTGTTTCTACCGATATGCCCTTGCAAATTGGGATTTTGAAAGCATTTCTGAATCTCATTGCGAATATGTCAGTCTTTCCAAACTTTTAAGTAGAAAACATAACAGGCTGATAAGCCTAACGCTTTTGGTGTGTTCTGAGAAATTTGTCCCGCGTTGGATAAAAAGAACACTTCTACCTAATTCTACAATTTTGCTATGTACCTACGTTAGGTCAAGATTTTAGAAAATCCATTTACATTAGAAAGCTATGTACCTATAGGCATATTGCATCTATGCAGAGGCGGTTGCATCTGATCCTGAAGATTTGTAGGGGAGGACTATGGCTATGAACTAATTAAAAAAATATCACGAATTTCTCTGCGCTTCTTTAGCTCCCTCTTTACACGGGTAGTACTGTTTCTTACTTACTCTCGTCCAAAATTTGTAAAACCTGCTCGATTATTTATTCACTAGTGTAAACCCATAAATACTTAATTCCCAATAACCAAAAAGATTATTAGCACGAGTTTAGTAGTAACAAACATCAAGCGGTAGCTCGGGCATATGAGTGGTTTGTGAGAGATTGTTAAATTCAATATCGGCATGCAACAACGAAAGACATATGCCTGAGTTCACCTGAAAAATAAATTACTTCTCTTATGAATTCTCATCCAAGTTTATACTAGTCGCTAGTATTTAACAATTGGTATTTCGACTTAAAATCCTTCGCGTGTCTGATTCTCTCTTAGCCAAAGTTCAACTCAAACGCAGAAATAGTCTTAAGGAGCTAAGCCAGGCTGGGGGTCATTTATATACCAATGTTATATGCTGAATACGAATTTTTAGTCCAAGGTTTACATTAGTAAAATAAATGAAAACAAATTTTTCCGTCCAATATGGCAATACTCTGGCCAACCAAATATGTATAACAAAAGCCAACATACAATGAACTCGCACCACAGTCCCAAAACCATCCAAACGGATGGGGGTGAGATGTTTCATCACATCACCCACCCAGCGCCAATAGAACTGACGAAAAGTTAAAAAAGAAAAAGCGGGGAGAGAACTCTATTCGTCGTACGTATGATAAGCTTTAGTATTCGTTAGCCCTTCGTAGAAAGAGTACGCGTTCTGTGCCGGTACTGTGTGTTGTTGTTGGTGTCCTCGTGAAGAATTAGTGTCCAAGCAGTAAACCTCATAATGGTACACGCAACGTGTACCCCAAAAGTATGCAGTCAATTTAAAGTGCATCTAATTTGATGACTGCTTTCAACAGTAGCACCCTTAAAAATCGTGTCTTCAAAGAAAAAAAAAATGCATTGTGTGTGTTAAAAATTACATAATCGGATCGAACTCGTTGGCATGTTAACCTACTATTCGACGGAAAAGTAGAGAACACAAACGCTTGTTGGTAATCCCATCTGCATAACAAGCTCAGGCACCCCCGCTGAAGAAAGCACACAACCAACTATTCCTACGTGTCTAATGAGATATAAGAAAACTAGCAGAAATGGTTATGGGGGTTGTGTGTCAGTGGCGCCCCCCTTTCGTAGTATGCTATAGTATTCTGTGTCTGTCGGTCGTTGTTCTTTGCAAAGTCTAATGGGTGGGACGACGAGTATATATATATTTCTCCCCCGCCCTGCTTTATGCCTGTGCATGGTTATCCACGGCGGAAGGAAGTGAACCCATTTTCATTTAAAAACCTCAAAAGATGGTATATTCCACTTCGAAACTAATTACGAGACAGTGATGTTTCTTATGGCGAAGGTCGTTTGCTCAGACCCAACATCGGAAGGGAAACTTACCCCAAACAGTTTGCGGAATATAAAAAACTAAGTAAATATGTACCGCAGGAACAATTGCGTGCAAAACGTGTCAAAGGCGATAAAAGCGGCGACATGAAAATATTACATAAACGAATAGGAAATTATCAAATTTTCCTGGGTTCCAAATTACAAAAAAAAAGTCCTAGTAATAATTTATACTACACAAACGCAATCGTCGAGAGGGGGCATTTCCAGGTGAACGCAATAAAATTCTAATTTTGGTTTCAATAAAATAAAGTCAACGTGCTTTTTGGGGGATGGGGGTTGGCTTGTAATGGGATACTTAACCGGGACGCACAATGAAAAATGTATGCCAACCCTTGGCGACGATCAATCTTATTTGAGAGTGCAAAAATAAAAGACGACGATTGTGATAAAATCCTAATTTTGATTTTTATGAATACGAACGTTGTACGTTGACTTTCAGTGTGCTTGCGTGATTTCATAGGGGTGTCGTTGGAATTGAAAATGCATTAGAAGCTATAAAGTGAGGTGATGGGCACGTGGATTCAGTAAGAGTTGTTGTCCTTGCGAACATCTGATAAGCACTCATTACTGGAGTTATCTCAAGTGAGCCTTATTTTGCAAATATTGATCAAACACTTGTGATGAAAATATTTTAACTGACTGTATTAAGGCAGTAGGTAAACGTAGTCTTGTGTTGTTCCTTCGTAAATCTCAAGAAGTTATACAAAGGTTCGCAAGACCTACAACCAAAGACTGTGCTACCTGCTTAAATTAAATTTATCAAGAAAAGGAATAACTACCTAGATAGTTCGATTGTCCAAACAAGCGGTTCGAAAATTGGCAGTGTAGGTGGTGTAAGTTTCTTGATATCTAAAAAGCCGGGGTGAACCTGGGCCTCAACCAATACGCCTCTCCAGTTAGCGTGATCTTTGGATAGCTGCCTCCAGTTGCGCACTCCACGTTGGTTGATGTAACCTTTCAGTTGCGCTCGCCACCTAAGGCCAGGTTTACCTCTACTGCGTTGTCCCTCCGGGTGGGAATCGAAGACTCTTCGGGCCGGAGCGTTGGTGTACATTCGCTCTACATGGCCCAGCCACCTTGAAGGACTGATGCGTGCTTTTCTGACCAAGGGTCGATGTCGCCGTACGCTGTTAAATCGCCTCCTCCAAAGCCCGGCAACGCAAACGGAACCAAAAGTCACTCGGAAAATTTTGCATTTGAAGAGACCAAGGAGATCTTCATCAAACGATGATTCTGCGCCATAAACCAGGACTTGGATGATGAGGGTCTAATATAGAGAGTTTTCTTGTAGTTTCTCGACAAGACCTTACTAATCAATTGCCCAAGGCCGAAGTAACAGTGGTTGGCAAGTGTAATTCTTCACTTGATTTCTGATGTCGTATTTCGTATTCAGAGTTATTGGCGGAGCCGAATTATAGACAAAGTCTTTTAGTTCCTCAAAGTATAAGTGACAGGTATAGTCAATTATGAAGGTCTGTCCAATTCGTCGATGTTGCCTCTCCCTTCTTGCTGACAGCACAAAACAAATGTTTACCACTTCTGCAATAATACTTGCAGGTTGCAGAAGCACCATTGACAGCTCGCTGTGTTCTGCCAATAAGTTTAATTATGTCGTCTGCATAGGGTAGTATTTGTATGGACTTCTGAAAGATTCTGCTTCCTATGTGGGCATGTAAGCCCACTAGTCACTCTGTCTGAATCTCTTTTGACATCAAAGGTCGTTACCAACCTTGATGGAGCAGGGAGCGTTCTCCTACGTCATCCTTCATAGGCGAACGAGTTTATCAGAGATGTGATGCTCGTGGAGCACTCAAGCCGCTCTCGTACTTCTATGCAGCATCGCTTTGTTTGTCTCTTGTTTAGCCGAATTTGTTTGCCTACAATCTTTGGGTGGTGGTCGGGCGAAGCCTAACATATCAGCTGCGGTGTTAGCATGTCGACAGCGTCGTCATATCGCTATATTTCCATGAGTTTTTCTCCTGGCATTTGGGAGATCCGCTTTCATAACTTGGCTGCAACAAGATAATGATTCGAGTCTATGTTGGCTGTCCGGAAGTTTGCGACAACCGAATACTGCAGGAATGCTTCCACTCCCAAGTAACAATTTCACTTCGGTAAGGCGCTATCGAAGCTATTTCACCTCCCGCAATATTAACTGCATAAGGTCCAAAGGAAACGCATTTGGCGCACTTTAATGCAAGTATTTACTTATATAAGACTTCCTGAACAGCTTGGATAGACCTTACCGAAACTTTATGGAAGCTTTATAGAGGCTCCAAAATGAACAAGAAAAATATTTATTTTTTTTATTACATTTTTCAATTTTCCATTTTCTTATTTTATTTTTTTTTTATCTTCTTAATAAACATTTTCAAAGACTTTTTGCAATTTTCATGGAGTTGTTTACCATTTACGTACTCTTTATAATTTACATTTTACTTACATGCGCCGCACTGAGAATCGAACATGGGTGGTCCTGTTGCGTAGTAGTCCAATACACTACCCCCTAGGCTAATTCGTCATAATGCTGTAGCAGTGATAAATCTGAACTACTTGATACACTTTAGATTTTCGTTAAAATTTGCAATAAACTTGCAGCTTACTCGACCGAAGTTGTAAGCAAGACATTTAGTATTACCTAATTTATTTATGAGTGAAAAGTGTTTATTTAGAATCACATTATTTACATATTTTTCACTGTGCTAAAAGTGTTTTATTTTTTTGTCATTTTTCCCCGATTCATTAATTATGGTTTCTTTAGACAGCTTTGATTCATTTCATATGAAATTAATTTGTACCTCTATATAGCCTCCATATGTAAGTTAGGAGGAAGTACGAGTAAGTGCTTCTGTACAGCTTCCAATCGCAAGCGGTTGACTGCATGACAGTTCATTGCTTCTATAATGCCTTCGGTCAGAAGCTCTAAAGAAGCTTCTAGGAAGCGCTTCGAACCACAAGCTTTATCGAAGCAATTCACTTTTCCATACAACTCCAGACACATTTTCAGATGTCTAATAGAGATCTGATCGAAACTTAATTTCATATCCCTCTATAAAGCCTGTGTATATGCTTCGTAAAGGACTTACTGAAGTTATTATCGAAACAATTGCTTCGAAATAGATCAACTTCGTTTAACAAAGACTATTAAAGCTCTATCGAAGCTGTTGCCTACAAAAATTACAAATTTGAGCCTTACCGAAGTAAAATTGTTACTTGGGCTGGAGGCCTTGTTATTTGGAAACTCTTTTTTTTTAATCCAAGTACTTCTATGTTGGGCGATGGTTTTAGTTCTACAATCTTTCTACTTGGATATGCTGCTTCACCAAATCATTTATTCGATGTGCTTCAGGGATATATTTGCTATTTCAAAGAGTCAGCGTTCCGGTGTTAAAGCTAACAGCTAGTGGCTTGGCTTTCTTATCAATCCTTGTTGTTCCCAATGCAGGATCTCATTGAACTTGGAGACTGCGTATAAAGTCTCCCTTTCTCCGTGTCGATGTTGTTTCTCCGAAAGCCCTTATTTAGCACGCGCCACTTTTTTCCATTAAAGACATTCATCATTGTACCACGAGATTTTTTTCTGTGTTTCCATGTAGACTTTTCTGATTACGGCTACCTCTTTGAAGATGTGGCGACACTGGCCCCACTGATTGTCTTCGTCTATGGCATGTGCTTTGGAGAACTTCTCACTTCTTAGGAGCCATTTTTAAACTCTGGCAACGTAATCAGGATGGAAATCTCACAGAAAAGTATTTTTGGATGCTGTGGAGTACAGGGCTTCATGGGGCTTTTACAAACAGAATCTACATTCTCTCAATCTCATATCCATATCCAAAGATAAAATGTTAAGAATCACGTTGAGAGCGACTCGGTTTGACTTGATCGTTGGACCGCTGGGGTTCCAACATAAACAACAAGATACTTCACTGGACCATTTGAGCTTATTCGACCTAATCCAATCGCAGATTGCTTCATGGATCAGTATAGGACCGCTATAAATACCCCTTATCATCATCATTTGCGATGCCCAGTCTATCGATTGTGCCAACAAGGCAAAAATGCCATCGTGCAGCCATTCGATTCGGACGTTTTTTTCCCCTCTTTCTAAAGCGTGCCATTAATTACTCTGTTTATTTCCGTGTAATATAAGTAAAGTTGACTGTCATAATGTCTACATTACCCTAATTGTAACCTGGAGCTAAATGACGACAGTGCTTTGCTATTTTCTAAAATCGATCAATTGCATCGTGAAAAAATCGAAATAAAAAAGCTAATCTCGAGAAATGTGCCACCATGGCGTATAATAGGATTCACGATATTCGTATCCCCGAGTATCGCCTTGGAGACCAGCTATCAAAATTGCACTCGAGTTTAAAGATCTTGGTGTAGTGTCTGACGGTAAACTTGCTTTTGATGATCATGTTAATAAAATAATGTCAAAAGCTAACTCTGCTTTAGGATCTCTGAAAAGTATGGTTCGACCGTGTCTTGAATATTGTAGTGTTGTTTATAACCCGTTTTCGGCAAAAAAAAAAATGAATAGAATTGAAAAAGTCCCAAAAAACTTTTTTGCGATTTGCGTCGTTTCTTTTTAAACGATAATGTCCACCACTCTTACCTTTCGAAATGTTTGGGGATGGGATTAGATTCTCTCGAAGTTCGCCGTACAATGCACTGCGTTATGTTCGTCCGAGATTTACTCTGTTCGTTTATTGACTGTGGTAATTTACTTTCATTAATTTGTTTGTATGACCCCCAAAGAGTTCTATGGTCCAGATCTCTGTTATTTTAAGTTCATGACTCCACTTTATATGGGGCCAATGAGCCAGCTACGTTTTGTTGTAGATTATTTAATATCGTTTATGAGCAGCTTGATGTAGTTTTGCCTAGATCTACATTTAAGGAACTAGTATTGTTAAATTTAAGACAATTATATTTTTAATTTTTTTATTTGTAATTTTTTTTCCTCGATCTGTTATAAATTTGTAGATCTAAATAAATAAATAAATAAAAATTAAACTACTGAAATTAGAGGGCAGGGAAATAGACCTGATTGGTCAGCGCATGTATTTTATTTATAAACTTCCAAGTTAGTACAGACATTCGGTACTCAAACATTTGCTTATCCTGCAAAAGGGACTGTCAGTGTCTGCATTTAATTTGCATTCCAACTCCACATCAATAAAAACAAGTCCAAACCACCCCGCGGCCTTAAATTCCCAACTCGTGCGTCTCGCCCGAACGTTTCAATCAAATTCAAATCTCTTACTCAAATCTAATTTCTCTTTTAGCCGCAACACTCTGCGAAAGCCAGCGGGCACGCCTTAAAGTCAATAGCCAAACCGCAGCCCTTGTGCTAGTTCTACCCTGCCCTCAAGCCTACACAGCGCCGTATATCACACACGAAAAACGTTGCCTTAATACTGTATCAACATGCAAGCCATGATGGCGATGATTCATTTCCATTTGTTTGCACGGCCACAACCATTCCGCTGAACCTTGCAGCCGAGGACAGTTTGAAATTTTGAAATAAATTAAATTACGGTTCCACATCATGCTGAGTGCCACATACGACTTTGGCTAATATTTGATTTCGCTCGAAGCGCAGTCCATGGTATGGGATAACTAACCTCAGATACTGCTTAATTTGCGTCTAATGATAACAGGACCCACTTCTATCCGAAAAAGCGAACCTCAACCCCAAGTTGGTTGCAAACCGAAGTGGAATGCATCGTCAAGCGAGGAGAACGTTGACTGGGTGTTGGTTTGTAGCTGAAGTAACTGTAAACTTGCAACCCATTGCTTCGGGACACAAATTGCAGAGCGACGGACCGACGAGAAAGAAACACAAGAGGGGTTCGCAAAATTTAATTGCGCTTGGGGGTGGCCGAGAAGGGTTGGTTTTGTTTTCACTATGTAGTGAGTGAAGAGCTCAGTTTGAGGGCAATAAACGGTGCCATGGTTCATGTCCAGTCAACTTGTTAGCTGGCTTGCATTTTTTTCTTGTTGCTTTATTTTCCTCTTACATCAGTGGATAGGAAAATGGGGATCATCTCAACCAAGGCAGGAAGTATTCAACAGAACAGAGAACAGTGCAGACAGATTCCAAATGGAAGGTAATGGGGGTAAAAGGGATGACATGTTTTTTGTCGAAATTTATCGCCAGCGCGGTAGATTTTAATGAAGTTTCCGAGCAGAGCTACCAAAAGATATGCGAATATAGAGATAACTGCAGTAAAGTGGGAAGGAGAATGGCGTTTGGGTGTGTTGTAGGTTTACATTTTTTAAGCGTCTGCTCTGAGTCTGAGCCGTAAACTTGCGGTTTTAATGTGTTTTTGTTATTCTGTGTGAGTGGTTTTGTCTTTCGACGGCATGTTAGATTTTTGTGAACATTTTTTTCAGTTACTGGCTTATGAGGAGTGATAAGAAAGCCAGGGGTAGTATTTCAGCAAAACTAAAAAGGTGACGTTCTTGATTGTAGTATTTCGAGTATTCTGTTAAAAAGAGTAGGAATAGGTTTTGAAAATTATAACCTTAGGTAACATTCTCCTACTTTCATTTTAAGGCGCTCTACCCCAAAATGTCCATCCAGGGTTAATTGGCTATACAATATGATACCCTACTCAAATAGGTTTTCTGATCCATCCAGATATGTTGTTTCCTACGTTCTACCACTGATGTAACGACCGACGGTCAGGTAGTGGAAAGACAATAGGTATTTGTCAACTTTATATCCATTTGTGGGGTGGTTCTTTTGTGTCTTTTATTTACATGGAAAAAAAGAGGTTAACATTCAATGCAAACCTTTGTTTGCACTTCCTTTTTTTTCTGCTTTCCGCGCGGAAGCAAACAATGATGATTGGCGATATGAGAGCATGCGGAATACCTACTACATGCAGTTGTCCGTGAGCGAAAAAAGGAAACTCCAAGTTAGTCCCACAAACTTCCAACGATTGGCCTTGTGATTTCGCTCAGCCAATTATTGTTTTTGTAGTATTGTACCATGTTCGGAAAAACGCGTCGAGCGAGCTCTTCCTTCGATTGGCTCGGCTGGCAGAACTGAATGGGTAATGTAATGAATCCGGTCGAAATGTCATCTGCGATTTTCTCTTTCAATCATTGCTTCGAAAAAACATCTGCAGTTCAATCTTGTTACAAAAGTTCTCCCATGTCAGTCATCAATCGAGGGGTCATGATGCAAGCACGTGATTAGTTTGTCAGCAGCAGTTGAATGTGGAATAATACGAAGAGTCTTACAAAAATCACTCGACAGCAGAATCATGGCTCCACAAAAAAAATGTTTTGATTGTCACAAAGATCTTTCAACGTTCTCTTCATCGTCTCCAGTGACCTCTCTGGGGTCACCGTGCAAGCGACCAATTTTCATCTTTGTTTCTCACATTGAAAACCTTCACTATAACTGCTTCTTCTTTAACTTGCAAAAATCAGCGGAATGTTAGTCGGTCTGAATTCTCGCTTGTGGTCGAAAATAGGTCTGTCATACTTTATAATTAAATAAGTATTAATTTCATTCCATTTATTTTATAATAAATACTAAAGAACTAGACTTTGGATGTTTACGTATTAATATAACGATTTTTTTTTTTGAAACATCGTACGACTTCGGAAAGAATAATTGGGTTCGCCAAAGGAACAGACTATCAATATTCATAAATACATCCTTTTGTCGTACGAGGGTATCTCCATATCGCCTTTCGTTACACCACAAGTCATGAGACCTAAAGCGTGTTCGTTATACGAAAAATATTTCAAGACACGCGAATGGCTTCGAAGAGCCGACATGCAAACTATAAGAATTAGGTGCACATAGCTATTGATCATGTGGTTAACTAAATTATGTGACAGTAGTTAACTAAAAGTATAAGCTTTGAACAAATTTAGTTATAGGGGGTACAATGCCAGCGAGTCATCCCTATTCGGACTATTTCAATTCTATGTATATATCCTGTGTGCAACCCCGATTTTGTGATTTTCGAAGACTCTTCAATTATTGATATTTTTTCAACCCTTGTAGTAATTTATAACAAAATGCATCAGATCTACGAGAGATAGAAATAAATTAAGCTAAAGTGCAGCACAATGGATCCCAGAAAGCAAAAGCGCCTTGGCCCTGCGCCAATAGCTTCGTTCGAGAAGTCATTTGAAGAGAGCTCCACTCTAGCTGCTAATGGATTACCGCCACACGGAACGACCATGCATCGTGTAGCATTGACAATAACAGAGGCCAGCGAAGAGGTGAGTAACACAATTTATTTTATTTCAAACGAACAGTCACGCGTACTGGATGTATTTGCTTCTCAACAATTACTCATGGGTTTTCTGAACCCTATAAATGAGAAGCCTTCAAGATGAAAATAAGCTTCATCACTGAAAATGAATTTGGGAACTGTAGCTGACAAACCTTCATTATTTTTAAAATATAGCTCAACAATGAAAATGCGTTGTTCTTTTGTATAGCGTCCATTTTTACTAACCCCGAACTGTCAGCTGTCACATTGTTATCTTTTCTTTTGCGTTGGCATCGCCGTACTATTAAATGGAGCAGAATTCAAAAATTCATGAATTATAGGACACCCTTTATATTATATAATGAAATTATAAAAACCAAAAACTTGCCAAGTAAACCTAACAGTAAGTTGTATTGATATCGTATAGTCCGACAAGTGAAATGTTGTAGTGATCACATGCTTATTGGGCCAGATAAAAAGCTTACATTCACCACAAGTTTCATCGAATTCGGTACGACCTCACTTCAAACCCCTTCTTAGCCGCATAAAAGATGCCAATAATCATTTTTAGTGTCTCGGCTAAGTTTTTCGAACTCACAATGGTGAAATTTTTTTATACAAAATTACGTATTGTGACCTTCAAAATATATAAGGTTAAAAATGACTTTTATTAAGGTCCAATTTTGTTATAGCCTTGCAAACTTTGTTCCGAGTTTTACAAGCCCACATCTGATGCTTTTTTGTACACCTGACAACATTAAAAAATAATTTTTTTTTTTTATAAAATGAGGGTTTAAAGATGCGATCAGTGCAGTGTAAGAGTTTTCGGAAAGGAGGCTAACTCGACAGAAGAAAGTAAGGTCCTAAGCTCTTTACGTGAATTATTTATATTAAGGATACATAATAAAGTCAACAACTTCCTCAGTGTTTTCAATGCAAGTTTTCGTCTTGAAGGTTACTCCGAGCTAAATTAGATTTATCTCTTTAAGGACATTATCTATTATATTCCGCATTCCGTGTTTTATATAGCCAAACTTGCCCATTGGAGCCAGTCAAGGTGGCAGTTTGCAGGTGTCTAGAGTTTGGCGGGTCACGCTCGGCAGTTAGTGGGGCTTCAATCCAAACAGCTGTGAACTTTCCATCAATGGTCCTGCAAACTTTTTGCTGTGGCGAGGGTGGATGGGTTATGCACCATGTAGTGAGATAGGATAGGCCTATGGAACATCTATTCGCGGTTCTAAAACTTTGAACCTTTCGGATGGGTGGAAACTCTTTATGTCAGGAGTAGCAACTTCAATGTCTGCTCAAGCGGTATTGGGAATATTAAGGAGTCCCGGCTACCAGACAGAAAAAAAGGAGTGGATACCGTAAAGAGCGAGTTTCGATCTTACAGCTCTCGCTTAAACTGACAACTTTAACTCTGGTGCAGCTGTATGTTTTGATTCGGAGCACGCAGTGTTCTTAAATCAAGTTGATGCGGTCCTTCGAAGGGTTAAAGATTATTTTATGCTAATGCGAGACTGCAATGTACACGTTGCTCAAGTGTGACTGTGAACGTAATGACAAATGGGTCAGCTTGATTGGAGAGAAACTGGTGTTCTTTTGCAGAGCTTACAGATAGTCCATAATGAACAGCCTCTTTCCATTCATTGGTAACCAGCAGTCGAAGTCTTCAGTAAAGGTTGGTTGGACTTTCTTGTGGCACCGTGCGTCTTGTCTCACGTTATAAAATGAATTTTTGTAATATTGGACAGGTGAAATACCAACTGATCGCCATCTTATGTTGCCAAAATTGCAAATGTGCATGTTCTTATGATTTATGAATCACAAAGAAATTGGTTTACCGAATGATGAGTTACAACAGCAATTTGGCAGGTATCTGAAAGGTTTGAACAGATCCCAAATTGAATGAAGAGGAAGATTGGCGGCTGTTTTCAACAGCTGTCGCTCTCTTTGCGGGAGGTGTTTACTCGGTTCTTTTCAACACCGGTTCATACATACATTTGCATAAAGATCTGGGAAATTGTATAAATGTAGCCAAAAACCAACTTGAAAGGAGTTCGACGAAAAGTTAAACAGTGGATCACAGGTATTCTGGTAGACCATCCACTCACAGGCAGAAAGTGAAATATATTTGAATTAGTAAAATCCAAAGTTGGTGTATACTTCTATCTGATGAGAAGGACGTTCTACCCATGGAACGAGCGCTTTTATAAGCTTAAACCAGAACAGGGCTTTTAATAGCTATCTCTCCGGACCCCTTTGTTGGCCCTATGGGTCTGCTGCTGCTACCTGGAACAACAACTCAGCACCGACTTTTTATTTAACTACAACGGGTTTATAACTGAAAAGCGAACATATTCGTATGAACTCATTTCTCCTCTGCTTCCAAGGGCAGACTTTTGACGCCCTTTGCCAATTAAATTCCAAATATTTCACTATCGCCAGACGTAATAGCCTCATTTTTGTATATTGGTTCACTCTTCACTGACATATAATAAAAGGACATTCACTTCAATAAAATTGAAATAAAAGAGTGAAACACAAAATAAGCTGCGTGACTAAATTCAATTTGCCGACGAACAGACTATGTGGCCATTACGTGCTATACATATATTATGCAAACGCGTAAACATTAATATTTATTACAAAACACCCCTTATGCATTTATACATGTATTTCACATACCCTTTCTGTTTGTTAAATGTTAAAGGAGATATATTTATTGCGTCGATCTATCCAATAATTTGACAATAATTCCAGACTTGGAAGTAGATATACGTACTAAGAAATGATTTGGAGAATTTTAAGTGTTTTCTTAGAGGTACAGAACCTTAAAATTCAATAAGACTTAAAAATCATTGTAATGACCACAGTTTAGGGTGGAAAACCTCATGAATGCTGCAGACCCTAACACACGGGACCAACAAATTTTCTTTCGAAGGAGCCTAGTATTAGCTGTCTCCTCCTTTTAACTGTCTAGTAATCGACGCCATTAAGCAGAACTAACAGGTTAAGGCGAAGATCCTTTCAGCTGGAGCAAAGGTACACATTCCCTCTAAGTGGCCGGGCTATCTTTGTATAGCAAATCGAGTTCGCGGTTGTATTTCTCTGCCATATATTCACTCGGAGTTGGAAGTTTTGAAACCCATTGTTTGGCCAAACCGAAGTAGCAACCCTTTCCTAGGATATCTCATCCATCGTGTTATTCATGGAGTCCATGTTTACTCTTAATTGTTACTATCAATAGTGACGTTTTGTCGCACGAGGTAGACCGAATCTTGTTTGTTGATATACTCGTAGCACTCACTTAGTCTTTTCCTCGTTGACATCAAGGCCAACGGATGTCGCTTGTTCTTTAAACGAAGTGAAAGCCTCTACAATGGAACGCTGCTGACGGAACTGGTGGAAATAGTGCCCTTTCTGTTAACTAAAAACAAAAAATACCCATTGAACCGAAGCTAGAAACGGTTAATGCTAACAAGTTCAACTAGATTGTAGAAGAAGTACTCGTCTAGATAGACTTCTTCGAGTTGAGAGAGCTTGACAGGAGCAAAGGTTGAGTCTCCTTCTCCTCATCTATGGAAGGTTCGGCTAAAATCGTTTGCAGGGAGACCCATCCCGGTGAAGGCGTACCTTATAATGTAGAAAACAAAACCTCTTATAATACCACCTATTTAGTCGCTTAGGTTTCTTTTTTCTCTCTTTTTTAATGCTATATTTACGCTAACAATAAGTTTGTAAAATCGTTTACTGTGTTTCCATCCCTTGATACCTCAGCAAGCTGTTGGAAGTGCGCATATATGAAAAGTGCCAATATGTCCCGCATCAGCGATGTGGTGGGTTTTAACAAACAAGCTCTGGTTCGATGAGTAGTGCCATATTAGATTGCACAAAAAGCCTTAACCAGAGATTGGAGGAACATCGAAAACAGCCTGAGAAGCGGTCGGTCGCATCTTTTGAGTGGTCTATATGCTGCAAAGAGAATGTTCGGAAAATTCCCATCAGAAGGTAAAACGATCCTCCAAAGAACAGGTAATGCCATCGGAACAGAACAGAAATGACATTAATTGCCAATACGGTGGGTAGGAGTATAACACTCGGTGCTGAGTATTTCGACTGCAGAATTTTAAAAGGCCAACGAAATGCCGAAAACGATATCCAAACCTTAGTCTAACAAGGCCGACGGATTGAATAGCAGAGATTTTTAAAGCAGCGCGAAAGATGAAGATGTGAGCCATCATTTTATCTGCAAATTTTGGTAAGCTGTTAGCCACTCGTTTGTAAGTATTGATAACGGAAGCTGGGAAGAATGATTTGGCTGTCAGTATAGACAATTCTAATATATTTATGCTGTCATCGACGGCCCGGACACTTTGGAACTTCATAGTAAAGTTGAAGACTTTATCCATAAGATCTATCAAATCGTTGGTGTGAGTTTAATTTTCGGCACGAATAGCTGAACTGTCACAGGTGGACAGTTTTTCTCTCTGCCAGTTGAACCAAACTAAACTTCTGATGTCTGTATTTTTTAAGACTTTGTGTGCGAAAGCTTTTATAGGTGTACTTTTAGGGAAGAGTCGGGCTTGTCCGATTGTTGATCTTACTGAAGACCTTACATGAGCAACTATTTGTTCCCTTACACTTCATAAAATACCGTCCATACCGAAGCACTTAGCAAAGGTTAATATGGAACTGCTCAGCCACTTTCTTAAGAAATGAGTGTCAATCTGGGAATACTTTTACGAAGTCTACAATTAACTATAGGAATTTGATAAAATTTTCTCTAATCTGACTATTCAAGAAGATGAGGATGTCTATAGAGAATTTTTGGTATTATGTATTGTCTTCCTTCTAAATATATGATTTATTTTCCAACGCAATTAATACTACACCTAACATGGCACAGAAATTGTGACCCGAATATTTTTTGAAAAAATTTGCAATATGGTAGTTCGCGGCGACGTTAGTGTCAAATGAAAAAAAAAAAAAACAAAAAAGGTTACCCCTGAAAAACTTGTAGGAAAAAAAAACGAAATCTTATTCACTTCACAAAATTGCTCTGAAATGTGATTAGCTACACGAAGCTGTAGCTTAATTTGTTGCTCATTTCAAATATTTAAAAATACTGTTTTTGGCTTAAATCGACTTAGCCCACTTTACCTTTTGAGTAATGAATTAATCCCCTTGTATTTTTCATAAAAAAGAGCTCCGCTTTATTGAAACCCGCTTAAGTCGAAAGCTATGTTTGCTATGTTTTTGGGTTGTGTTTCGCACTTTATTAAACTTTAAGGCATTAACCGAAATGAAACCTATAGATATCCAGAGATATAAAATGCCGTTTGTTTTCTTACAAGTTTTTTGACGTTTAAGTAAAAGAAAAAGTCCACTTGTGAGAGATAGCTTCGCGAAATACTCTATTAAACTTAATTGGCCTTACCAACAACCATTTTTAGTTTCGACTCTAAATTCTAGTAGTTCACAGTGGCTATATTTTCCATTCAAATTTCGCAATTGTGAGCATTCGAGACTTGAATTTGTTGTTAAATTTAAATCAATTAATAATATATAGTCATCAACCAACAATTCATAAATCTTGTCAGCTAAAACTACCTAGTTGTTGACGACCGACGTGACATCAATGTCACAATTGAAAAATTCAAACTGCCTCAGCATACAGCAAATTATTGTAAAACAATCCCATTTCCCAATGATATCCTCCGAAAATGATATACAATAGAAAAGGGAAATCCCTTTCAAATGGGATTCTTAAATTGCAAGCTGGCACACGACCCAAATAATAAAAATAAATATAATGCCTAATAACAATAATTCGAAATAAGGACAACACAACATTATTTGTGCGTAGTACATACAAAAATTGTGACATTGTGGACTTGAATTTCGAAGGCAAAAGACACAATTACTAGTCCTGGCGTCAAACTTCATGGACTGCATTAATTAAAGGTGTGAAAATATACCTACCCATATGTGTAGAATATGTAGAATATAGCAAGAGCTTGCACATAAAACCGTAAAAGGTATTTTGCATCAACTACTGACGGAAGTACATCCTTAGATTTGGCAGACCAATTGAGTTTAAATTATCGTTTTCCTGAGCTTGCAATCGCGCCAAATATATTTATAGGGATCCGATCGAAATTGTGCTTTTAAAATTCAGCTTTGCAAAATTCTGTCTTCTCACACAAAAATTCTGCTTAATGAAATTCAGCCTTTTTTATTTCTGCTTTACAAAATTCTGATTTTCAAATTTAAAGCAATAAAATTCATCTTATTCTCTTTTTTTCAAATAACAAATGTAAATGACGAGAAAAATAAAGCAGGTACAAAAAAAAACAATTTTAAAATTATAAATCATTAAAAATTATTTACTTTTAACTTTTAAATAAAAATAAAATTAAAAAGAAACAAAAAAAAATTGATTAAATATTGAGAACAAATTTGAAGAAAAAAAAACATATTTATTGAAAAAAAAAGGGAAATTCAATTAAAAAAGATAAGAAGCAGTCAGAAATTACAACTTTTATTTATTATAATTTATAATTTTTTTTTTAAAACTTCATTTCGGCAGTATTAAAGAACAGCCGAAATGATGTTTAATCAAAATTCCTTCCACAATCGACTCGTTAGGATCTTCGAATACTCTAAGACCATTTTCCTAGAAGCTTCGTTGTAATTACTGTTACACTGCGATTGATGGTTTAGTTGACAGACAAAGACTTTTCTTTAGTCTTCCTAAAAAATATCAATAGCAGTGTCGCTTCTTTTTTTACCCGACTGGACACGTACGTTCCTACGGGACTCCCTGTAGCTTAAACGGCTTGACCGACTTTGAAGAGTGAGGTATCATAATATTCTTATTCTTCCCCGGAGTGTCATAGGCTAAAAAGATGAAAATAAAAAACAAAAAAACCCGACTGACTGTAGAAAAAAAATCCCATCCAGAATTTTAGCCCCAACCCATATTTATGATAGTTAGGTTTATTTAGTGAGTTCAACATATTTAAGAGCTTAACTGAAAATTTCGTTAAGAATTAGATGCGAGTTGGATGCAAAGCCGCCCAATTGTTTTCGTTTCACCCGTTTGTTAAGGCAGCTTCAAACTAAATTTGATAGAAATTTATATGCGAAGTAGTTTAAAGTTTGCATTTGAGCTTTCATCCTGCACAAACAATTAAAATTGACAGGAAATACCGTGACGAAGTTGCACTTTTTTGGGTTTCGTTTCATACTTATACATATCAACAGGTATTGTTGATCTGCTTGATAGGGTTTGGCGTCTCCTTGTAGGTATCACTGTACTTCCGGTTGATCTGCCTGACTGATCCAATTGCAAGTAATTTAATATACATAATTGTACGTTATTGTAAGTGGAACGCACTCCGAATGAATTTCGCACCGCGATGTGGTGGATGGGCCATCAGTAGAAGATTCCGCTCATCTGTCTAAACGCACTGTTTACTTGATGTTTACCGTGACTTATAAGATCACAATCAAAAAATGAATGCGACCGATAAACCATATAAAAAATACGAATCTTTGGTTAAAGATATAGCACTTGTTCGCCCTGAACCGGGTGCTGTTTAAACGATATTCAAATCAGGAATGAAAAATGTAGTTAGATATAGAAATACTGGTTTTAGGTAATTTTAGTAAATGCCGCTGTACATCGACCCAAAGTTTTGTTTAAGTTTATGTTTAAGTTTAAGTTTATTGAGTATATGCTAACACAGTAAGAGTACATTACTTATAGTTCTGTGATAGTTAAATAGTATAATTGCATTGATAATAAAATAAAATTCGAAAGTAAATATGACTTGGAAAATAACTTTACTAATATTTAAATGATTAAAATAAAAGAATTAAAATAAGAAATAAGAAATAAAATTAATTTGAATTTGCTTGAAACAGAGAAAAAAAAACAAAAGCAAAAACTAGTTGTTCTGATTTGCCAGGAAAAGCCTTAATTCGATTCTGAATTAAGAAGAGGTGTACACTTCTGAGCAGTCCACAAAGTACGAAGAACGCCATAAGCCCTCCCCGCAATTAAATTTATATGGTTATACCACGCCAAGATTTTTTGAAGAGTCCACGAATTGAACTGGGCATTTATTTAGCATAATTGATGGAAAATACGATAGGTCTACCGTTTTTTTCGAAATGACTAAACATTTGCACTTGTTTGGATTAAGCACCAAACTGTTTTTCCATGACCAATTCGAAATTCGTTGAAGATCCTTATCTACGTCATTGGCGCAGTTTTCGATAAGACCTAGAGGACAACTTCGATAGATTTGAATGTCATCGGCATAAAAGTGTTTTGATGAATGCAAAATTTCAGAATTAATATCATTAATGTACAGAGAAAATTAGAGAGGTCCCAAAATCGACCCTTGGGGAACGACTCGCGATAAGGGAAGAAACTCTGATAGAACACCGTCAAGACACACAGCGTGCTGCCTATCACTTAAATACGAAGCAATTAGTTTTAAAGCGAAGGAAGGTATGTTGAAGTTGTGGTGCAACTTTTTAACAAGAGTAGAGTGATCAGCCATATCAAACGCCTTGGAAAAGTCTAAAAGGATCAGGAAGGCAATGTAGTTTTTATCCAGTTTTTCCCTTATACAGGGTCCGCCAAATAACTTTTTATTTTTGAAAATGCTATAAAAAAAAACTACTGAATATTTTCTCAAATTTCTTTTTTTATTTGAAATTACAATCCTTCCGGTTAATAATGGAAAATAATTTCATTCAAATGGCTGCTGGCCATGCACCTCTGGCTCTTTTCTTGTAAGGTCAGTTTTGTATGCTCAATCGAAAAATCCACGAAACCTTATTCGCTGTTCCCTTTGTCGATAGTTTGCACATACCTATGGCTATCTCTATCAGCAACTAAATTTTAACATCAGTAAAAATAAAACACAACAACAAACGTGGCACGAAACTGCACTCGAAGGTTGATGAGCTTGAGTTACGTAAGGGGTTATGCCTGCATGAAAACCGAAGCCAGACAGGTGAATGGAATATTACTTGATGTCATTAAATGCAATTTTATTCACAAACACAAATTATAAGTAAATAAATATTGTACTTTTTGAAGAGATTAAACTAAGTTCTCCTTAAACTGTAGAGCCGCCTTCACAAGTAAGTTGGGGTGGGAACTAAAGTAACGTGAGAATGGCCCACCATTTCGACAGCAATTGAAGAAAGTTGAGCCAAATGCTCAGGAAGTGCTGATCGCAAGCTACGAATTACAAAATAAAATGTTTTGAAACCTATACATCTACATTGACGACGGAAAGCAGTTGACAGCTCTTTGTGAAGCACTGACAGCTCTCTGTCGAGACTTTGATGCCATGGAATGAACGGCACACTTCCATTGCTCTCCAGTAGACTCCTCTTGAACCGTTTAGTAAGACTGAAATTTAATAACCTAGATGAACTAAGTAAGTCTTGAAGTTGAGTACTAAGACCCCTGCCACAAACCACAATACCAACTGGGCTGACACCGATCTCAAGGGTTTCTCTGTCAAAATACTGAGAGTTCTGTCCAAAATTTTACTCGTTCACATTCCTCTTTTAATTTGAAGTTAAATCGACCGACATTTCTCTCAAAACAACTCACTTGTTTTTGTTGTTTTTTTCGACACAAAGTCCACTTAAAAAGTTAAAACCATCACAGCTCACAAATCATTTTACCGAGCAAAACAATAAAATAACTTCACCAAATGACCCAATTTCTGTCCCCTTACCTCCTTCTGGCACTCTATCCTGAATCGACTGTGTAACTCCGAACAATATCAACAACAGCCACCCTCACTTCAATTATCCATTACTTTCCATTCGAAAGAAAGCCACGAAGTAAACCACCAAATCAGCATTCCGCAATCTAAATATGCATCCAACCCCCCTTTTTGCCGCACATAACATGCTAGTCCACCCCATCATCGTCACGTGGTGAAGACATCTCTCGCGCATGTCCCCATCCAACTGACAGTCAAGGAAAAGCTTTCACCAACCGCCCCACGACAGTAAGCGAAAAAACTGGAATAAATGGCGCCCAGCTGTGAGGCATTGCTCTGCCTCCCTCAGCTACTGCGACTGACAGTTCGAAAGCGCTTTCGAAATTCGAACATCATTTTTGTCTCGGTCTCTGTTTTCCATTGCCCCATGTCTGTCCTGTTCTGCTTTTCTTCGGCGCTGCGGTTGTGCCACTAGTATACAAAATTATTCCAAAGTCCGTTCGTGAAAAGTTTCGAGTGAGTTAATATTTTTATTGCTACACTTATCCACCTTCCTTCAGGTTGAAAACAAAATATTTAAATATTTAGAGTTATCGTCCTGATTGTGAAGAAAGTACATTCGCCGGGGGGAATTTGCTGAAAACGCACAATTATTTGGGGCGCCTTCGAATGGTGCCAATCGGTTTCTTGTTCGTGTGTGTATACATATTCAGAAAATATCCTCTGCTCTCGATAAAGGAGTGAGAGCTGCAGGGATGTAGGTGGTTGTTCTTAACTAATAGCAATAATTGGCTCGCGGACTATCAATTATGAAGAGAACACTTTTCCAATTAACAATTACTTGATCATCAAATTAGTAGTCCGGTTTTGCAATTGCAGGCTTTAGTCCTTGCTCCTTACCTTGTCATTGTCAGTTGTCAGGGCATGAGCATGACCGATTCTTAACTCTCTTTCTCTCTCTCGCGGTTCTGTATGTCAAAATCCTCAAGGTTGTTTGAGATTGCGGGGCTCTCTTTCACTCCAAGCCCCTTCCACCACCTGCCTTCTTTCCTTCCTTCCTTTGAGGGAGCGAGGAGGATGAATTCCTGTCGATTGTTCCACTTTAGCGGAAATCCCAGTATTGGTCCGAGAAGATTGACTGAGTGAAGAGGAATGGCGAACCTACATAATGGCGTCAGTGTTTTTGTTAAGTGCATGTGTGTCTGTGGATGTGTGACAAACTTTAGCTTTTAATTAAGTTATTTAATTATTTTTGTTGTATGCTATAACGTCTTGTGCACTTTTGCAGATGATGGACTCTGGCAGTGGTGGTGATGATGGAACTGGCGGCGGAGGGGGCACAGACGAAACAGAAAAACAAGTTGAATCGGCAAGTGACCGCAAGACAACCCCTTCGAAGAAACAGCTTCACGACATTGGTGGCAAGAGGCCTACGCCGATTAAGACCAACGTGACTGTCGTTGGCGGATTCGCGGAGCCCATTAAGAGTGCCACCCTGCACACCCCTTCAACACCGAGGATTGAGCTAAGCCGAGCGTCAAGTTCATCGCATCACGAGGAGGACAGTCGCGATAGTAGCCCGGAGAATGTTTTCGAACAGGTGATGTAGTGTTTTTTTGGCAGTAGCTCTTGATTAAATGTTGTTGGTGTATATAGATATTTTAGCGGAAGCGGTAGGATTAGTTGTTGAGCAACTTAAGCGTTACAACAATTGGCATTTGTAAATTTTGGTTTGAACTTTAAAGTACATAATAAGGAATAACGAGGCCTATTTGATGCAATAATTGGTTGTTGCATTAATTTGATATTAATATGGATTGCGAATTGCAAAAACAATTCGTAAATTACCACTTTTCTGTTGTATTTTACGATTTCCTCCCTTAGCAAATTACAACCAGTTAGTCTTGAATTGCAACTCAATAGTGTTGATTTTCGAACTAACAGGAGTAGATTTACTACTTCAGTAGTTGCAATTTACAAATTCTTAATCGTAAATTGAAACTTCTTTTTATCAATTTGCAATTCATATTTTGCAATTTACGTTTCTTGAGTAGTGATTTGAGGCATCACCGTATTAAATTGAAAATGTTTTGTTCGGAAATTAGAAAACTTTATTCTTAATCTAGAACTTATATCTCGTAATTTACAAATCAGAATTCATAGTTGTATTATTTAGGTTATTTTCGAATACATAATAAAGGGTTTTTCAATAAGAGCACTACAAAATAATATATTTTTTTAAATAAAAGAAAAACGGTTTTGGATATCAATGAAATTCTTTATTCCTGTGAAAGTACGTTCGATGCCATTATGTATGGAACTCGTTTTCTTTTGCATGTCCACCACGGGCACGCTTGCAGAAGTCATTTTCGACGGTTTTCAAGCATAAATCGGCCGATACTGCTGCAATTTCACGTTCGATATTCGTAGGAAGTTCATCAATTGTCGCTCGCTTCTTGGCATAGACCATTGACTTGACATAGCCCCACAGGAAATAGTCTAACGGCATCAAATCACACGACCGAGGCGGCCAAGCGACTGGACCATTTCGTGAGATAACACGTTCTCCAAACTTGGTTTCCAATAAATTGATTGTGACATTCGCCGTGTGGCTTGTGGCGCCGTCCTGTTGGAACCACATGTCCTCCAAGTCCATATCATCCAATTGGGGCCAAAAATATTCGGTTATCATTGAACGGTAGCGATTCCCATTCACAGTAACGTGCCGGTCTTGATCATCACGGAAGAAGTACGGCCCAATGACGCCGCCGGCCCATAAACCACACCAAACCGTAATTTTTTCGGGATGCCATGATGACTCATGGAGTACGTGTGGATTGCTGCCTGACCAATACCGCATATTTTGTTTATTGACGAAGCCATTCAGCCAGAAATGAGCCTCATCGCTGAAGATGATTTTTCGATGAAAATCCGAATCATTTTCAAGTTGTTGCTCAGCCCAATTCACGAACATACGACGCTTCTGGTGGTCAAGCGGCTTCAGTTCTTGCGTCAATTTAATCTTGTAAGGATGTAGACCAAGATCTTATCGCAAAATTCGCCACAACGACGTCACAGAGATGCCCAACGCTTGAGAACGACGTGTAAGAGACACATTTGGGCTTTCTTTAACTGAAGCCTCAGCGGCAGCAATATTCTCGACACTACGGGCACTTCTTTGTCTCACTGGCACGGGAACATTTTGTACTGTGCCTGTGGATTCAAATTTTTCCACTAGACGCTCAATTGTTGATCTGCTAGGACGATTATGGCGACCATAAATTGGACGTAGCGCTCTTAACGTTGAAGCCACTGACTCCGAATTTCGGTAGTAAATTTTAATAATTTCGACTCGTTTTTGCCTCGTATATATCTTTCCATCATGAAGCAAATCTTACTGAAGAGAAATGTCAAAAGAGCGGCAAGAAATTCGGCGTCGTTTGCTGTCCCTGTCGCTCTACTTTTGTAGTATCCCTATTGAAAAAACCTTTATTTATAATCGTATTTCTCCTGATATCCAAGAAAATCATGCGGCGCCATATCGTCCGGAGACAACGGGATTTGTCTGGGGTTGTTTTTCGGTCTATGCTGAAATTTAAAATACAAACAAAATAAAATATTAAGAAGAACTTGACATCGATACGAACCTTCACAATCCTTTTCGATTACATATTTTAGAATCCATTCCAATTTATACTTCTTTTTTAATAGCGAGATGTACATTATATGTTTTTACAGGTAGAATTCTTCATTTGACAGGTACACATATTAGGTCTTTCCCAATTAATAACAATTGTATATGTTTTTCAAGGTAGAATTCTTCAGCCAGGTATAGCCAAAAAGGGTTTCAAAAAATAATGGGTCACAACTGGTTGCACATCGAACAAATTTCTGGTAAAAAGAGGTTGCAAAAAGTGACCTCAAACAAGTGACAAAAATAGAAATGACAAATGTTAGACAATGAAATACAAATCGAAGAATAAAGGCAATAAAAAAAGTTAATTTAAAAAACCAAAAAACCTGACTGACTGTAAAAAAAAACGAGTTAAAAATATATGAACAAGACGCATTTAAGTACCTGTACCTAACTAATTGACAATCGGAGACTATATACCTACACAGTCTAACAAATATATGTACGAGTATTGAGTACCCTCCGACTGCCAAATAGGTAGAAGTATACGGCACAGGGAAAAAAGTACGTATACGACTCCGTAAATGCAAATGAAATATTTACCAACTAAGAATAAAATGCATTTTTGTTAAATACGCATTTATAGATATTGGGTTTTAAAAAAGAAACAGAATAACAAATATTTCCAGGTATTTAGTAAGGAGTACCTGCCATTTACAGATAGTAAATTCGTTGTGTGTCAGTCGTTTAAATCCCATTTGTGTTCTTCAATGCACTCAGTAGGACTCCTCCTTAACTTTCAGTAATTTAGGAAACCTAAAGTATGTACTAGGTTTTTCTAAATTAATATAAATTGTATGAAAACGCAATGTACATAAATGTACTTACAAAATATATTCCCGAATGCTTTATAATTAGTACCTAGTACACTCACTATCCATACGAATTAGTTATACTTAAGCGACTTTAACCCGACTGCTTTAAGCAAAGATTGAATACCGACTGCCTGTCTCTGCACCGACACGCCTTTTGCACAATGAAGATTTGGCTTCATGATTGCAGCTGTCTAGCACCACCCCATATATACCAGAGACAATACTGAGACCACCAACTCCGGCCGATTTCCCGTTACTTAGCCTACAAGCTATATTTTTATGGAGTATTCACGTTTGGTGCGCTAGTATTCTTACATAGAAAATCGTATTGACAAATGTCACGAAACTTCAAAAATTCTGCTCACCAACACAATCCCAAGAGATATGAGACACTTCCGCTGTGGGCAAAGTTGCTGGCAGAGTTCATAGAATTTTATCCGTTTAATTTGAAATTGTTCGTTATTTGCATAAAATGTTTATGAAAAATTAACAATGTAGATTGGTTGAGGGAAAATGAGAACATTTTGAGCAAATTTTCTTCATTATTTAAGAAATATTTACACACGAAAGCGAAGTTAATGATTTTCAAAAGCGGAAAATACACAACCATGTTTGTCCCAATATGTTTCTAGTATATAGAACATCAACTTTAGATAATTTTACTAACCAACCAAATCAAATTATTCGCCTTTTAACAATTTATAATAACTAACCAATGGCGTTCAGTAATGAAAAAATGTGGTATTCCCGAACTCTTTCACATTTCCCCACGGCTGCCGAGGTTGGCAGCATTTATTTTTTGTATGTTTTTGCATGTCACACGGATTCTTTTTTGACAAAACACCGATAGGAAAACAAAATGGCGAATTTGAAAAAAAATTGAGGGGGCCAGCGGCAAGAGGATTGTGAGTTGGGGGTCTCAGTATGGTTTGTCTATGATATATACATTCATCCATAGAAAGAAAGGAGTTAAAAGGATTTCGATAGGTACCTACATGGACTATGGACAATCTCGCAAATCGCTACAAATAAATGAAGCTCGAATTGATACTTCTAATCGTAAATTTCAACAAACAGAATTTTGTATTCTCCGCCGCTTTCAATGTCAAATTACGAATTTTTGTGTCCATGAAAACTTCGTTGTGATTTACGAGAAATATAATTTGTAAATTGCAACTCAAAATCTTGCAATTGGTGATTTTCAATTCTTTCCATGCAATGTCCTTCGAAGGCATTGTCACTTTCAAGTTTTCTATTACAATCAGTACACGCTGAGCCCTACTATATCCAACCACTTCCAGCTTAATTTAGTTGGTAGTTATAACTAATGGTAGATTTGATTTGCGATATCTTGGTGTTGTAATTGTTATGAAACTATGAAACTAATACATATAAAGGTGGGCACTGGAACACTGCAGGAGACAATCGGACTTGGCTTTCGTGAAGAAGGTGCCCTGGAATTGCGCAGCTCAACAGAGGAGCTGTACTTCATGGATCCGGACGCCAAAAAGGAGGAACGCGAGAAATTGCAACAACAACTGCAGGTGAGTGCAATTTAAATATCAGACTATGCAAGTTACTGGCATCTGTGGAAGGTGCCACGCACCTTTGTAAATATCAGCCTTTCTGTTAGCGGTATGACTTCTACTACTGGAAAGAGTTTAACAATTTAAATTTTTTTTTTAAATACACAAGTTATTTCGAGTTATAGACGACGGCACGCCAATTTGTTGAATCCCTCACACATTTTATAAAATGCCGCCAATAAGCAATATGTTTCCAAATTTTCCAAATTTCGAAGCTTAACCCGCCAATAATTTCGAGCTCAAGTGCCTTAAGCAACTTTGTCATAAGCGAGTTAAAAGTCCATTTTGAGAAAACACACGACCTGAAAGGGAACCGTCACACCACTTAAAACCGAAGAGCTACATTTCTATAGATATTTCTAAGCCCTTTCCCGTTCAAAACTCAACGTATAACATATAATTAAAATTACTGCCAATGACAAACAACGTCACTAGTACCTCTCTGTATATCCATTCAATTTACTAGGTCTCCAGTAATGAAATTACGTCCGAAAACTTGTAACAGAGTTTATTAAATGCATCCAACAGCGTCCAAGGACACGTGTGTAGGTTTATGTCTCTTCGCCGCACCCACCCTCATATAGAAGTTAAATTGAACTGGTATCGTAATAGAATTGCTATAGTTGGAAACTTTGGTCATGGTGGGAAATGTCGTACCCGCACTCTCAAACAATCACTTTTTCATCAAAATGTCAACACTTATAGTTACAATGTCGTGAACGTGACGTTAGATGATGTTTCCTCTCTCGCTCTACATGCATTCAAATGCAGCTCACAAGTGACTACTTTTATTCATCTCTCCTTGGGCTTGTATTGCATTTTTGTCCTTTTATGAATTTAATTAAACAGTTCAAGGGGAAACTCCGCAACTGAATGCATATAGCCGCTTTCCGCCGACATAACGAGTATACTTCTCTGAATGACAGTTTCAGAAAACAGGTTGTAGTTTCTACAAACTGCCAGATACTCACTGTACCCACTGCTTCAAAGCCTGCCATGTAAGTGTAGGTACGTGTTAGTTATTAGTTCGGCATTCAATACAGCTGAACTGATACTTTAAATAGGCGCGCAATTTGAACGATATACTCTATGGGCGAATTGTTTTTAATGCATAATTGAAAAGTTTATTTTCGTACCCGTTCTTGGTATTGTCTTTGTCGGTGATGATATGTATACGTATAGTGTGTGTCATGAATCACTTACCACATCCACACACTAAGGCTTTTGATTTAAATGACTCAAATCGAAAGGCATGTCCTTCAGTCGCAGGCGATTCGCGTCGAGAAATAGACTTAAAACGGTTATAGTAAACATTGTTTTGCGGCTTTTGATTTCAGTAAGTTTTGCCACTAAAAGGACAAAGCAGTGCGGAGCTTGTTTGTTTAACCAAGTTCTTTATTTTGTGCTTGTGTTTATTACATCATATCCGGGGTATATTTTTGATTTTCTTGCTCGGAAAGGACGCATATTTTAAAGAAGATGTTGTAGCTCGACAATTTTAGTCCAACGATGTGAAGACTGCGGAATTTGTATTCCTTAGAAAGTCTTAGTTTTAGGACAGGAGTGGTTAGATAAAATGCGAACCGACTCTTACTTGTCTATGCTGTAGTAACAATCACTGACGCTGACACGTTCGGACCAAATTTCAAGATGGCGTCAGCTTATTGGATTGTGATATTATTGGCCTAGCATGTGCTCAACGATTTGCACACTCCATTCAGTGATGATGAACTGCTGTGTACGTATAGTGAGTGTTGAAAGAAAATTAACTTGCACGACGTTATGCGCCCACCTTTCCGATCCCATAGAGGTTTGGAAAACGGTTGCAATTTATGGTCAAACGTCGATAAATTGGTGAGGTTAGATATAACGAACTGTCACAAGACTTTAGTGATCCCTTTCTGTCAGCTTTCCTCGCAACGTTTTATTTCTCTATGGAATTGAAAGGCAATTATTTTTTCGATAAGCATTTACGTCTTTTTTTCTTTCTTTCCCCGACACATATCAGATAACGGAGTCCACGCATACCTACACATGTCTGAGAGCCCTTATCTTTTGGCATGCTTTCTCATGGGTATGGATTGACGTCAATTTGTCGTCCTTTCTCTCACCTCTTTTGCCAGTTCAACGTTAAGTTAAATTTTAAGATATTGTATTCGTACAAAATTTCTAACTTAAGTTTTCGTGGGTCACGCACTCTGTCCGTCTGTCCTCCTGTCCGTTTGCTCCTTCAGTTTACAGCCGAAGTGGATTGGAATGGATGAATTTCTTTCAAACTTCGGATTTTGAGCTTGTGAACTTACAGTTCGGGCCCCCCTTTTCTTGCACGTTCCGGTTTTTAATTGTTTTTTTTTTTCCAAAACGGCTCCAACGATTTTAACCAAAATTTATATTTGAGCTTAATAAGGTATCATCGCTGCATATCTAGTTTTTCGGTTAATCTAATAGCGGTACTTTAAAAATCGAAATCATCAAAAAAACAGCCCATACAATTTTAACAATTTTTAATTCTTAAGGTACCTACTTCTATGATCATTCCTAACTTAAAAGTAAGGTCAGATTTTGTCTAAATTACCGTACAATAAAAAAAATATTTTAAATTTGAAAACGCACAAAATGCTAATTTGGAGTAAAAATGATATTTTCAAACTTTGTTGCGTCCTTTATTTTCCTAAATCCCACGTTGTCTTAATTCGTTTTTGGCATCAAGGTTTTACAATTGTTTTCCAGTATTCTATAAACTATAAAGTATAGGGAAAGTCTTAGCAACGAAAAATATTCATCAATAATGTTCATTAATGTTTGAGAGTTCAACTTTTTCGGATTTCTTATTTTGCTTCTCCTGAAAAATCTGGTTTTTAAGCTATGGCGTTATTTTTCAACATACAAAATGTCTCGTTGAGATTATGTCCCCTGGCTCCTTAAAGCTGAGATTTTCTCCATGGGGCAAAGACGACGCATCTCTACATCGGTTGGGCGAGTCAGAAGCTTAAACCAAAAACTAATCGATACCTTCCGAACCTCTTCTGAGATCTATGGAGCTTGAAAGAAAAAAAAAATGTCAAAGCCTTTTAAACGTGCAGACATTACACGTTATGTTACATGCCTTTTTAGCTGTTATAGGTACCATCTTCAGGTATGTCAGGGATACACAGAGGTCGTATATCAATGTTGAAGAATAGAAAACCCAACGTCAAAAAGTTGCATCGGCATCTATATTAAATGTAGATAATCTTAAGATGTACAAAAAATCATAGGTCAGCGGCTTCCAGGGCTTAGATTAATTTATGCCGTATCGAATCGAATCGAATAGCGGTACTTTTGAAATATGGACAAGGTCATATCTCGAAAACGGTTTAGGTATAAGATTGTCACAAAAATTGTATTTCTGCGTTAGTATGGCCAAATCTAACTTAATAGCAAACTCAGTTTTTCTCCATATTATCGGACAATAAATTTTTTCAAAAAAAAATATTTTTCAAAAATCTTTAGTTTCCCTGAAAACGGCAAGAATGATTTGTAACAAAAGGCACAAATATAGTAAAAATTATGTTTTCAAAATTCTAATAACCGAAAACGCTAATTTTAAAAACTGCTCATATCTCGAAAGCCCCATTTTCGATTTCGATAATGCTTACATCCCGAACAACAACTTGTACTCGATTTTCAGCAAAATAGTTAAGCAATAGTATTTTTCAAAATTTTTTACCAAAGTAATATAATATAAAAATACATATTAAAGATAATATAATTATTCTCAAAAAATTCGAATAAATCAATTTCTTAATATTTCTCAAAAAATTACTACCCAATTCCGATCTGTGTTCACATATTTTCGGTACAATTATTAAATAATAACAATGCCCCAACTTCCAATGAAAGTCCAATAAAAGCTACGTAAAACTTCTTTTTAGCAAATATTACCAACTTCTAATTTTTTCCAAGCATATTGAATAATGCACCCTAAAAGTATTTCCAGCCACTTGGAGCTTACACAATCACCAACTCGCACTCCATTTACATTAATACTTTTGATGAACGAGAAAGTTACGTTCGACCCAGTCGTGCACTTTATTTGATTTTGTTATGGATGGTTTTATATGGATTGAGTTTGAGCGTGGTGTTATAGGGTGCAGTTTCAGTTGTAGCAAGTAGCATGGGGCTTAACATTTCGATTGCAAAGAGTATTGCTGCTCTGCATGACACAAAATATTAAGTATGGAGATGGGGAGGAACATTTTTGAGAAACGCTTTTGAAGAGGCCCTTGTGTGTCAGATTCTCATCAATCTTCGAACTCTGATTACTTTTGGGATGTTAAAACCATTACTTACAACAAAACAAAACAGCATACTAGTCACACGTAGGCGATGATGTACAGCACACTACTGGGTTAGTACCCCTCTATAAAATAATACAATTAGTTCAGTTTCACTAAGCACCGAGCACCGACACAACAACACGCGCCTAGCTTTCTGCATTTTTTACTTATCACTGGGAGGAACATCCGTTGTATGAACACGTCGCGTAGTTCGCAGAAATGGCCATGAGCAATACATTCCCCAATCTCGGATGTATCTCCGTCTATAGCTTCCTTCTGACTAAATAATTTTGTTTTTAAGCATTGAAATGATCCATTGACTCATCAAGCCCTGTACACATAGCTTTGGAAGTGAGAGGCTCTGTAAGAAGCTATTTTAAAATGGAACATAGATGCTGCATACTTTGTTTTTCCAAAGCAAGGTAAGATTATAGGGGGAAGTGTCGGTTGACAAAAAGCCAAAACACTTGATATCACTTGAATCTCCTCATTCACATGGTTCATGCAGCTGTAACAGAAAACGTCTGAAAGTACGCCAGGCCTTGTTGCATGCTTTCCTATAGTTCAAACATTCGAATCTAGCTTTGGCCAAATCTGTTCCTGTCATGTTGTACAATTGTCCACCTACGGTACCAATCGGAATACCAAAGGTACCTACTCCTTTAGGAATAGATTAGGTGGTTTTAATACATATTTGGCGAGTCCTTAAGCCTTTCAATTTCCTGATATAGATTGTTTAGCTTACCACGATAAGTCGATTCGACAACGACAAAGTACGTTAATAAGTGAGTTTTTTTTAGAGCTTAGCTTGTTTTTTGTAGGGGTTATTGCCTAATTCACAAAGCTCCGCACATCTTATTAGCTTGTTATGTAGAAGTTACTTAAATGTAAGGAGGTACTTCTCGGGCACAGCAATAGGAATGTTCCGGGGGATATAGGACGCCAACTTTTGGGGTTCCTGTACTGGCGGACCTTCTGGTAGATGTCCCACAAAGTTTTATAAATTTGTTGGGCTGTTTGCATTCAGAACTGATAGTTCATATGCGCATATAGCAAACGGTTCACGTTATTTAAAGCGCCTCCAATATTCAACTGTTTTAAAACGAACGATGAAGGTTGATAGTCTTGAGACCTTTCAGACTTCGGAGTGCTTCCTCAAATTAGGTGTCAGGACCTTGCGACCTATGTTTGTATTCAGCTTGCGGTTCTCTCGATTTTTGTATGTTACTACTTAGTCTGCCCGACTTTGTTTACATGCTTATGATGACTGATGGTCTTGATTGAAGAAAAGACAGAAGAGTGGGGCACATTGCCCCTTTATAAGCCCAACAGTTTATTATTCTTAAATTTAAATTTAAACCTTACTAACTCTCCTTCTCTCTCTCTCTTTCGCTTTATATATCTTTATAGCAAGCGCGTCGGTCGTCGCCACTCATTTTCAAGTTCGACGAACATCAAACCTACCTACAGCAGCACCAGCGCAAGGACTCTGCCAGTTCCGAGGTTGCCGCGCTACTCTGTATATCGGGTCGCACAAGTCGTATCTCTAGTGTTGGAAGTCAGGGCTCAGCAGTAAGCAGGCTGTCGGCTATATCAGGTGTATCGCGGTCACCATCTCCTCACCGAATGCTGCTCGAGACGTCCTTTTGTGGACCAAAACCACTGGAAAACGTTGTCGATGGTAGCATTGGCAGCACAGTAGAACCTCCAACAGCAGAGATTCTCGAACAAGTGCTACTCTCGCGAAAGCATGATCCCACGCAAGCGGTATTCGCAGAAGGAATTAAAATCGAAAGCTCACCGCAGCGAAAGAAGGCTCCTCCGACGAGTATTAGTAATGGCAAAGCCAAGCAGAAACCAACCGATTTAAGCAGGCCCAGCAGGCAATCGTCAACGAAAATCAGTGTCACGCGAGGTGCTCGTCTCACACCGAGCAAAAGCCCCGGACAGGTGGTAGTGGGTACAACACCCAGCGGAGCAGAGTACATTCGCATCAATCTTAAGCCAGATCATTTGTATGAGGATAAGGGAGTTGCACCCAACGAGAGGGTGGTCGAGGGTTTGCAGCCTGGCACCAGAAAAGCGGGACACAAAAAACCAATCTCCCTCAGCCTGGGTCGGAATGCGGCTGTCGATGAGAAACGATTGACGCCGAGCTCAAGCCCGAAGCCATCAAGACACTCCGCTCTGGCTAAGGAAACCGTAGGAAGTCGGTCGCCATCGCCGGCTAACGTGTCTGTTTCTCGAAAGAGCTCGTTTTGTTCCTTGTTCAAACAGAAGGATTCTCCAGATTCTCCTAAGGACCGCGTTCGGTCGCGAAGTAAGAGCAGAGATCGCTCGACACCGCAATCACTGAACCCGACTCCGAGTAAACAGAAGTCCGTGCTGGCCATATTCAAACCTAAACGTTCCGAAGGTAAATCGAAGAGTTCCTCACCAATAGATCCGGAAATGGGGCGACACACCCCCTCTGGCAGGCCAGACAGCGCGCTGGAAACATTCACAAGTGCAGGTTCAAGACCTTCGAGTCGCTTGAGGTACTATGACACTCCAACCGATGGCAAGGGTATCCACATTCCCCTGCACACACCTCCCGAAGAAAAAGATGCTCGTAAGCTGATACAATCAATTGAAGCGAGACCCCAATCGGCACCAACACCGGTGCCGATAGCCGCTACACCATCCCCATCCACGTCATCGACTCAAAGAGTTATTCCCAAACCACCAACGCCTGCACCAGCAACCGATCCTCAGGTGGAGGCAGGCAAACCGACCTCTGCTACCCCAAAGCCACCTCCTCTGGAAAAAGTGGAGAAAATCCAGCGGATTGAAAACCTGGATGCAATTCACACACTTCCCCAGGACGTCGACGACAAAGAGCGCACATGGAGCCTCGAAGTGAACCGCCACAGTTCCCAGGACAGCCAGGAAACAAATATCTCGGACAGTTCCTTACAAAACAACTGCGCGCCTAAGGTGAGCGCTCCGACGAATCTCGAGAACGTCACCGAGAGTCCTATTCGGGAGAATGGAATCGCAGCCGAAGTGCACCGGGTGCCTTCAGAATCGGAGTCGATTACACCGCTGCCGCAGCCGGTCGAAGACGCTGCGGGAAGGGAGAAAAAGCGACTGCTCTTCGCAACAAGACTAGGCTCCGGAAGCCAGGAACAAATCTTTAGCACACAATTCAGCCTCTCCAAGACAGAGAGTCTGTCGAGCCAACTCTCTGAGCAGGCTTCTATTCCCGAAAGTCCCGCCCAGGAACACCTGCAGCGCAAGGACACTGTTCTGCGAAGACCAGATGACATGGTAGTCGTTACCCAGAAGACCACACTGACCGGTCGCAAGGTGAATATCCTTCGAAAGCCCAGCTCTATTGACGAAGCCGTAGCCCCGGTATCGCAGTCCCGCTCAGCTTCTGAAGACGAGAAACAGCCGCCAGCTGTGCTCGGAGTAACGATGCGTAAGAAAGAGCCCACGAAGGAGGATTGCCGACGGAAATCCTCCCGTTCGGCGTCGGAGGAAGACGATGTTGCGACTCACCGGCACTCAAGGTACCTTGAGAACTTCGATGTTCGCAAAAAGTTTCACGAGAACGTCGCCGCACGGAAGTCTTCGAACAAGGTAGTCACAAAAGAAGAAGACCTCAAGTCGACTGATGAGGCTTCAGAAGCGGAGACAAAAAACGGTCTGGAGCCGGTTCCAGTATCGAAGGACGTAACTGAACTAAGACCATCATCATCATCAACAGCACTGCCTCCGGCTCATTTTCAATCAGTCAGCCATCATCATCACCTCCCATCCGATAGACAATCAGTCGCATCAACCGATGAGCCCGCAGAGTCCTCCGAAAGCGAACGCGACTCAGAAGCCGACCCCAACCGCTTGAAGCGCCATCTTCCGCGTCAAGTAGTCAGCGCTATTGAAGACCATGAGAGTACTGGTCTGGTTTCACAAGACTCGTTCGACGATGAGCTTCCATATATTCCCACGACACTACCCGAAGAGCGTGCTCACGGCGTTGCCTTGATACCCATGAAAGAACGCGTCCACATGGAATTGAAAACTTGCCCACTGGATCGGCCGCGATCCACCACACCACTGAATCCCTCGCATCTCGAGGAGTACTGTGGCATCGTTGCCCCTGAAACCGGAGATTTGGAGCACCGCGCCCCAGTCCGCGGTGAGAAGCTACGCATAAGCCTACCCCGAAAGGACTCCACCAAGGAAAAGGCGCAAAAGACGAAATCTCCCCGACGAACATCTTCTTCCAGTGGAAAGAGTTGGTTCGAGTTTGCCGAAGAGGCGATTCGTGGACCTCCTATTGACAACAGCAAGCCAACCGCAACAACGAAGTTGTTGGACGAAGGCGTCCTTCACGCGCCAACATCTACAGCTCCAGGTCCACTGCCACTCAATAGAAAACCATCCGGACAATGGATAGACTTTGAGAATATCCCCGAAAAGCGGAAAGCACCGAAAAAGATAACTACTCTGCCGAAGGATTCACTTCCCGACGGCAAGGCTGTCGGGGTTGTGGTACACTACAACTATGTCAAGCCGGAGGAGTGTCAGTGCGAGTGCCATGAAGTCGAGAGGGAGTCGGCCGTCACCCACAAGTCGATTGCTTCTGTCGATTTGTTGCAACAGTCGGGCGAGGACATGCAACCGCTGCTAGAGCCAGAGCTCTTGGACAACGCCGATCCTAGGTGAGTTGTAAGGTATGTCGATGCAGCTCATCGAAGTAACCTTTTTTCAATTTCAGTGACTCATCCCGGGACTACAGTTGCTACACAGATGATGAGGTGGACATTCCTAGATTGAATCGAACACAAGTGAGTCTTTGAAAATTTCACAAACAGAACTGCGTTGACCTATCCCTGTTTCAGAACGAAGAATTTCCACTGCGTGGCGTGCAAAGTCCTAGAAACAAGAAATTCCCTGACAATCGGTACTCTTAAGACCGGCAAAGAACTGCGTGGGATCGCGTACTTTCAACAAAGACACAAATGTTTTTTTTTTAAACAGAAAATCAAAACTACACGGAGCCCGCTAAGCACGACGAAGAGGTGGCAAACAAGGTCACCATATTCAAATCTTGATGAATGGTAACTGGTGGTCCTAAAAGGAGAACTGATGCCAACCTTCCTTTTCTAAAATCAGTTTCTTCTCGATATAAGTTGGTATATCTCTCAAGTATTTGGTCTCATTGAATGTTTTTTGTGTCGGCTTAACATGCTCACTGATGTTCCTCCTGCGTACAGCTGCACAATTGATCACTCTTTCATCAGCCCTTTTGCCAAGCTTAAAGACTGAAAACGACTGTACTCAATTGAAGCCAAGCGGTTACATTTGGGTAGCAATTGAGAAAGACCTCCTGTTTTTTTCTTTACACCCTATTTGGTGCGTCCGCTAGCTTTCTCTGACCTTTACGGTCCGTCAACTCCCTTTTCATTTTTGCTTGCGGTTTTCAGTCATAGAGGTAATCTGCCTTCTACAACGCATCTAATGAAGGGGTATGGAGCATTTTCTATTCGCTACAGGTCGTTAGTATAGCTCACCATTAAAAATTTGACACCAGATTTACTTTCTTTCTGGGTCCACAGTGACACAAAACACTTAATCAGAGTCGTCGTCCAAAAATCGGGGAGGTTAACGTAGGTTTGGGCATCCCGAACACTGAATCTTGTCAACTTAGTACGTTCGCACAACAACTCTGTCCATGGCTATATTCAGGTTTCCCATGGCATCATCTACCTTTTTGTTCAGAATTTCGTTCGAGTTTCGGCATACAATCCAAGCTCTTCTCTAGCTATAGGTTCTAAACTTATGCCAAGTGAAGAGCTTCTAGAACTCCGCCGAAAATCTAGAATCGAATGGAAGAATCTGATAGAAAAGGTTTACTTCAGGTTTATTTCAATTTCTGGCTTGAGTCAACCGTAAATTATACGCTCAGGGATTATGGCAAAAGTGCGTAATATCAAAGTAGAGCTCGTTTGGATTTAGCTTCTCCTTTCCATTCCGCTGTGTCTTTGGAGCGCCCACTGCACATTTCACAAATAAGTTGGGTCGTCTTGTAATAGTGGTTTTTAAGGCTCTATTTCGAATGTCATCCAGCCCAGGAACTTATCAATCGCGTACCTATGTCCATACTTCAAAAAATTCTTCGCATCTTATTATGGGGCGCACTCTCGTGGACACTTTGACTACCCAGCTCCCTTATTTCTTGGTAAGAATAAAGAATTTCAAACATTTCGTTTAAATATTTTGGGCACGATAGCGATTATATACATACGGTGACCTTTCAACCTCATTAATACGACTTCGTAAGCCAAAATGCCATTATTGAGTATCAAAAATTGCTAGTCAAAATTTTTTTTTTTATGTGTGTGTACTTCTCTGTATACATTTAGATGCAATTGGTGGTCCTACGGAGTCCAGGAACGTTCATGAATTCTTCAGTCCAACAATGTACTAGAACCAGGGTTAAAATGACCCTTCTCTTCAGGCTTCGATAAGCGCGTCACTGAGATTACTTAGCTTAGAAAAAATCTTCCTCTTGCGTACAGCTGTTCTATTTCGACATTGCCGTCACTACGCTTTTTAAAATTCGTTGATGACCCATTTAGCATCTCGAAACTACACTCAAAATAATTTCGAAAGTGTCGATGAAAGCACCCGCTCGGGTTGTCTCTTGTATACCCTTGGTGACAGATAAAAGAACAGAACCAACTGACAAACGTGATAGAAAGGAAATATTCGTTTTCGTGAAAAACTTCGTGAAAGGTTTTGCAGGAGTGGAAAGAATCAACAGAAGCAAGTTGATTGCCTTTGCTTAATATACCTATTTTTGAAGCACGACTTGTAATACTTACTTTCCAGTGTTCTACACAACATTTTCAACGCTTGAAGGAATTAATTATCGTCCGATCTCAATTGTGTTGCCGATTTCTTTAAAAAGGAGTGCAGCCTACCGATTGTAACATCCACCCTGTGCACTGACCTGTAATATTCTATTTAATTTGGCGAACACTCCGTGTAGCAAAACATTAGAAGTCTCTTTTTAAAAATTGTTACACAAAAATGAAAATCTTTTCACAATAACCTATTTATGGACTAAATCACAATAAATTATAATTAATTAATATACCTAAGTAAAACAAATAATTACTAAATTAAAAAATTAAAAACACAAAAAAAAAACGTTAACCTTAAGTTCTGTCTAGCCTTCCCTACAATAGTTTCCTAGTTCTTTACATATATGTAATTTATATACATTATACACATAACACTCTTATAAATATACACCCAACACATACTCTATATAATATGGCTTACAAAATGTAAAACAGTACTATTTCTTTACATAGCATATAGTATCATTAGTTAGGTAATCTAGTACGTTTTTTTTTTTGTTGTTATTTGTTTATTCTCGATATTCGAATCTTTGAATATAAAGGATCATATTGTAGTCCTTGACTTTATAAAACGGACCTGCGATTAACTACATAAGTAATTAAGCTACACTATTCAAAAAAACATTTAAAAGATTGTTCGCATTGATTGTTTATAAAATTAATATTAATTAAACAAAATTATTGATTAGTATAGTAAGAAAGACAAAACACAACAAATTGTGCATGGATTCAACTACATACAGTTTCATTTCCAGTTTGGTCTGTAAAGCGCTCACTTTGAATTGTTTTTTTTACTTATAACTAAAGATATAATTAAAACAAATCATTAAAACAGAAAACTGCCACCATTCTCAGTAGATTAGTTAATTGTTTAATTTGTTCTTAGATCTGTGCTGTAGGTAATTATACTGTATAACTATTTTTAATTTATTTGAGTTGTTTTTATTTGTGCTAGCTATTGAATTTTTATAGACTAAAAATTGTATTATTCATCGTTCAATCACTTTCATTTGTCGCGATTGTTTATAAAACAAAATTAAAAATTTCTCTTAGAATCAATTTTTGAAAATGTTTAAAGAGGAATTATTAAGAGATATAAAAAATATTGTTCACATCTCTATAAGACAAAAATGAAAAACATGCACCTCGTACGCAATAATACATAATAAAACAAAAATTTATGAAAATAATAAAAATATTTAAAACAATTTCAAAAATATACGGAATGCTTTTTAATTTAGTCGCAACTGGGATGCAACGTGGTTTGGTCTGTATTTGGGAAAAACAGGGGGACAACTTATGTCTTACAATAAAAATGTCTACAAAGTATATATTATGAATGCAAAGAACAATTATGTGACATATGTGTTTAACGATTGCAAAGAAAGGGTCCTGACTTTGAGGTACTTACAGGTACGGGTGCGCCATCTTTTCTGTCTGCCTATGAATATCGAATAACTTTAAAAAAAAGATTTGCATTATTAGTTATTTTTATTTTATTTAGTCCTTTACAATTTATTTGGAATAGTTTTTGAATACAACCTCAATCAAGTGGTTGATTGACCAAAGCAAAAAGTGCCCTTATTGCTGCGATTCTCTTTTCCGAGCATCTCATGCGGTAATGATGATTTCAGTACGAATGTTTGCCTTAAGCTCGTCAATTTAGGCTTGTTGGCGTACACTTTATTTCAAATATCCCCACATTCAAAAACCAGCCCGGAGGGGTCAAATCTGTAGATCTGGGTGGCCAGTCGATGTCTTCATTTTTTGACAGCACACGGCTTCTAAGCTATTTTAGTTGGAAAAGTTACATTGTTGAATTTGCAGTGTGAAATAGTGCACCGTCAACCGTCTTGTTGATACCAGTAACCGTCCAGATCCCACATTTTTGGGCAGACACCAACCGGATATCGACGACAAAGAGTGTTGTCAGAATCAGAAGGTGCCTGAACAGCACCAGCACACACAAATTATAAAGAGCACAGCCCATAGAATCCGTTGCATCCGTCGTGTCGACGGATCCGTTAATATTGACGTATTCGACGGAACGAGCAGTCCCATAGAATCCGTCGCATGTGGTGACAGACAGTATTTTAAGTACTCTGTCCTCGTATTTCCCACGAAATGTAATAATTTTTCCCTATTCACCGTACTCAAATTCCCTTTTAAATAATAGCCTTGATACTTACTTTATTTTTCAAAAAATCTTACTTTAAAAAGAAAAATTTGTATTTTATGGAAATAAAATCACATTAAATTATAATAATGATTATCAGAAAATGTTGGTCTAGAAAATCTAGTTAAAATGCTGTTTTTTACATACATTCAGTGTGTTTATCATAGACAAACCATACTGAGACCCCCAACTCACAATCCTCTTGCCGCTGGCCCCCTCAATTTTTTTTCAAATTCGCCATTTTGTTTTCCTATCGGTGTTATGTCAAAAAATAATCCGTGTGACATGCAAAAACATACAAAAAATGCTAAAATAAATGCTGCCAACCTCGGCAACCGTGGGGAAATGTGAAAGAGTTCGGGAATACCACATTTTTTCATTACTGAACGCCATTGGTTAGTTATTATAAATTGTTAAAAGGCGAATAATTTGATTTGTTTGGTTAGTAAAACTATCTAAAGTTGATGTTCTATATACTAGAAACATATTAGAACAAACAAACTAAGTAACGGAAAATCGGCCGGAGTTGGTGGTCTCAGTATTTTCTCTGGTGTTTATAGTCATGGTGAAATTGAGATACCAATTTCATGAAATTTCAGCAAAAATTTATAGTTTGAATGTTTTTTGCAGCTTTTTATTTTTTCCCATGGAAGGCTTTTCGGAAAATAAACCTAATTTATCCGTCGCATCCGACGCGTGCGCTGCTTATGGGTCAGCTTACACAACATCTTCTTGCTAGAATTTGAGTGTGTAGTGAGTGAGGGGAGTTTCTCAATGAACACTCCATCTAAGGCTATCTAATCTGGGTATCATGGCTATAGAGCAGGAAATCACAGAGAATAATAAGAGATTTTGCCTGATGGAAAGCAGTTTAATAAATAAATTTAAAAAAAGTTTTTTGTGAATAATATAATAAAAATTACTTTTTTAAGTAATTCATTTTAAATGATCTTAATTAATTAATTTAAAAAAATAATTTAATCTAATTAAATTAAGAATTTTCAAAAGCTTAAGAAATAAATAAATAAATGGAAAATAGATTACAAAAAATAATATGGTCCTGTTTTCAATTTTAATTTAGATAATAAAAGTTTGATTAGAATTGTTTTTGTTTATTTGATATCCTGAGGTAAGTAATTTTGGGGATGGGGAGATGGGGAAATCGGAAAATAACCATCATGGGAAAATTTTAAACTTGCGGCTTCATTTCTGTTTCACTTGCTAGAAAGTAATACGAACAACAGTTCACTAGGGGCGGCATAAATTGGGTCTGCCCCGGGCGGCCCAGCCCACGCTACGCCACTGTGGCCACGATATGCAACTCGAGCTAACGCAACTGAACGACTAATTTTAATGTGAAGCGTCACTGTGTCGGTGTATTGTTTCGGTGTGAAGCTATTAAAAAAATTGTACTCAAATGAAAAATTAAAAAATTTTAAATACAAATTGAATGTAGCTGAGTGCCGTTCCCATAAGTTTGTGAAGGCCACAAACAACCAATTTTAAATTCCAATGGAATACGTGACTTCTGTGCAAAAGATTGTGGACAATTTAACGTTAGCGAGGACTACATCCAAATTCAAACCGACTGGTAACGGGGATATAGTCTCAATCCAAAAGACTATATCTTACTTAACTTTAAATATCTGTCTGTATAAAAAAGAAGCGTGCAAAAAGAAAAGGAAATAATAAATAAAAATCAAAATCGAATACTAGTCCTTATAACTTAAAATAGTTACACAGAAACAACAAATTTTAATAATTAATAATAATTAATTAATACTAAGTCTTATGACATTTCTTATATTCTTATTAATATTAGCCCTAGTTGACATCTTCCGATTGGGTGATTAATTTTGCGCCACCTTGTATATACGTTATCTTAATATTTTTTAGCAGCTTAAAAAGATTTCTTAGATTTAAGAAAATATTAACAAATAGTTGATTTATGTAGTTAAAAGCGTAAGACAAGTTGAACATTTTCGGAGGCATTCATTTTGTTCTCTGTCCTTTTTTGATTCATGTTATCCAATATGTCCTTTGCAATTAGGTACATAAAATGATTGGAAAACAATTTTTTTTAACAAAAAATGCATTTGGAAATGGTTAAGGCAAATTATTATTATCAAAGATTGGACGTTTGCGCTACATAGTCTAGATTTTACGAACTCACAATAGCGAAATTTTCCCTAAAAAAATACCCACATTTAGATAAAAATGATTTGGGTAAAAATGATTATTAGTAAGGACCTAGGTCTTCGAAAATCAATACCTACATAAGGATTACCATCTAACTCCAGCTCGGTTAGAATTGAGAAAGTACCCACATAGTACTCTCAAATTGTAAAGGAAATACCATCAATTCATAGAGAATAGCTATTTGAAAATGTAATCTCAGTTTTGACAAAAACACGCAAACTTTCATAATTCTCTCATTCAATCAAAATACCCTTTGAAAGGGTGGCGAGTGTAAGATGCTTGTAAACAATTTTTCTTTTAAGCCCTCGGTTGTTTTTTGAACTCTGTTGTCTTTTCGCGCAAAATTTAGGTGCCCAATAACGTACCGAAACGTAGTATAGAAAGCTCTACTTCAAGTAAAACATGGCAACACAGTTAATTTATTTTATACCCACATTCTCTTAAATTCGAATAAGACCTAAAGAGAAAATTCAGACAGATAATGAATCAAGGGGAAATTTAGCGGCGAATTCATCTCTTCTCTATTGCATTTTGAATCCCAATTTGCAACGTTGCTGTTGCTGTTTCTGACTTCTGAATTGCAGTAAGAAAAAAATTAAAGACAACGTCCAAATTCCAAGTTCCCAACCCCACCTCAACCAACCAGTTATAACCTCATGCTCCCTACAACCACTGAGCAAATTTGGTGATTTGTTTTTTTTTTTTATCAAGACGGTATCTTGTATCTACTCCACATATTTGCGCGTACGACATTATACGACTATGAGTAGGTATACATTTTGGTATTATGTTGTCGAATATTTATATGTAAAATCTGTTATCTGTTTGTTTTGCTTTGTAAATTCACAACAAGGGAGACTATGCTTTGGTACCTTTTTTTTTTTTGTATACGAAACGAAAAATAAAGAAAACGTTTAAATGGAGATGGAGAGAGGCGCGCACACCCGTAACAACGTAATGTAGGCTTATTGAAATAGACTGAAATCTCTGGCACGAGAATTTATTGATTAACAAAAGTTAATGACTGAGTGCACTAAGGAGCTTGAAACATTTAATTAACCAGATAATGTCAGATTATTGTGTACAAGTTATAAACTAATGGGCGTAATGGCTCAAGTGCTCATATTGTAAGTCATGAATAATTTTATAAACCTCAAAATCGGAGAGGTTTGTAAATACGCAATAGAGACCGGTACCTACCAACTACAAGCACGTGTCTTGGAGGTCAGAGGAGGCTTTATTTTAGGATTCGCAAAGAAACCAGTTCCATTTTAACGAGGTAAAGATTTTCCACTGGCGTCTGTTTGTGGTGGCTGATTTGTTTTTCGAAAGGGGAAGGGAACAGATACCTATGTTTATGAATATCAGAAAGGAATGCAATCACGCTGAGGGGGACTGTGTGTGAACGTGACGGTCAGTTTTGCATAAATTGAAATGGAGAACAAAAGATAGATATGCAAAACTACTTTTGGATGACATGGTACCTATAAGATTTTAAATAAATCTTCCTTCTGTGCTTTCCGGGGGCATAATTTGTTGGAATAAATGAATTTTAAAATATATTAAAATGTAAATAGGTAGCTATCTACATCTCTATATACCTAGGTACTTGGAGACTTTAGTGCCACTACAGACACTATGGAAAGCCAAAACAAGCGCTCTTCCAAAATCTCAAGGTATTTGGCTACCTCTTTGTTTTATCCAACGTAAATGCAGGTTTAAAATTTCCCATTGCAATGGGAGAGCTCGAGGCCTAGATCGATTTTTTTTCTTTGTTTTGTAAAGTACAGTGGAAGTCGCTTATAACGACCTCGCTTATAACGACCAGTCGCTTATAACGTCCATTTTCCTTTCATTTGGTTAGTTTCATTATATTTTAAGCTATTCTACCTTCGGATATAACGTCGTCGTATATAACGACACGTCGGATATAACGAACAATTTTCGGAAAAATATCAATCATTGTCGTCGGTTATAACGACGGAATGGGAGAAAATGAAAAAAATAACCCGCACGTGTATCTGAATATTTCTTGTTTATTCTTGTAATTTTACAAAGGAACAGGCTAACAGTTTGTTGGGTCGCCGACGATCGGTCTACATTATCGAAGAAAACTCCACAGCTCCTAAAGCCTTGGAAGCAATAAAAGCTATTCAATTGTTGCGGACTTTGTCGCTTTTAATGAGTCTAATACAATAAAAAGTCTTTCTTCCTTAAAAGCAGATTTTAACTCTACGTATAAAAAACAAACAAAAATATTTTTTTCCGAAACTCTTAAATAAAATAAAAATTAATGTGAATTAATTTAATTTAAAAATAAAATGAATTCCTTTCGTTCGTAAATGTTTTTTTAATTTTTTCCTGAATATTTGTGGAAGGCAGTCGGATATAGCGACCGCCGGTTATAGCGACCTTATTTCCTCGGTCCCTTCACCGTCGTTATAACCGACTTCTACTGTAGTTCGAGGAAGTTCATATTTCCGGCCTATTTGCCTTACACTTCATTTTATTTATTTTCACGTCTTCAACAGCTCGTTTCCTATTATCTACGCTCCATTCTTGCCGAAAGTAACTTCAAACAAATGAAAAGGCTTCTTTTATACAAAACACAGTCACTTTTAAATACTAAATAAAAGAAAGACAGCCCCCTTTCAGAGTTTCTACTTCACTCAGAGTAAGGGCGAAAAGATCTTTTCGAAAAATTCGCCACAACGACGTCACAGAGATGCCCAACGCTTGAGAACGACGTGTGAGAGACACATTTGGGCTTTCTTAAACTGAAGCCTCAGCGGCAGCAATATTCTCGACACTACGGGCACTTCTTTATCTCACTGGCACGGGAACATTTTGTACTGTGCCTGTGGATTCAAATTTTTCCACTAGACGCTCAATTGTTGATCTGCTAGGACGATTATGGCGACCATAAATTGGACGTAGCGCTCTTAACATTGAGGCCACTGACTCCGAATTTCGGTAGTAAATTTTAATAATTTCGACTCGTTGTTGGCTCGTATATCTTTCCATCATGAAATGGCAAACCTTACTGAAGAGAAATGCCAAAAGAGCGGCAAGAAATTCGGCGTCGTTTGCTGTCCCTATCCTGCCCTACTTTTGTAGCGTCCCTGTTGAAATACCCTTTATAAACTCAAATTTATGGGGGTGTCCAGGTCCACCAGATTTTGCATTCTTAAAATTTTAAAGCTTAAGCGTAGTACGCTGCTCGAGCTAAACTAAAATTTTCCGCAACAGAACAACAAATACACAGCGATATTTCACAATTAAGTTTGAGAAAATGTGCCGACCCATTAAATGGGCACGCTCAATTTTGACAGACACATGAAGTATATTCTGAAACAAAAGTTAGATTATTTAGCTCGAGCTGCGTACCATTCAGCTAAATGGGTTCGCTTAAATTTAGCTCAGCTAAATTTTGGAGAGAATTTTGTATGGAAGCGAAAATTTAGCTCGAGCAGCATAATAAGCTTTAGAGCTAAATAATCAAACTTTTGTTTCAGAATGTCCTTGTATCTGTCAAAATTTAGCGCTCACATTAAATGGGTCGGGACATTTTCTCAAGCTAAATTTTGACAGATCGCTCTGCTCTGTTGTTTGGTGTGTTCGAAAGATGTTTGATTTTAATGAATATACGGACGAGGAGTATCTAGATAGAGCTGGAGTCTTTTATTGAAATATAAGAGAAGTCTTCGGAATTCAATAAGAAAAAAATAAAACGATTTTAAGCAACGAGGAGAAAAAGCTGTTTTTTTGTTTTGTTTCATTGCAGCTATTGCAATAACTTGGACAGCTGCATATATAATCAAGTCTTCTTCAATTTCATTTGTGCCCATACTTGTTACTATGTCAAAATTTAGCTAGGACTTTAGCTGATGTTTGGAGAGAAAAGTTGGAGACCAGATAAGATTAAGTTTAGCTCGGGCAGCGTGCTACGCTTAAAACAAATGAGTAAAATTTTAATCTTAAATTGTAATGCCAATGGCAATACTAACCTAATTTAAGAGAATACGTTCTATATTTTTTAATGCCTCTTACGAAAAATTCCCCTTCACGGCGAAAATATCTGTAGCGCTCCCTCCCTCTCACAGTTTCTAATTTTATTCTTCTCTTCGTCTATTCCTCAATCCTCAATCACTGCACTATTGTTATTGTACTACCTGATGACTGCTCAACTGCTGTCTGCTGCTCGCTGCCGCATGCCAGTTCAACAACAGTGCAGTTCAACTGTGCAACTTCTATCGTTTTAGACAAAACGAACCACCATTCACTCTACCGCACCTCCACCCCTTTGAAACAATGATTTGTGCTATACCAATACATAGGTACCGTACGTCGTGCTAACTGCTAGCTGTCATTAAGCAATAGCACACGGCGGCGAATTAGTTCGTCGTGCGATACATTCAAACGAATGTATCTCACGCTTCGTTTCGTTTAATATAAAATCGCACCCCACTGTACAATCTCAATCATTGTGAGTAAAAATTTTGAACGGATAACAACTCGAGAAGAAGCAGAAATAACAAAAAATATTCTTTTAGTTTAAAGTTACAAATATATACGTCCAAGGGAGTTTAAACTATTTATTTTTTAATTTTTTGTCTAAACAGTGACAACGAAATCGTATTTCAAATTTTATCTGAAAATTTCTTGCGAGCCCATATAAACAGTGGAAACTTCTGGAAAACGCAAGGGAGAAACCTACTAAAGAGAGAAGCAGCAAGAGAAAGGGATAACAAAAAGTGCCGAAGTAAAAACACGAAGTGACAACATATCAAGTGCCTTGAACTTTTTTTTCAAAGACTTTCAGTGTTTAGATAAGTTTCATATCAAATATCGATTAAACAGAGTGCATAGCGTGTCTATTTACAAAACAAAAGAATAAAAAAACTAGTTTCCATTTTTGGCGCAGTAAGCATACAAACAGTTTCGCAATGGCCTTCATGATGCCCGTGATGAAAAATGAATTCGACATCTACAACGGCAGCCGAACACGGAAAGTGTCGGAATGCAGCAATGCCAGCGCATCCGCCGGGCAACGGTCGCGCAAGGTTTCCGAATGCAAGTCAGAGAGCCAAAGTTTCTCTACCTCCCCAGGTAACGGCTTCGAATACATGTCACCACATCACCGCATGCAAATGAACAGGTCCGCATCTTCGCGTGCCGCATTCCCAAGGAACTCCTCGCGCACATCGCAGTCTTCGAATACATTTGCAACTTCACCGACACGCACCTACAGCCAGGCGTCAAGCCCGCCCAAAACACAAACCGGTAGCCAGGCAAGTTTGAATAAGTTCCACAATCGTTTGGTCGACAAGCTACGTAAGTCGTTTCGTAAGGACACCGCCAAACGTTCATGAGAGCCGCCCCGCGAATACTATGCTAACCAAACCTTTAACGATATTGACAATAACTGCACAACAACGACAACTGTGGTAGTTGTGGCGCCACCAACTCAACAGGACACAGCACCACCAACGGACACACCATCTTCAATTGTTCAATCAACGCGGGCGCTTCGCATCCGAGCCGATAGTGACACCGACGAAATAGCAATTCAAAAGCAGCCCAACAAAACTTCCGGTCGCTTTGCAACAATAAGGCGACGCATTACCGCGCCGCTGATGGGACAACGAAACTCTGCAAAGCGCTGCCGGCGCTGCCGTTTGCCGATGGACGCCGATTGTCGATGTTGTCGTTTACGTTCTTCCACTGTGGTGGCCGCTGTAGGGGAGGGAGGAATAGATAATTGTGGAGCATCATCCACAGGCGAGGTGTATTCCAGTTCTGAAGCGAGCAGCGTGATTGGGTTTGAAAACAATAACACTGCCGAGCAGAGTCAGCTCTTAACGAAGTCAAAGCAACGCAGACCATTCTTCCGGCGACGACGACGCTCCACATCCCGATTCAGCTCATGTAGCGCTCCAGGATAAGAAACGCGGCGTATGTCCGCAAGAATAGATTTTCATCCAAACGCTTCGCGACGCTTTAATGATGGAGAAAGTAGCAAGTCACGCTCGCTTTACGTGCTTCTGATTGTGTGTACCAGCGGAGGGACGAGTTGGCACATAGTGTCTGTTGCAGGCACTCACCTGCAAAATTCCACATACACACCTATACAACAAGTGCGACGAATTAGATGTGAAAAATGTAGGGTTCTGCTGTCTGACCAACAGGTGATTGTAATATCGTAAATATCGTAAATTGTTTACTAATTTTTCTTAGATTGTTTGTATACAAGATTAGAGACTTAGATCTTAAATATTTAAATTTTTCGATTAATTAGAGTAGTAAATACTTATACATTATCCCATATATTACATTTTATGTATTCCGTTGTAGAACGTAGAAAAATAATAAATATATTTTACAATTATATATGTACATAAATGAAGAACTTTTTTAAACAAAACTTTGCTTAATAAAAAAATAAAAAAACAATTAAAGTGTCACTCTTTTTATTGTTTGGAAATATTTTTGTCGAGTTTGAAGTTTGTGTTCCAGAAACGGTCTTGTAGCAATGGGAAGACTTTTCTACTTTATCAGGTTATATGGATAATGGATGGACGGTAAAGCTGCGAATGGATGGACGTTGCTATGAATTTTGAAAACTCTGAGCAAGTCAGGTGAGCTTAAAGAAAGATACTTGCTCAGAGTTTCCATAGAAGCTTAAAAGTGTTTTTATAGGGTACCAGCGGACCCGTGAAATAAATGCACGTGTTTATTGAAGTGCATTTAAACACAATATTAATCAGAAGGTTCACCGATATAGACATACAGCTGTCTATATGAGAAGCATGGATATTCCAAGATTTGAATCTGTCTACCTGTGCGTAGTTGAAAAGTTTCTAGTCTTGCTTCCTGTTACTCGTCTGTAAGGAGGTGGCGTTTCTAGATGATATGATGATGCAATGCCACTGTTATTTTTGTTAAACGATTTTGCTTTTTAAAAGATGCCACGCCCCTTACCTATTCAATTTTTCCCACATTTTGTGAAGTGCTTTTCTCAGACTACGCACATCGATGTTCGAAATTTTTCAACGCCAATTCTCAAGACTATCGAGATAAAACTTGACTCATAGAATCAAAGTAAATAAACTTTAAACCAATTATTATTCGGCCCTAGCGAATCCGTCCTCCATCGGAACGGAATATTTTAAGCAGCCCATACTATGATGTCGGAGCCTCAAATTACATTCGAGGTGTCCGTTTTCGGAGTGATGACGGATTGATTTGACGTGCTCGTATTGGTGGTGCACAAATTGAGTCAATAATTACAGGAAAATGGGTTGGCACTATGGCAGTGAAAATTATTTCAAATAAATGATGATTAATATAAAACGAATTTTGTACCCATTACGAAATGCATATTTTATAATTCAATCGTCTTAACTGTCTAAAAACTATTGTCGACATGTCGTGTCGTGATTTAACGACACGTTATTGGCGACGCGAGTTAAGTATCCATAGCAAAACATATTGAGAAAAAAGATAACATTATTTGTATTCAATGATATCTTTAGTCTCTAGTACAGTCTTGCACACAACGCTACAATGATAACATATGTAAAAGAGATAATATCGTTTGTATACAATGTTGGAATATTATCTCTTCTTCATTATCAAGCAAGACGATTGTACGCTTGGGTCTCCTTGTAGATAGATAAGAAAAGTATATAAATACGACTGTATGATGAATTTATCGATAGTCTTATTGTAACTACATAGTAGCCTTAAGCTCCTTTTAGAATTAGTAAAAAGTATTTCAATAATAAAGGACATAGTTCCAAATAAATATTGTTTAATTTTAAAAGTAAGAACCAAGTGTTTTAATTGGCGATCCTGCCAGGAGGTTAAATATACTTTTTAACTTCAATCGAGCGGACCTCGGGAACAAGTAGTGAAATCTAGTATAAACAGAACACTCGCGTTACCGGTTACAAGAATTACCTAGCATAGCAGGTACAAATATAGCTCCTTCGTACGAAGCAGCAAAGCAATTCAGTGAAAGTGTATATGTGGAAAAAAAAAAAAAAAACACACAAATTCGACGACAACAGACACGAGTTCAAAATGGAACAACTCGCAGTATTAATGGCAAGATTAGAAGCTTTAGAAACCAGGTGCAACACAGTAACACAAACCCTAGAGCACACACGCACAGAGAATGCAAGGTTAGCAGCAATAATAACTAACCAAAATCAAATAAACACTAATTTAGAAACAAAACTAAATGAAGTAAAATCTGGATTAGGCATAGTACCAAACATACCTGTGCTAGAGGAAATAAGAACCACATATACAGATGGTAGTGAAATACAGTTAGACGCATTTAAAAGCCTACCTATTTTCAACGGCGATCAATCAAATTATCGGTCGTGGCGCGAAGAAGCATCCAGATTAATGGACAGCATTAAAAACCTCAAAACACACAGTAAGTACGCAGCAGCATTGACTATAGTGAAAAGTAAAATACAGGGAGCAGCCGCGAATGTGTTAACTAATTATAACACAATTTTTAATTTTGAGGCGATACGTAACAGATTAGATTATACGTACTCTAATCAAGAACCTCTATACGTGCTACAAGACATGATGAAAGCCATCACGCAAAAAAGAAGCACACTGTCTGAATACCACGACGAGATAAATAAAAATCTCAATTTAATAATATCAAAAATCACTATGTCAGGTGATCCGCCGAATATAATCGACAGACTAATTAAAAATGCTAACGACGACGCAGTTCGTATATTCATTGATGGTATGAGTGACAACTTTACAAGAGGATCATTATATTCAGCTACAATAAATGATCTAGAACACGCATTCGCAATTGCTCGCAGAATAGAACATGATAATGTGCACAGGCATTTACATCTCACTCAAGATAAGCACCACAAAAATATGCCACATGAACACAGAAACGAAAGAAGACCAAACTATTCGAGCCAAACAACGAATTATCAACCCCAGAAGCAATACGATAATATGCAGCAACACAATCAAGGACCACGCCTAAACCCTTCCAAGAGAAATGACGGACCACAGCCGATGGAGATAAACTCGAGACAAATTGTACATGCACAGCGACAAAATTGGAATCAATACAAACCCGATGTATATAATCCACCAGCGAAACGTGAACACAGCGGGAGTTTCAACACACACAACAGACCGCAACGATCTTATCAGCAGAACTTCAAGCAGCAGAGAGTAAATAACTCCCGACAACAACGCAGAGACGATGTCAGCAGTACATATGCAGAAGCAGATGAAACGGAATGTATGGTAAATAATAACATAAGAATAGATCATTTAAACTAGTAGACGGGTTGCCCTGCTTAAATTTAACTAGTACTATTTCTAAGAAAATTTATAAAATTCTTATTGATACTGGTGCAACCCATAATTACATTAATAGAAAATGCGATTCTAGCGAAAAAATTAAAATTAAACCTATAAAAATAAAAACAATGCATGGTTATTCTATGGTAGATACAAAGAAAGTAGTTAGGATATTAAAGAAAAATATAACATTTTTTGAATTAGAGGATATTCAGTCTTTTGATATGATATTAGGATATGAAGGACTTAAAGTTCTAAACGCGGAAATAAATTTCAGTAATATGACTCTAACTACCATAAGCAGTGTCGAATCTATTCAGAAAATTAATTACATAATTGGGGAAAATAATATTTATAAAGCAGACATAGATAGACTGATGAAGATTAATAACAGCATAGGACCGTTACCCTTTACAGATACTATAGAAGCAAGCATTAGGACGACCAATGATAATCCGGTTTATGTTAAACAATATCCATATCCCATAGCAGATAACGAATTCGTAAACAAAGAAATACAGAAACTCTTACATGACAATATAATAGAAAAAAGCCATAGTCCTTATAACAGTCCCATATGGACAGTACCTAAAAAAGGTTTGGACGAAAAAGGAAAACCAAAACGGCGCATGGTTGTTGATTTCCAAAAACTTAACGCTCACACTGTAACAGACAGATACCCCATTCCGGATGTCAACATGACAATTCAAAATTTAGGTAAAGCCAAGTACTTTACAACGTTAGATTTGGAGTCAGGTTTCCACCAAATTAAAATCAAAACAGATGATAAAGAAAAAACAGCTTTTGCTATAAATGGCGCAAAATATCATTTTAAACGAATGCCTTTCGGGCTCAAAAATGCACCAAGCATATTTCAGAGATGCGTGGACGACATTTTGAGAGACTTTGTAGGTAAATTCGTACACGTTTACATTGATGACGTATTGATATATTCTTCATCTGAGGAAGAACATATACAGCACATAAGTCAAGTATTCGACGTACTCAATAAAGCCACATTAAAAATATCTGATGAGAAAAGTAAGTTTTTTCAAGAAGAAGTAGAATACTTAGGTCACATAATCAGACATGGTAGAATCACTACGAACCCTGAGAAAATAGCAGCTATAGAAAATTTTCCAGTCCCACAAACGGTAAAGGATTTGAGAGGATTTTTAGGTCTTACAGGTTACTATCGTAAGTTTATAAAAGGATACGCAAGCATAGCCAAGCCCCTGACATTATATTTACGAGGAGATAACGGTAAAGTAAACAAAAAACAAAGTAAAAATATTAAGTTAAATCTGAATGATTCAGCATTAGAAGCGATTAGAATTTTAAAAAATTATTTGAAAGAACAAGTCGAACTTTTTCAACCGGATTATAGTAAACCATTCGAGCTTACTACAGATGCATCCAACATAGCTATTGGAGCCGTACTAAGTCAGAATAAGCAACCTATACACTTCTTGTCAAGAACACTGAGTAAGACAGAAGAGAACTATAGCACAAACGAGAAAGAGCTATTAGCGATCATATGGTCCTTACAAAAACTCAGAAACTACATATATGGTATAGCAGACTTAACCATATATACCGATCACCAGAGCCTTATATATTCGGTATCAGAAAAAAATCCCAACACAAAGCTGAAACGTTGGAAGGGAATCATTGAAGACTTTGGAGCAAAATTAGTTTATAAACCAGGAAACCTAAATCTTGTAGCTGACGCATTATCACGTCAACGCATAAATACTTCTACCATAGAAACAGCACATTCAGCTGAAAGTTCTTCTAATGATATAATAAAAACTGTGAATCAGCCTTTTAATGCATACACTGCACAGTTCGAACTTATTGAAGATATAACAAATAATATCGAAACACAAATCTATTTTGGTAACAAAATAAGACTCATAATAAAGTTTAAGGACAAAGACTCTTTACTAAGGCAGATGAAAGAAGCTATACAACCCCAAAAGATTGTAGCTTTGCATACGAAATTTGAAAACATATACAAATATGGTGAAAACATAAAAAAAGAATTCCCACTAGTAAGATTTATATTCACACCAAGAAAACTTCAAGACGTGACAAATTTGGAGGAACAACTAAAACTTGTAAGGGTAACTCACGAAAGAGCACACCGAGGGTTACGTAACAATATACAAGAAATCTCAGAGAAATATTACTGGCCCGATCTAAATAAACAAGCAAAGAGTTTCAACAAAAAATGCATAGCATGTCTATTTGGAAAATATGAAAGAAAACCTATCAGAGAACCCCTGAATAATTCAGAAATACCAACACATGTGGGAACACACATTCATATGGACATATACTTCAACGACAAGTATACTTTCCTTGTAACAGTAGATAAGTATTCTAAATATACAATCCTTCGGGAAATCGAAACTCGAAACAGACTGTACGACGTTATGGAAGAGGTCTTATCTAATTATTTCCCAAAATGTGAACGACTCATGACAGATAACGAGAAGGGATTCAAAACAGAAATGGTGAACCAAATGTGTTTGAAATACAACATAACTAAAGTAGAAACTCCAGTATACAGATCGACAGCGAACGGTCAGGTAGAACGTGTAAACGGTACAATAACTGAACTGTCTAGAATATTCACAATTCAGAATAAAACAAGACTTATCGAAGAAATATTTAGAACAGTGCGTGAATTAAATAATTCCATACACTCAGTTACCGGTTTGAAACCTAGAGACATTTTCTTTAATCAAAATAAATATAGCAATAGTGAAATTATAATAAATAAACTAAACTCAGCATCCAAAAAAGTGATCGAACGTCTAAATAAAGGAACTCGACACAGAGAATATAAAAAAGGAGATAAGATAATGGTAAGAATCACAGGTCTTAGAAAGAAATCTAACGCCAGATACATAACAAGAATAGTAGAAGAAGATAAAGGAGACACTGTAATCTCTAAAGAGGGAATAAAAATTCACAAGGATAACATAAAGAATTATCATTTTTTAGATGACGAAAATATTAATATTCCTAACATTACTAGGAATTGTACAGAGTCAAGAAGGGCAAGGAAACGTTCAAATAACTGAGTTACTAAACAAGAAGTTTATACTTACGCAAACAGATGACGTGTATTTATTCAAAGAACAAACTTATTTGTTACATGCCACCAACCTGACTTCGATATTTCAACCTTACGTAAATATCGTAACTAGTAACTATCAACCTACACAAGAAGAAAAAATTTGGTTAAGTAAAATTAAGAATTTAGCAGACCAATTACAAGAACATACTAGGCATACTAGATCAATTAACTTTTTAGGAACAGCTTTCAAATATGTGTTTGGTAATCCTGACCATTATGACTTAGTTAACATAGAAACGAGTATAAATAATCTCATAGAAAACAATAATAAACAAAAAACTATAAATTCTAGATTCGAACAAATTTTGCAACAATTCGAAGGTCAGAGCCTTAAAGAACATTTAGTAATAGAACAAGTGTACGAACAATTATTATTATTGACCAGAACAATTAATGCAGCAAAAAATAATGAATATTTATCAGAAAGCCTAGACTTAGATGACATTAAAAATATTATTCAACATGAAATAATTCAAGTACCCATAATAAATATACTTGAGTACTCTAAAATATTATTAGCTAGAACTGATGAATTCTTCATCACAATATATAAATATCCAGTTCTAATTAAATCATGTAAATTGTATAAAGTAACACCCTTAAATTCAAAACATGGAAAAATCATTACAGATAAAACAATTGCCTTATGTAACCAAACTTATTTAAGAACAAGAAATTGTCAAAATCATCTAAGTAAAAACATTTGTGAAATTAACTTTGAAGAAGAAAATTGTCTTATTCCACTTTTAAAGAATATAACTTCAAAATGCAACATTAAACAAGAATACGATTACGACTTAGAAATTGAATCCGGTGTTATGTTATTAAGCGGTAAGCATAAGCTAAATAATCAAACAATTAATGGTATAAACTTAGTTACTTATGAAAATACTATAAATCTAGATGATAAAATATACAAAAACATGCATAAGCAAATTAAAGAAGTTATATTAAGAAATCATAATTCAGAGTCTTACATCGACCAAATAATTAAAGAAGATACAATATACAAATTCGATAACATAGATACTTTAAAAAAACTAATTATTCCTTTTGAAGAAAAACCGATATTATCAACTATATACACAATTGTAACACTGATTGTTATTTTAGCATTTACGTACGTAATGATAAAAACTATACAATGTATAACAGATCGTCAAAAACAAAAAAAGATTGACGCATATAACAAAACTTATGAAAGAGAGATGTTAAAAATAGCGTCGAAAAATCGGGACGATTTCGTTTAACAAGGGGGGGAGTTAAGTATCCATAGCAAAACATATTGAGAAAAAAGATAACATTATTTGTATTCAATGATATCTTTAGTCTCTAGTACAGTCTTGCACACAACGCTACAATGATAACATATGTAAAAGAGATAATATCGTTTGTATACAATGTTGGAATATTATCTCTTCTTCATTATCAAGCAAGACGATTGTACGCTTGGGTCTCCTTGTAGATAGATAAGAAAAGTATATAAATACGACTGTATGATGAATTTATCGATAGTCTTATTGTAACTACATAGTAGCCTTAAGCTCCTTTTAGAATTAGTAAAAAGTATTTCAATAATAAAGGACATAGTTCCAAATAAATATTGTTTAATTTTAAAAGTAAGAACCAAGTGTTTTAATTCGCGTCGACAATTGCGTAGTCCATACCTACATGGTGTAGTCTACGCGGCACAACACTGATCACAATGCAACGAAAACGCTGTAGTGCAATGCATTTGCAATGGAACAATGCTCCAAACAGCTGTTCGAAAGAATACCTCCACGTTCGGAGTAAAAAATCCTCTCAATCATATAACATCGGAGAATTTTCCTTTCCGACGGATACCTCGCCAGGGCCGACTTAAACTCGAAAAAATTCCGAAATGTGCTGTCCAAATCAAATACGTGACAGATTGCAAAAAGAAACAACAAATATATCTAGAATCTGTTGGAAAGAAATAAGTTTTATCAGATTTTTCGTTCAACCGAAAACATTTAATTGAATATCGAATTTTAGGATTTCCACATTTCCTACTTTCTCTCGGAACATTTTTTTCTAAATAATCTTTTCCGCGAGCATAAAAAAACAACGCAAAAGAAGAATAAGCTAAATATGTCCATCCAAATATTTTGAGTTTCTGAGTTTGTCGGAATTTTCCGACTTTTTTTTGTAATTTTTTTTCTACCCCACGACTATAGGTGTGTCTTTTTCAGTATCGATCTCAGCAAAGCAAAGTAAAGTAGGATTTTCAGTACGCATTTACAACAACTATTTTGAGTCCTCGAAGTGTCAAGTAGAGCGTAGTTGTTGTAATATAACCTGCCTCTAAAGTCTGGTATCACTGCAGTGCAGGCCTATTGTCTGTATCACACCGTAGGAGCAAGAGAGTCGCACCTCACCACACCTCGCACCGCCAGGGCCCGACCAACCATATGTGCAAGATGTGCAAATTCACAGGGCGCCAACTTCTGGGGCGCATTGCTAGGAAAGAAATATTAATTTTATCTTGCGTGAACAAATACTATCATTTGCATTTAAACAAAAAGCTTCTTTAAATAAGCCCAAAATAACAACATCCATCACACCTGTGCTGAATTATTTCTTGCACATTAACTCACATCACTTGCAATGTTGGAACTTCAACGAGAATCTAACTTAAAATACCTATCGCAAAATAAAAAATTCCACTAGACCTATGCAAGTTCACTTCTTACCTACATAATCTCAAAATATTCCACCCTTTTCATGTAGGTATATTCCTTGCACATGCACTTACATTTAACAAATGAATCTAGTTCAAAAATCTCAAAATAAAATGTCCTGGGTGATGCGGAAAAGACTTATTCATGTGTGCAAATATGAAAAAAGTGCGCTTTCTGTGAATCTTGCACAGGCCGCTAGTTTGGCTGGAGCCGCCACTGCGCACCGCACACATTTTCTTTCTCTCTTTCTTTTATAACCAGTTATTTTTCGTATATATAGACACAGGTCACGCCTATTGCAAGGTTGCCACTTTGGAATTTTTTTTATCCAAATTTGGTATTTGGTTTTTTTTTGCTTTTTGAGTTTCGGTAATTTGGTAATTTTTATCTGGTTATGGTAACTTTTTGAGCGGATGTGCCAAGAATGTGAATTCGATTACAACTCATTTAAATGCTACCTTACTGTTTCTGAGTAAACCTGTTTTATTCATTATTCAAAAAATTACCGAATGCATTTACTTTTTCTCTTCCTCTCGTAGCCAGTGTATCTCAGTCAGTATTTTGTTTGCGAGTACATACAATTAGCGGCACCGACAACCGCAGATTGTAACACTGCTATGATTATTTTTTGGTACTAGAAAATTTTAATAAAAGACGATACAAGAGCGGTTTTTTGTGCTTTTTCCCTTTATTCCACGGAAGTCTTTTCGGACATCGCAATTACTACAAAAAGGGGTAAATGATAAATCCCACGATATTATAACACTACATACAATCATATAGAATTATGGATGGAGCTAAAGAAGTTTTACTTCAGTCGTGTGGTCTAAAGCACACTCGTTTTTTTTTAGATTGACTATAGCCATAAGAAGGGGTAAAGGCAAATACGACAAATAGTGTAACGATAAGGACTTACCATTAGCAACTATATAGAATTGTCTGTTATAATATCCCAAGATACAAAGATAGCCCATAATTTTAGGCGCATAGATAAAAAATGCACTCTAAGATAAATCTAAATCTTAGTCGTATTCTGAATAGCCAAAAGTCTCTTCAAAGATGCCTCTCTTCAGTGTTCTGAGCGGGGAGTCATAGGTTCGATCCCTTGAAAAACACAAATCACATCTTAAGAATTATTTCACTGGGCTACTTCTTGGGAACGTCTGACAAACAGCTTAGAGTATAAAAGGGAATCTGAATGGTGCCCTTCGTTGTTAGGCCCTTCCATTCATTGCTAGAATTAAAGACCATACCTAAAACGCATGGCTGTGAGAGGCCTAGGGTACCTACGTACCTATTGCGTCAACTATTACTTGACGATTACTCATTCAATCTTCTTTTTTACATCACATTTATCAAGTTCTTGGGCTGTTAAGTTTTTTCTCAGTCTAAAATCATTATTATTTGTCGAAGCGGTGATCTATATTTTTCGTCCACTAGAATTGAACAATTTTCTGCTTCAACCAGAAAAGCTATAAATATTGCATGTCGACCCCAGAAAAAAAAGAGTTGGAGAGAAAATAGACCCTTGGGGCACTAATTCGGTTTTAGCAAAGAGATTCGATAAAGCACCATCTACCATACAACTTGAATTGATCTACCCAGAACCAAAGACAGCTGCGCATTCTTCGATCATGTGGTAATCCATAAGAGGCTAATTTGCTCAGTACAGCTTTTCGCCAGACCGCACCGGAGCAAAATCCTTTAGGATATGCAAGGCTACGTAATAAGTAGGTTACGAGGCTCAATAAGTCTTTGATCGAACGACGGCCCAATTCGTATTGCCTGACCTTCTAGATCTTTAAGGAATTTTGACATTTATTGGCCTTTCCACAACCCTAGAGAGTACTGGAGAGTATAGCTAGTGGGCCGTTGCTTTGCGACAATCAATTCTTTCTTTTAATCGGAACACAAGCTTCCTGCAAGGAGGGAAAGTCTTCTAGGAGAACTTGGACCAAGCCATGAACAAAATTAAAGTGATTAAAGAATTTAAATTTTTATAAATATTGTAAAAAAGGTCAAAAATGAAAATAAAGTTTAAATAAATAATTTTTCCCCACGACTTTGACTTTGCCTTCCGACAATTTTCGAGATGCTTGGCAAAGAACCCATAATGCATTTTTCCGCCTCGTATTTGATTTGTGCACACATGGACCGTCATTAAACCGAAAAAAATTGTATGTCAAACAAACAATCGGCAGACCCGACAGCTTAAATACCGCTCTTAGCCAGACGGCCGACGAACCCCAAAGTGTATTATTTCCGAAAAAAAATGCATTACAAACAATTTTGGAGTAAATTTAAGTTCCTGCAACAAAGATTATTTGCGTCAATTCTCTCACCAATTAGAGCCCACTTAAGTGAAACGAGCTATACCTAACAAATTAACGTGTCTGAAATAACGTCTGACAAAAATTTGCGTAAGCTATAAAACTTGCCTCGAAAATCGTATTTACGTGTTCCAATTAGGACTTATATTTTCGCCTTTTATTTGTTGTACAGCAACGATGTGCAAATCGCAGATATATAATTTTCGCAAGTGCTTGCAGTTGGATTGTGAAGGTTCACAAGTTCTCCCAAGAGTTGCGCTTCATAGACTATATTTATGCGGTACCTACTCCCGCTCAGGAGACTACCATTTTACGACTAGACTAGTCACATAATTGGAGAGCGACGTCAACCAAATTAAGGAGTGTAACTGTGTGCGTAAATAGGTATAGGGAGTAAATTGGTCGGAAGTTCATGTTATATGTTAAGGGCTGTGGTAAACTCAGGGTTGTAAGCGCCGCACCTAAGACAAGGCAAAACTAAGTAAGGTACTTACTTTAATTGTCAAGAATCTTCGCTTAGTCTGCGCACCGACGTCATTAGCTTACAGCTAGTGTCTTTAATAACCTCGAAGAGTTATCTGTTCATCGTGCAGTTTTTGCCCGAATCGCCGATGTTGACATTTTTTTTTGTGATGACAGCTGCAGAACCTATAGTCGCCGCCTCCATTTCAATGTCAACAAACGTGCAATTGACAGCTCACCGCGCTCTCTCTCTCCTATGCTAATATCATAGGCATGAAAACGGAAAAATTGTGTACGTTTTGCTTCACTTCGGCAGGGGCTTGCTGCTAGTCCTTACCGAGACTTTATAGAAGCTCAAGAATTAAAAAGAAAAATATTAATGTTTTTTGTTACATCTTACTTTTTCCTATTTTTTATTTATTTTTATACAGGTTATCCCCTGGGGACTAGACCAATTCGTCATATACTACATCAGTGGTCAATCTGAACTACTTCATACATTTAAGAGTTTTGTTCAGTCTTGCAATAAACTACCAATATACTCAACCGAAGTTGTAAGCAAGATATTGGGCCTTACCAACAACCAAACAGTAAACTCGAGCTTAACTTTTAATTCGTAGGTACCAACAATCAAAGTAATCGGAACTTTAACTACGTCTGACTTTATAGCAAAATTATAACAGTATAACTCAAAAGCGTTATAATTTTTTTCTGAGCTTTCAAATAATTTGCTGATATTGCAGTCTTTTTATTATTTACTTTTTCAATAATGTTGAGCAGCGATGAGGATATATTCGCTGATATTTATATGGTTAACGAGGCTGCGTTTTCTCGAAAAATAAAACTGTATAAAATAAAAATAGACCCGTTTGGTCTGAGCACGGCTCTTCAGGCGATTCCACTGCTCTTTTAACTGCTTGTTTATTAAGGAATATCCAGAGGACTGAAATGTAAAAGCAACTCTCCCATGCTTAGTTTTTTTCGACTGTATCATTGCAGCATTGTTAACCTTGCTATCAATAATATCAGCCAATGGTTTAACACAGTCAAATAAAAGTTCTCACATTGCCGGCGTTCAATTTAAGCTGCGGTTTCTCTTTATTTGCTGTCCCTTATTTAACAATTTGATTGCACACACGGACCTGAAAATATTCGTAACATTAAAATGGAGTAAGAAACAGCATTGAACAAAACTATTACTAAAATGTCCGATTTGCTGCACAAGATAAACAAAAAAGCTTTATACTTTGAGATACGACATATATAGCATATTTAAATAACTTACCAATAGACTTTTTTTGAGACTGACGTTTAAACTTAAATAATGGGTTAGACTTGACTTTCTTCCGATCGAAAGTTACAGTCTCGATTATCTTAAAGTCAAGGATAACTTGATTATTGGTACACAGTTTATTTTATTGCCCTAAAGCCTAAAGTGGAGTCTAAATTTGGCTAGTGAGGCCGATTTAGTATTACCTGATTTATTTATGAGCGGAAAGTGTTTATTTAAAATCACATTACTGACATATTTTTCACTGTTCCCCGATTCATTGAATGATGTTTTTTTTTAGACAGCTTTAATTCATTTTATATGAAATTGATTTTTCTATAAAGCCATCAGAAGTACAAGGTGGCGCAAAACCTTCCGATGTTTTTTGGCTGTAATTTAAAGAAAAAATTAAAAACTTTGATTCTTCTTGTGGATTATTTTTATTTGACAGTTGATTGTCATTTGAGCCCTTTTTATGGCATTTTCCATCACTTTGGCCAAAACTTCCGGCGATAGGTCCTCACATTCTTGACGGATATTGTCTTTAAGAGCTGCAAGAGTCTGAGGCTTGTTGACCTAAACCCGCGACTTCAAAAAGCCCCACAAAAACGTGTCTGGAGCGGTCAAATCAGGCGATCTTGCTGGCCAGTGCAAAACGCCAAAACGGGAGATTAGGCGCCCGGGAAATGCATCCTTCAGCATATCGGTTGTGGCACGTGCAGTGTGTGCCGTTGCACTGTCCTGTTGGAACCACATGTTTTCCAATCCCAATTCATCAAGTTGCGGCAAAAAGAACTCGTTGATCATTGCTCTGTATAGCGCTCACCATTCACAGTAACCGTTTGGCCCGCGACGTCTTCGAAGAAAAAAGGTCCGATGACTCCTCCAGCGAAAACAGCACAGTGACTTTGAGTGGGTGTAATGGCTCTTCGTGGGTTACACGCGGGTTTTCAGTGCCCCAAAAGCTAAACGTCGCAGTGTTTCACCAGTAGGCGTTCGACGGCTAGGAAATCTGCGACGAAATTCACGTTGTGCCAAAGTCACCGACCGATTATTGCTCAAATAAATAGTCACCAATATTCCGCGTTCTGGAGCAGTGTAGCGTAACATTGTTTATTAACGTGTATTTCGCATGTGTTTACTACACAAATGTCAAAACAGAACTGACATTAGGGGCCAATCGCAAAATTTATAGCATTTTCTGATAGGAGGATTACTTTTGCGCCAACTTGTAGGTAGGTGCTTCTGTACAGCTTCCAATCGCAAGCAGTTGACTGCATGCAAATTCGTTGGTTCTGTAATGCCTTTGGTCAGAAGCTCTTAAGAAGATTCTCGACAGCGCTTCGAACCAGGAGCTTTATCGAAACAACTCACTTTCCACACATCCCCTCACACATTTTTAGAAGTCTTTTTACTGAAGCTTATTTATAAATACTAAAAGGCAAAACATATTATGTCAATTTTGTCCACTTTTCAGGAGAGCAATTTTAAACTTATGCAAGGCACTACTGTTAATGACTTAATCCATTTTAAAACAGTTATAACTTCCTCATTATTTGACATTTTTTCAACTGCTTTGGCTTAAGAAATAGAGTAAGGAGAACACAATTCAAATAACGTTAAACAGCTAAAACAACGTAAGTCGACTTAAGATGTTTTAACTTTTAGGCACAGATATTATGTCGAAGTAGCTTAAGGAAGCTTTTTCGCATATTGATTGCTAGCGACTCCATCTAGTAGTCATCTGCCGTTCTAAAAAAAAGGGCATCTATCGAACACCCATGATGCGAACTTTGGATGTAACGCTCTCCGCAGTTACTGCGGTGACAACTGACTCCAGTTGCGCAATACAAGCCGGTTCAGATCCCTTTCCACTTGTGTGAGTGTGCACCCCCTGGGTCGGGGTCTTCCTGTAAGTACTCGGTTTTTTTTTCCAGGTTTGATTCGAGGACTCTTCTGTCCGTGCTATATAAGACTCATTTCATCTTCACATCCAAGCCATCATGTCGTTCAAGACAATAGATTCTTCGCTTACTTCAGCAGCAATGAGAAACGAATTGGAAGCAATACCCAGTTAATTGCATGGGTCATATCGCCCCGGATTTGAAGACGAGATGCCCGCCTTGGCAGTGCTGTCGTTTTATTTCTTATCACATGACCAGTTTGATTTGCGACATCCAGGTTCAGGCACAGTCCAAACAAGGACCTACCCGGAATTTAGGTTCCAATCTACGAGCAAAATAACCCGAAAATGACGCAGGCTAAGTTGTTTACTTGACCTTTCAGCTGCTGCTATTGTGAACTGCTCTACATGCACTAGTATACACGGCCAAAATAAATTCTCTTTAATTGACAGCGGATATCACATAAAGCCACCTACACTGCAAAAATGTGCACAGAAACGTCGCACTCGTGACATCACGATATTCTCTGCTGGTCGAACATTGCACACAATTGCGAAATGGGATTGGACAACAAATTAACGCCCCGAACGGCCACACTGTTTTATCTCGAAACTCTGAGAAGTGGAAAATTTCCATCACACAATTAAATCATGGTTGCCCACTCTGTCTGCATTCCTCGTTCGCCTTCCTTCGACTTGCCAATAAAACGTCTGCCCTCCGCCCATTTGGTGCACATTCTCATCTGGCGACAACCACGAAGAAAATCCGAAAGGAAAATGCAGTCCACTCAAGTGGACCCAAGGGAAAATCTCTCTGGCGATGATCTATTTCTAAAAATAGAACAACGTATTTATTTTTGCCCGCTTCGCTAAATAATGGCGATGCACTGTTTTTTTTATCACAAAATGTTCTCCCTTTGGGTAATTAAATTGATTGATGAGCGTTTGTACGTTCGTTGTAAGACATCCATTTGAATGCGGCATTAGATTCCTTTCCTATATCTGAAATAGCCTTGACATTGGATAAGGTCCAAGTCATACAGTAAACAGTGGCATTTCCATGTTGGGCAATTGTTTCGCAGTACGAATTTGTTTACCTACTTTCACTTTGTAAATATTTACAAAAAAAAATGTATTTCAATAATAGGAGCACAACATGCGGAACACAAAGCTGGACCTAGTTCAGGCGGCAAACAATAAACTCATTCACTGCAGCGTCGGCACTGGTGAAATAATTTAATTACGTATTTGCTTGGTTATAGGTGTTCGTCGTAGACACTTTTCGGTGTTGAATTACATCGACGATATCGCAAACTTGAGTTGGAGGCTTATCGATTTGGATTACACTGTGGATGGGACTGTGCGGCTGAATAAAGGAACTCGGTCGTTTTTGCGAAGTCATCACTAAATCAATTGATACAGAGAGAGAACGTGTTGGAATTAGGTCAGCTGATGATGATGAAACAAGCTATGATTTGACAGCTCAGATAGACTGTGATGTCAGGAATGCTATCTACTTAATTGCCGTATGATTTTAATTGAGTCCGATTTCCACAATTATTCACGCAGGGTGGCCTTGCCGTTGTCTGATTTGCGTTGTGTATTTTCTGTGGTGATTCACATTTAGAATTCGCAGTGTTAATACTGGAACTTGGAAGCATCTCAAGCTAATACAGAGTAGATTAAAGGGGATTCAGTTTTGAACATTTATTCAACCGAACTCACTCGATTTAAGTCTCAGAAAATTACTCATGCAAAAGAAAAACCACTAGAGCAACGCTCTAGTGCTTAAACTTAATAAAATGCACAACATTTTTCATTGTGTTGTTAAATCCTCAAAAAAATTGTCACATTGAATAAGACCAATAATTATCCTTTCGTAAAACAAGTGGATGTTCATTCTTCAATTTAACATAAAATGTTCTCTTTTAAAAAAATAATTTTCAAATTAAAAAAAAAATCTTAATTTGTACATACCGATTTCCTCAAATTAAAAGAAAAATTCTTCAATTCGAAACATAGTATTCTTTAGTTTTGAATGCTTTTTCAATATAACGTATTTCTTTTTTCAAAGTAAAAAAAAATCGTTATTTTAACTTTTCTTTTTATTTTCAAATTAAAAGAGAAAATTCATATTGACGTACTCGTTTCCTCAAACTGAAAAGCATTCTTCAAATCGATGCATCGTACTATCTCAATTTCTTCATTTAAACGTATTATTTTCGGCAAATTTAAAAAAAAAATCTTCCCTTTAACTCCTTACTTTATTTAAGCTGAATAATTATTCTTCAATTTTATGCATCGTTTTCTTCAAATTACCTAAAATATACATTAGTTTATATTGGTGATATTAAAAAAATTCTTATTCATAATTTATTAGTTTACCAACAATTAAGAAAAGTAATTGTTTTACCATTATTTGTCAGTTAAGAGACCCAAAGCCACAATAAAACAAAAACAAATAAATAGCTTTAAGTTCAAAATCTATTTTTTATTCATTCAGTAGGCCAATATAATTGGTAGTAATAAATTAATTAATAATAGTAATTAAAAATTAATAAGAATTAGAAAATAAGTAATTTGAATTTAATTCCTTGGGTTCCAACATTTTTCCTGTCGCCGCTTCGGTGAATCCAGCTAGGACAAAGCTGGTTCGGGAGTCACGTATGGAAAATCATGTGTGGATTCTTTAAATGGCACAAAAATAACTTGAATTAAATATTTCTGAAACGTTAATTCAGTACAATTTTTATCGTGAATAGCTTCGCACCAAAACAACGCAACGCGAAGACAATTTTTGTTTTTAAACTATACCGTTACGATTATTAGATGTTTATTATTAGTTGTTATTCAGTGTAGAAGGGACAAGGATTATAAATACATATAAAGATTTTAATAACAATGTATGGGAAATACATTTTGAAAGAATTTGTATAATGCTTCGATTATCTTAATACATACTTACATTTCTATCGCAGAAATTTGTTTCTGGACAATCATCAAATGTTTTCAACTTATTTATTTCCTTGATACGATACGATAAGCCCGCACTGCACCACTTCAATTACAAGAATTCAAGTTATCACTTCGAGCATGGCAATTAAAATCTAGGTTTTAATGAAAATTCTTTAAATTGATTAACTTCTGCAACTTGAAGGAAACGTTTTCCTCCATTTTAAGAAATGTATTCAAATTGAAGCAAATATGATAAAAAATTATAATAATTTTAAAAATTTGTCAATCTGAAAATAAATTCATTCACTTGAATAATATAATAAATAGACAACATTTGATGAAACTTTATTTTGAATATTTAATCTTCTATATGAAGACACATTTTATGAAATATTGTTAATTTGAATAACTGATTACTCTTAAAATTATCAATATATCATACAGCATACCGTTTTGTTGTCCTGTATGTGATATGAAGTCGGACAGCGGCTTAAGAAAATTTATTTATTTTGAATAATAAATCTTCAATAACACGTAAAATTTTATGATCCGAATAATTGATTCTTCAATGATTAACAAAATATTTCCATCAATATGACTACGCGATTTGGTTCAGTGTAGCCAACGAAAATATCTACCAAAGCAATGTAGATCTGCCACTGTCAGGTGGCAAGTGTGTTCAAAGGGTTGATCAAATGCTGGAGGGTATCAAACTATTTGTTATAAGTATGTGCGTATATCAAAGAAGACGGTTCCACAAGTACTGTATTTTATTAGGACTTCATATTAACAGTGTTGCCTTATTTCTCAATACTTCTAAGTATTGCCAGAAGGGCAAATACATAAATATACATAAGTACACGGAAAGAATTGAAAATCACCAATTGCTAAATTTGGAATTGCAATTTACGAATTATATATTTCTCGCAAATCACAACGAAGTTTTCATGGATTGATACAAAAATTCGTAATTTGACATTGAAAATGGCGGAGAATACAAAATTCTGTTTGTTCGAATTTACGATTATCAATTCGAGCTTCTTTTATTTGTAGTGATTTGCGAGATTGTTTGGCGCAATTTACCACTCCAATAGGTCAATTTCTCAAACACCGCTTCACAATCTGAAATTGCAAAAACTATTTGGTGATTTACCAACACAGAATGATGAATCAACGAAACCTCATAATAATTTAACACATGTAAATTGAAAACGTAAATTGACGTAGAGAAGTCGCAAATTACAAAATATTTTTTGTAATTTCCGTGGAATCAACTACCTGATGTGTGGAATCTTTTTATGCACAGTTCATAGTCCATGTACCTATCGAAAGCCTTTTAAATCCTTTTTCTTTATGGATGAATGTACGTATGTGGTATTGCTAGACAGCTGCAATCATGAAGCCAAATCTCCATTGTGCACATTCCGTGTCGGTGTAGAGACAGGCAGTCGGTATTCAATCTTTGCTCAAAGCAGTCGGGTAATTTAGAATAACTAATTCGTAGTGATAGTCAGTATACTAACCAACGGAATATAATGCATTCTGGAATCTATTTCGTAAGTACCTACCTATTGAATAATAAAAAACTGAAGTAGGTGCCATATAAATCGGTATTTTATATTTTTCAGAATCTCGCTATAATTAGAAAAGAAGAAAAAATTGAAATGGACTCTAAAATATCAAATGGGTTCTAAAATATGTAATCGAAAAGATTTGTTGAGGTTTTAATTATTGGCAAGTTCTTCTAAATAATTTGTGTGTATGTATTTTAAATGGCAGCGTAGACAGAAAAACTACCCCAGACAAATCCTGTTGGCTTCGGACGATATGGCGTCGTATGATTCTCAAGGATATCAGGAGGAAAACAAATTATAAAATAATACAGCTACGAATTCTGATTTGTAAATTACAAGATATAAGTGGTAAATTAAGAATAAAGTTTTCTAATTTCACGACAAAACATTTTCAATTTAATACGGAGATGCCTCAAATCACTACTCGTACGTACGTAAATTGCAAAATACGAGTTGCAATATGATAAAAAGAAGTTTCAATTTACGACTAAGAATTTGTAAATTACAACTACTGAAGTAGTAAATCTACTCCTGTTAGTTCGCAAATCAACACTATTGAGTATGGTTGTAATTTGCTAAGGGAGGAAATCGTAATTTACAACAGAAAAGAGGTAATTCACGAATTGTTTTTGCAATTTACAATCCATGTAATATCAAATTGATAACTATTAGTGTCAAATTGCGATCGGTTATGGCAAAATGTATTTCTCGTTTGATCGCATTATTGATAATGAAAACTTGAGGGTCAATATCTTCAATTCGCTCAATTTCTAGAATTGCGAATAAAAAGTCGTGAATTAGTAAATTCTTAGCTAAGCTCTAAAACTAGACGAACTTTTCGTGATTCTGCGCTTATTTTTCTTGATTTGATCTTAAAATTATTTCCGTGTATTTTATACAACATCTCCTATTTTTTTTTTTGCTTGAACAGTGTTTGGTTTCTTAACTTCTCTACCATAACGCGTTATGTATCCTGAGCAATTAGCTAGTAAGGACCCAGAAGGTTGAATTGAATCTTTGCTTTTCGGTGCAATATTTGATTTCTACAGGTAGCTTTGTTCTAAGAACCCGACTTATTAATATTTCTGATGGCGCGTAACCAAGGCTTATAATTGGTGTAGACCTGTACTCCAAGAGCGCGGTGTCAATATCTACTTCTTGTTCATGTGCTTTTCGAAGTAATGTTTTTGCAATATGCACTCCTTTCTCTGCTAGTCCATTAGAACGTGCATAGAGAGGACTTGACCAACAAAATTTGAAATTCCAATTACTTGCAAAATTAAGCACTTCAAAAGAATTGAATGGCTGATTATCTGATACTATAGTTTCAGGTATTCCATGTATAGTGAACACTTCTTTAAGGGCACTGATAGTGGATAGTGGTCTTATTTCCAACCATTTTGATAAGTAGTCAACTAAGACCAAATATGACTTCCCTCCAAAATCGAGGGTGTCTGGGAGGGTTTCAAATCAAATTTCATATTATTAAATATGTTAATAGGTATCACATTGACATCAGCACCGCTATCTAATTTGAACTCAATAAAATCACTACCAACCTTCAAAGTCTCCACCCAAACGGATTCAGTGCTATTCATTTCTTTAACCGTATCTATATTATAATCTGAACAATCCGTTCGTAACTATCACCAGTCTCTACTATATCCCTCACTTTTACTCGTTTGTCACAAACTGTTTGAAAATGTCCCCACTGATTACATGCCAAACATTTTCTGTTATGAGCTGGACAGAAACCAAATTTATGCTTTTTGTTACATTTTTTGCTTCTACTATACATATTATTTGTTTCACTATTTTTATTGTTCACATTAGTTTTTCTATAATTTCTACCTCTATCCACTTCACCTTCTTTGGTGCTTGAGTTGCACTCTTCCCGGTTGCGTCTTGTTACGTCATTGTACCTCTTGCGACTGATATCATCTACACTACTCTGCTGACTCTGCATTTGCTTCGGCTGATTTGCCGTTATCTCCGCCACACGACAAAATTCCATTGCCTTCGCTAAGTCCAAATTGTCGATTTTTAATAGCTGCAATTGAACATTATGATCAGCTATGCCAATCACCACCCGATCCTTTAATATAGATTCTTTCTGCGCTGCGAACTCACAACTTTTGACCTGTTTGGCAATGTCTGCCATGAAATGATCAAACGGTTCTCCTTCCCGTTGACTTCTGGTGTAAAAAACATACCGTTCATATACCACATTACTTCTTGGATTGCGGTACTTCTCATATGCATTCATAACAGGCAGAATTTTCTTGGCATCTTCTCCAGCAATGGATAATGTGTTGAAAGGCTCAATTGCTTCTTCTGCAGCACAACTGAGGAATCTTGCGACTTGAATTGTCTCCTCTTCTTTGTCTGCCTTCGTAGCCACTGAATAAATTTGATAGCGTTGTTTAAACTTCGCCCAACCCCCATCCATAGCACCGAACTTGACGAATTGTGGGGGCTGAGTAATGGTAAAGACTCTCGAGAATCTCTCCAGAGGAACCGTGAAACCAAAGGGTGCACTCCCGTCCTTCCCTTCTTGTCCCACTCCACTCCTTCCAAAGCACTCCTAGCTCTATTCCTTATCCCATCCTACTTCCGCCTGGGCTGGATAAAGGCGTCATACGACCCGTGCCGAGTATGAACCTGGCTGGGGGCCCAGTTTCAAAAATAGCTCAAGTCGTAAAAGGAGTATCCGGATACCTGGCGACCTCCGGATTAGCCAGCCTTATCTGTGTAATGCGGATCTCTGCACAGATGGACCTCTCTTCTCCGCTACTCGTGGGTCCTAATGAATAAAAAATTAAAAAAACAAAAACAAAAACAAAAAACTTCAGAGTCCGGTGCTCTTAAACTACCGGCTGGAAGTACTGCCTCTGAGCCCGCTTCCAGTACTAGCGTTCCTGCAACGATGGCAGCTAAGAACTTGGTCACCAAGCCTGATCTTAGTCCTGCCGAAGGATGCAATGAACGCTCAACGCTAAAACCTGGTGCTGCATGTCGTACTGCCTCGAGCTCGCGGCGTGAAAGCACCTCTACTAGGCAATACAGAGAACGACGTACCGCCTCTAGAATTCTGAAGCGCTATAAGGACGTCCCTCTAGACCAGCTTTCGGAGAGAAGCAAAGATTCAATCTCCTGGGCAACGAAAGTTGTCAAGGAGATTCCTCCTGACTCCTCAAGAAAGGACTCCACGTCCAAACGACAAAGGTCGATTGAGGAGTCCTCTGTCGACCCCAAAAGAGTGAAGGTCAATTGTGGTAGTTCCTCGCTCACCCCAAAGCACAACAAACAACCATACAGTGATGTCCTTAAGGCTCACCTTGTCCTCGCTGTAATAGACAGGAGTGACATAGATGGTAGCATTTCACCTGACAAATGGAGAAAAGTAGAAGTTAAGTTGGCTACTAGCTTTCTACAAGTCATGGAGGACCATCCAGGGCCTCCTCCCTCCTGTCGCGATGGCGGATGGCATCAGGGCCATGTGAAGTTGATCGCATGTGCTGATCAAAGGTCCGCGGAGCTATACAAGATAGCAATTTCGTCTCTGGGTGAGGTGTGGAAAGAGGCGCAACTCGAGGTCGTAAGCAGGGAAGAAATTCCTAGCAGACCTAGAACTCGCTCCTGGATCCCTGCCGAACCCTCTGACCCCGCGACCATTATGAAAATTATTAGGGCAAGTAACCCTCATCTTCCCACTGCCAACTGGAAGATTGCTAAGCTGGAGGAACCTAAAGGGGACAAAAGATCTGCGATCATTGTGATCAATGTGGAGTCTCTGGCCCCTCTGGCTGCAACGGAAGGGCAGATTAGCTACGGCTTCGGAGCTATAAACCTTAGGGTTTATAAGAAGGATGAGGAGGACCCAACCAGGGAGGGAGCGCGGCCCCCCTCCTCTGCGGACACTGTTGAACAGGTTGGTAATAAACCGACCAGTCCGGCAGTGAAAGTGGAGGGGGAGGGCTGCAATAACGCTAAAGAAGTGCGATCTCCCGCCGCTGCCGAAACTGCATTGGTCAGTAATATACCGACCACAGCGGCTAAGGTGGCGGCGGGCGATTGCGCTCCTGGGAAGGCCCCCCTTCTCTCTTACTTCTCTCTTACTCCAATTTGGCCCCACGGATAGATCTGGACATGGACAGCATAGGACTGTCGGACCTGGATCTATCCAGCGGCCTCGGCAGCCCATCCGTGACTGATGTGTCACTGGAGTCGGATACGGATGAGGCTAACAACACTGTGGTGGAGGTTTCTGGTGGTAATTGTAGCAATGATGCTGCGGTTACTTCAGATTAACCTACATCACTCAAAAACGGCTTCGGCCTCTCTTCTTCTGCGGCTATCCAAAAGCGCGGAAGACATTGTCCTGATTCAGGAACCCTGGGTCATTAGTGATCGGGTGCACGGACTCAGGACTCCTAGTTATAAATTTTTCTACGTGAGGAATGAAGGTACACCGAGAGCCTGCATCCTTGCGAAGAGCACACTAAATATTTTCCTTCTCCCTAATTACAGCGATCTTGATACCGTGACAGTTAGCGTTGAAGTCGGACTGCGGAAATTCTGGTTGACTTCGGCGTATCTGGCGTTTGACCTTCCCCTCCCTGCGGCACTACTGGGGAGAACGATTGCTGATGTGGAGAAGTCCAAAGCTGCACTGATCCTGGGATGTGATGCCAATGCACACCACACAGTATGGGGCAGCTCCGATATCAATAAAAGAGGTGAGCTACTTTTTGATTACTTAATTAGTACTAAACTAATCATATGCAACACTGGGTGCGAACCCACCTTTGTCACTTGTAATAGACAAGAGGTCCTAGACATCACGCTAGTCTCCGATACCATATAAATACTATGATATCAGAGAGTGGAAAGTGTCTAACGAACACTCCTTCTCAGACCACAGGTACATTCAATTTGGCATAAACTGCCTCCCTCATGTCCAACCCGTCTTTAGGAATTTCAGGAGAACGGATTGGAGCAAATATAAGAACAGTGTGAAATTATCTGCTATCAACAGAATTCCTGTTCCCCCCACTAACACAAATGAACTAGATAGCATGGTTGAAGAACTCACTAAGGCTCTCAACCGGGCTATGTCTTTCTCCTGTCCCATAAGCAAACCTCGGGGCAAGCCTAGACCACCTTGGTGGAATCAGGAGATTGTATCTCTACGTCAAGAATGCAGGCAGCTCTTCAATCAGGCCAAGCGATTCCGCGAAGCCTCAGACTGGATCTTGTAAAAGAAAGCCCTCAAATCCTATAAAACCTTAGTCAGGAAAGCCCAACGGAACTCCTGGAGACTCTTCTGCGGAAAGATAGAAGAAATCTCGGAGGCCTCCAGACTCAGGAAAATTCTCGCATCCACTCCTAAAGTAGCGAGCTACCTTAAGAGAGCTGATGGATCGTGGACCACCTCCATTGAAGAATCTCTGGACCTTCTACTGGACTCTCACTTCCCTAATAGCTTTACTGCTGCCTCGATACCAACTAGGTCTTCTGGTAGGCCAATAACAAGCAGCTCTTCAAGTCTTATTACCAAGACCAAAATTCTTTGGGCCATAAAAAGCTTTAAGCAATTTAAGTCTCCTGGACCAGATGGTATAATACCGGCCGAACTTCAGAGGAACGTTGACCTAATCCTTCCTTGGGTAACTGTAATTTTCAAAAGTTGCCTGGATTTGGCTCATATTCCCAAGTTATGGACAGAAGTGAATGTGTTTTTTATACCCAAGGCTGGTAAAAGCACACATGTAAACCCCAAAGATCTCAGACCCATTACTTTGTCTTCATTTCTACTAAAAACCTTAGAGAAACTGATTGACATACACATACGTTGCAGTGTCAACTCAAATCTGCTGTCAGCTTCTCAAAACGCGTATAGTAAAGGGAAATCGGTTGAAACGGCCCTTCACTCACTTGTATCTTCCATTGAAAAATCACTCGATTGCAAAGAATTCACATTGGTTGCTTTCCTGGATATTGAGGGAGCGTTCAACAACGTCGAAGCAGGGGCAATTCTCGGCGCACTGACGGGCCTTGGAATTGAGAAATCGATTGGCGAGTTGGTGGGCCAGTTGCTCACTAACAGGTTCATCAACTCAAAGCTGGGCGAGGCCTCGGCTCGGAGGTTCGTCAGTAGGGGTACCCCTCAAGGTGGCGTAATCTCACCTCTTCTTTGGAACCTAGTGGTGAATGAACTACTACTAATACTGGAAGGGGAAGGTTGCAAGGTAATTGCCTATGCAGATGACGTTGCTATCGCTGTCTCAGGAAAATACCTCAATACACTCAGGGATCTCTTGCAGAATGCCCTCTCTAAGCTCTCTAAATGGACCAATAAATGTGGTCTGGCGGTCAATCCTCAGAAAACTGAGTTAGTCCTCTTTACAAGGAAATACAAAATCCCAACATTTGTACCCCCTAAACTAAACGGCACCCCTCTGGTGCTCACTAACACGGCTAGTTACTTGGGCCTCGTTTTAGATAGCAAACTGAGCTGGAAACCCAATATTCTGCGGAGAGTTCAAAAAGCCACCACGGCCCTGTACTGCTGTAAAAAAGCCATTGGAAGCAGATGGGGGCTTCAGCCTCGAATTACACATTGGATATATGTGTCCGTTATCAGACCTATACTTACGTATGGCGTTCTCGTGTGGTGGACTGCCCTTGAGAAGGCCGTCTACTACAATCACCTCAGCCGTGTTCAAAGAACGGCATGCGTATTCATTAGTGGAGCCCTTAGGACCACTCCAACAGCGGCCATGGAAGTAATGTTCCACCTGCTACCGCTAGACATATATTGCAAACAAGTGGCAGCAAACGCAGCCACTCGGATAAACGCAATTCGTTTGTGGACCAGCCGGCAAACTGGTCACTCATCTATTCTAGATACATTAGAATGCACTCCAAAAGAAACTGACTACACCCTTCCTCAGTTTCAATTCGATAAGAATTTCGAAACCTACATACCCTCCCGGAGTGACTGGGAGAATGATATAGTGCCTCGTAAGGAGTCAGTCTGCTTCTATACAGACGGGTCCAAAACTGAAACAGGAGTTGGGCGGGGGGGTGTCTTCTCTTTTGAACTAGATTGCAAAATCTCATTCAGCCTTCCTAATCACTGTAGTGTATTCCAGGCGGAAATCATGGCGATTAAAGAGGCCTTGTCGTGGCTTCGGCATAATGTAATATCTGTAAAGGATATCACCATCTTTACCGACAGTCAAGCCGCGATTAAATCCCTGGATTCTGTTATCTTCAACTCCACAACTGCCCTCAATTGCCGATTATCTCTTAACGAGAGAAACAATTCAAAATTCACCTAATATGGGTGCCGGGTCATAGAGACATTCCAGGGAATTGTATGGCCGACGAACTCGCCAGACAAGGCACTACTATGTCGATTCTACCGGAAAAGGAGAATCTCTACATACCTCTTGCTACATGCAAGCTACTAATTAAGCAAAACGCTATTAGCGCTACGAATCGCAGGTGGTCTAATTGTACAACGTGCCACACCTCGAAACAGATCTGGCCTCAGCTGGATCTCAAGCGCTCAAAAAATCTTACTTCACTGAATAGACCCATGGTAAACACTTTAGTAGGTGTCATCACGGGACACTGCATCATAGGGAGACATGCTCTCAGGTTGGGTCTCCCCTCAAATGATTTCTGTAGAACCTGTATGGACGAGGAGGAGGAGGAGACTATTCTTCACCTTCTCTGCACGTGTCCAGCACTGTCCTTCCGCAGAAAACTACACCTCGGAGAATACTTCTTCGACAATCTCAGCGAACTCGCGAACATAGGAATCAACTGCCTCCAACGCTTCATTCTAAGCTCCGGCTGGTTCAACTTGTAGTCTATGAGAGCACCGATCCTGTGGTATCACAATGGGCCTACTCTGGCCTAAGTGAGGTTGCACTTGAGGCGGCCTGCCACTCTTACCTAACCTAAACTTCGCCCAATTTTCTTTCTAAATTTCCATTTAGTTCTAATGGTTTGGGTTTATTAAAATCCATTTTTATTTTATTTAAGTGCCACTATAAAGCAATCCAACTTTTCCATTTCTATAAAATAGAATAATAGAATAGAGGCTATAAAAAAAGCTACTGAATATTTTCTCAAATTTCTTTTTTTATTTGAAAGTACAATCCTTCCGATTAATAATGGAAAATAATTTCATTCAAATGGCTGCCTCGGCTGGCCATGCAGTAGCCTACACGATCGGTCCAATTTGTAAGCACATTATCGATTGTGTGCAGCTGTATTTCACCAATGGCTTCACGAATATTGTCCTTTAAAGCGTCAATTGTCTCTGGCTTGTCGGCGTAAACTTATCTTTTACGGCACCCCACAAATAATATTCCAACGGTGTCAAATCGCAGCCCCGAGGTGGCCAAACGACATCAGCTCTGCGGCTGATAATGCGATCTTCAAAAACAGGGCGCAAAACATCGAGTGTAGCTTCGGCTGTGTGGCACGTAGCGCCGTCCTGTTGAAACCAAATGTTGCCAATATCCTCCTCTTCAATTTTTGTGAACAAAAATTCGCCCGATAACGATCGCCATTGACTGTAACGGCCACTCGTTGCTCATTTTCGAAGAAAAATGGCCCAATTCAATTATTCCTCTGGACCAAATTCCGCACCAAACAGTGACTCGTTTTGGGTATATCGGCTTTTCAATGTATGCGTGCGGGTTTTCTGTGCCCCAAATGCGACAATTTTGCTTGTTTACATACCCGCCAAGATGAAAATGAGCTTCATCTGAAAAGATGATTTTTTTGGCAAAATCGGCATCTTCGTGTAGGCTACTGCATGGCCAGCCGAGGCAGCCATTTGAATGAAATTATTTTCCATTATTAACCGGAAGGTTAAAAAAAGAAATTTGAGAAAATATTCAGTAGTTTTTTTTTATAGCATTTTCAAAAAAAAAAAGTTATTTGGCGGACCCTTTATAAGGGATTATTCAACAGTTGATTGAGTTGGTAACATAAGTGTACAAAATACTTGGTCTTAAAACCCGTTCAGAACTAAAATAGTCAATTATAATAATTATAATTGAAGTTACATGGCTCTACATGAGCACCGGGTGTTTTTCGATGACTTTTAAATATGTCTGTATAACTAAAGCGCTGCAAAAAAACTTTTGACCAGAATTTTAAGTTGCGCACGTAGTGGACGGCGAGCATAAAAACTGTGCATTTGTCTCCTTCTTCCACATTTCTGCAACTGCTGCAGAAGTCGTTTAAAGGTGGAAGGTTGCACATTTTTATATAATTATTCCCATCCCCACAGTTATTTGGGATTTATTCCAATTAAGGCTATAGGTTTTGAAATTTTTCGAATTTAAGGCTCCTTGTAATTTTATGAAAAAAGGCATACTTTATATATACAAGGTGGCGCAAAAATAACCTTCCGATGTTTTTTGGCTGTAATTTAAAAAACAAATGAAAAACTTTGATTCTTCTTGTGGATTATTTTTATTTGGTCTTTTAATTTTTTTTACATCAAGTCGAGAATATGATGTCATGTAAATGGCCGCCGCCACAGTTGATTGTCATTTGAGCCCTTTTTATGGCATTTTCCATCACTTTGGCCAAAACTTCCGGCGATAGGTCCTCACATTCTTGACGGATATTGTCTTTAAGAGCTGCAAGAGTCTGAGGCTTGTTGACATAAACCCGCGACTTCAAAAAGCCCCACAAAAACGTGTCTGGAGCGGTCAAATCAGGCGATCTTGCTGGCCAGTGCAAAACGCCAAAACAGGAGATTAGGCGCCCGGGAAATGCATCCTTCAGCATATCGGTTGTGGCACGTGCAGTGTGTACCGTTGCACCGTCCTGTTGGAACCACATGTTTTCCAATCCCAATTCATCAAGTTGCGGCAAAAAGAACTCGTTGATCATTGCTCTGTAGCGCTCAACATTCACAGTAACTGTTTGGCCCGCGACGTCTTCGAAGAAAAAAGGTCCGATGACGAAAACAGCACACCATAGAGTGACTTTGAGCGGGTGTAATGGCTCTTCGTGGGTTACACGCGGATTTTTAGTGCCCCAAAAGCTAAACGTCGCAGTGTTTCACCAGTAGGCGTTCGACGGCTAGGAAATCTGCGACGAAATTCACGTTGTGCCAAAGTCACCGACCGATTATTGCTCAAATAAATAGTCACCAATATTCCGCGCTCTGGAGCAGTGTAGCGTAACATTGTTTATTAACGTGTATTTCGCATGTGTTTACTACACAAATGTCAAAACAGAACTGACATTAGGGGCCAATCGCAAAATTTATAGCATTTTCTGATAGGAGGATTACTTTTGCGCCACCTTGTATATTCGTATAGTGCATCCAAAACATTTTAAAGAGTTCATTGAGAATCAGGCCACACATTTTCACTTTTCAGCAGTAAAATCGAAAATCTAACAAAACATGCCTCAATATAGAATTATTTTTTTTATTTTGTCCAATTTTGTCATAAAGAAATAAAATCTTCATACTTCGGTTGGCTATTTTTGGCTCCAAGAATTTTAAATTTGGCTCCATATGTTTAAGAAATGCTGGCAACACTGCTTGTGGAAAGTAATTATACATTATCCTCTTTGCTACAGTTTGACAGTCAAGCTCTTTTCTATTCCCAAACTTCCAGTAATACATTCATTCAGTTTTGAATGTCAAGGCCTTGAAAACGCACCTACCCGCCATGCACATTTGCTTGACGTGTAGCTACGTAGTTGTACCATACCTGGTCATACTATTTTCATGTTTAACCTCCATTTAGGACAAGTAACGAGACAAAGATGTCCCACTTTGATCCACAGCTTACTCCGTTGGTGTTAAATAAGAGATGGTGTTAATTAGCAATTTACACCGCTCAAGGCCGTTCGGTCTTAAAAAAATGCGGTTATCTCAAACAGTAATCAATCAAAAGAAATAAAATCTGAATAGCGTCTGGGTGCTTCTCCGCGACTTACTTTCATTAAACGAATTATATGTCCGACTGTCAATTGATTAACTTTTATCACTTGACATTTTTATCGTCCGTATCAAGGCATGCTAATGGATCTCACCCCCAAAAAAGAAAAAAAAAAAACTTCTGTGCCATATGAATTCAAGTCAAAATCCACAAACAGTTTTTATGGCCTAGGTTTTTTGCACAATAAAATAAGAGGACAGCCTTGCACTTTGAATATCTTTAAATGATTTTTCCTTGGACACTGATGTGGGTGACAACTGGTTGGGCTTGGTTATAAATTTATATGCTCACCAAAAAAAAAAAAAATAATTAGCCATCCCTCGCCTTGTCTGTTACCTCTGACATATCTTGCCCAATCTTCCATAATTTCGGTGGTTCGTACTCGTATATATATGCCATGACGCTCTGAGCAAAGTATTCAGTTTAGCACTTAACATTCCTTGTGTGAAGATCCTTCATAGTCGAGTCTAACGTATACATCTAACACCTTCAAGATGAAAATTGCTATCGTATTCGCTGCTCTAGTTGCTGTCTCAGTTGCGGCTCCAACTAGCGAAGAAGTGGCTGCCAAAATTCTTCGAGATAATCGCGCCAACAATGGTGTCGATAACTACCAGTTTGAGTAAGTGTTTGAAATCCGCACTTAAGGTTTGAATTTGACTAAATGTGTTATTCTTAGTTTCGAGACCAGCAACGGAATTCAACGCCAAGAAACAGGCCAACTGAAGCAAATCGAGGATAATGCTGCCATCGTTGTGAGTGGGTCTGTGTCCTGGACTTCTCCGGAAGGCCAACTTGTCGAATTGAAGTACACTGCCGATGAAAATGGATACCATCCAATTGTTTAAGCGGTGGCATTTATAGGAGTTGTGTATATTGTTAAAGTGGTGTAATTGTTTTTAAATAGACGATTTGTTTTCTTTGAAATTGGAAATTTATTAATTTGAGCCGTTTTTGAAGTGCCTGCCTTAAATTTGTGTCTGTTTGCCTGTTGGCGGAATACCTCAAATAAAGTCCCAAGCAAAGCTGCAAAGCCATGGTCAAGTCACGGTGAGGAGATGAAAGGTGCAGCTTTCGTCCAGAAGATTGTCCAGTTATCCACTCTTAAAAGTCCGCGACACCAGTTTAGACACGTTTTGTAGACTTAGAGAAGGCATATACGAATGAGTTCATCAAGGTAAACTCTAGTGTACTGCTGGAGTATGGAATTGGCGGCACACAAACTGAACAAGATCTTTGAGCAAACGACGTTAAATCAAAATCTTTCTCTGTTGTCGCTTTACTTCATCAGGATTGTGTTTTGACTCCTCTCCTCTTTATTACATATATATTAACTGGACGTTGCAGCTCACCTTTGTCGAGAACATTTCATATTGGGAGGTCTAAAGATAAGATAGGTTTAGCGGACACTCAATAGGTTTGTCTTTTTGGCCGTCTGTCTTGAAATTGAGGTGAAAGTAGCCGTCAACAAATCTGAAGCGATGATAGTTCATTAAAACAGTTGGAGAAGTTTAAGCATCTCAGGGTATTATTCACTAGAGAGGGGGAGGAACAACAGTTTTGGTACAACAAATGTCTCACTTAGGCCAGAGGTAGGCCCATTGTGATACCAAAGAATCAAACTACTCTCAAAACTACCCATTGATTAGGAGCTAAGAATAAAATGTCGGAGGCATCTGATGCTTATATTAGAGAGTTCGCCCAGGCTGTCGAAGAAGAGATGCGCATTATTGGGACAAGAATCTCTAAAATATTTAAAAAAAAAAGGAATTAAGAGCAACCAAAGGAAATTCTTGAACGCTCTTTTGTAGTAAATAGAAGACTTAAAGTGTGTTACGAAAGGGGTAGCAATTATTGTTTCCAAAGCAACCACAAATTATCAAATTATCAAATTTTTGTGGTTGCTTCGCAAACCATTGAATTGTTATTGTGTTCAATGTATCCCAAAGAGTATATTATAGAGGGCGCTTTGAAGTTTGACCAACGTCAATACGTCAGTTGAACAGTTGTAAATACTATCCGTACGGTGACCATTCGTCTTCTTTTTACTAAACTGACCTCCAAATGTACTTTTCTCCTAAAGACTATCTCTCTACGAAAAAAAAAATGCAAGTAGGATATTAAATAAAAATAAAGTTGGCAGCACTTGTAATAAATACGCTGAAATCTGTAATCTCATTAGGTTTGTTTGACGTGGCTAGCACTAGTGCCTACTACTACTGAGGAGTGTCATCTAATTTTCACACCTGTCAAAAACCCTGCACAACCCTGAAAATTCGGCTTCTATATCAAAAGCAAAATGTTGCCCTGAAGTCTGTCAGTTTTTGACTTTGATAAATATTTATAAATAAAAATGAGTGAACTCAATTCTAAACTTGGGTTTCCCTTAATGCAAATAGTTGATAAAAGTGTTCGCATTATTGATGATGAGTTTGAAAATGAATGGCAGCAAGCGAAATGACAGCACAACTCAGCACTGAATTCCTGCCCCGACAAGTTAACTCGGGCCAGCCTAGGGCACAACTAGGGTGCCCTAAAATTCATGCCAAACACAGGTTTTCAGTACCAGGGCGAGTTCAGTGCTATATCGAACGCATTAGGGTTAACCCCGTGCCCACTAGTGCGCACTAGGGCCCACCTCAAACAAACCTGTTATTGCTATTGTGGATGATTTGAAAACTGTCATTTGTCAAGTATTGTTAAATGATCTTTTCTTTTGCGTATTGCTTTGCTTGATCTAAGAAAAATAATTGTGGTTTCTTTTTATCCAAAGTCAAACATTTATATTTCACGAATTCATTCTTTGTTTGGAATCGCAAAATCTGTCAATGCTTAAAGCTTCCCTTGTTTTAAAGGACTTCATGTTGAAATCAAGAAGGGCGGATGTTTTTCACCATTCACTGTGTAAAATATTCTTACATTTTCGACGGTATTTTTAGTAAAAAAAAAGTTCTCTTTTATGTGATTGAAAAAAAAACACCGTAACTATCAGGTCTAAAGGTATAGATTTTATAAATAGGTTGGGTGATTCATCAGCCAGAAGATCTGTTAGTAGACTCACCCCGCAAGATGGCGTTAATTTTCCTCTTTTTTGGAATTTGGTAATTAATAATCGGCTGATAATCATGGAAGCGGAGGAAGGGAAAAGAATCTAACCAATCTTAAATAACTCCTTCAGAAAGCTTTAAACTTGCAAAACTTACAGTACGGTGCGGTTCGGGTGTAAGCCCCTATAAAACGGAACTGGTACTCTATACTAGAAAATATAAAATTCCATTAATAAAGTCTCTTTCACTAAAGGTCTCTTAACTTAGACTTAACTTAACTTAACTTTGTCTAACGAAGCAAAACTCCTGGGGTTTATTATGGACAGCAAGTTGTCTTGGAAATATTTATAACATTCATGAGAGTGTTAAAGAAGCTACTGTGGAACACCTTACAACCTCGAACCACCCATTGGCTATACATCTGGTTTATAAGACCGATACTTGCATACGGGGTAGTTGTCTGGTGAACTGTATTAGATAAATCTATTAACTTCTGCATAAATGGAGCTCAATATAATAACACACAACTTAACACTTAAACAACACTTAAAGTGAAACAACTCTAAGCATTAGATAAGGTATGAGACAACTTGAAATATAACTATAAAGTGTAAATAAAACCGAACGCAAGCGGATGCAACTCGAGCAAACACATTAGTGCATGTATCAGAACATACCCCACAAAGACGTCACTACACTCTCGAGAAATAGATAACGTTAGGCAAACTCGAAAAACTTTCTACAAGGTGAAGCTGAAATATACCTACACTAATTGGAAACAAGTTAATGGGTGGTAAAAAGATAAGAGTTTGATTTAACTCAAGGATGTGCACCATTTCCTCATATTAAGTGCGTACTACAAAATTGTAAATATAAACTTGTGGAACTTACTTAATATTTTGAGTACTAAGTCAACAACTGGCGTCAAAAAGAAGAGTATGCATAAGCTATTACAAATGACACATTTCAACAATTGACGTTTGTAGCTCTAAGTACTATTTATCACTAAACACTATTTTTTCTATCAAGATCGATTGATTTTAGGTTTTAGGTTCTTAAACATGCAGCGCCGTCAAAATTAAAACACAAATAAAACGTTAATTGCAAACACAATGAATCGCTACGCCATACTTATTACGTAGTAGAAGCGGAGAAACATAATTTGCCATCTTTTCACTTTTGTAGCGCATAGTTTGATATCTCGCAAAATAAATGAAAGCAATTTTCAGTTGCTTTTTGATCCATTGGCAAAAGGCATATTAAAAAAACAGGTTCTCTTTAGTCGACTAGATTGGTCTGGACTAGATGCACTAGATGAAAGCAAAAACTAGATTGGTCACGTCACTTTTCCTACATCAGCTACATATACGAACTGCCAACATAGCACTCAGTCATAAAATTGTTGATTAGATTTGTCAGCTATACCCCTCAAAAAGCTATGTGACCGATCTAGTGCAATCAAAACTGATGTAACTCATCAAGTCAGACTTAGGAAACTAGGCTCTTGGACGTCCCCAATATTTCGAAGTTCCTCATTTATAGGTCAATGTACTTCTGACTTACATGCCATTTGATAAAAAAAAATGCAGATGAAAACGTGCGCTATTGATAATCTAATATATAATGTAGATCACAAAAATATTAAAAAGAAAGCACAACAGTGAAAAGGTTTTTTTTTTGTTTCATGCAACTTCAAAAACGAAAGACATTCTAGTTTCGCAGGAAAGGCAAACAACGACAACATTTGCATTGATCTTTTTAATTTTCTAAAGACTAATTACCCACATGCGGCTTATACCCCTTACCATTGTTAACAAATAATAAGGTGCCAACAAAAGGAAGAAATGTTAGGCACTGCTTTATACATACCTGAGTCAATTAAATAACACAATGCTTTTGGTGACCAACTTTGTGTGAAGAGACTCCAAAAAATAAATAAAATAATAGCCTAAACATGAAAACAAAACTTTTATTTCTCTGTAGATATAATAAAATTAATTATTTAGAGCCAAATAATGTATACCTTAGTAAAGAACCCGAAAAGGAAAAGATTTAAAAAGGTAGAGTAAGTTCGGGTGATGTGAAGTAGGTGGGTAATGTAGACCTCCGCCATATCTCATTTCCTGTTAAGAGTATTGTATTGCAAGTAAGTTAACTTATGCAGAGAACCAATTTCGGTCCTATATTCTTCTCTTAAGCTTTCGTTTTTGCGCAATACGGTATTTGTTGTTTTGTAGTGAGGTCGTTAATTATTTTAACGATGAATAAATCGTGTAAAATATAATTAATTTATGTTGCGTTCCATTGGCTGTTTTATTTTTCCGAGACATTGCGCCTTACTAATAACTAATTTTAGTCTCGACTTTAAATTACGCAAGCTCACAATTGCGAAATTTGTATGGAAAATATATCCACTGTGAACTTCTTAAATTTAAAGTCGAAACTAAAAATGTTTATTGGTAAGGCCCATTATATAGTGCTATTTTGGTATTTAAGGCAAGTTCACAGTTCTGCTTAGTATTTACTTTAAGTTTTTTTTCTTGAAAGCACTACCATTTGGGCAAATGTGGAGTACGCAGGAGTGAATGAAGTGTTGTAGTACTCCACATAACCCGCCTTTTTTTTAGAGGTTTCATTGGGATGTTAATTTCAATTTTTGTTTGAATAATTGAGGTTAATGTTCATTATTTATTATTAAGATATTGACTAAAGCTATTAAAATGTATCCTTGTCTTGATCCATTTATATCTGGTAGTGCGGAGCACTACTCCACGATACCCCCATAGATGGGTCGACATTATCCGACACTTTTGAAAATGACCAATTTTTCAACTCTTCTAAGCTTTTGCAAATATATTTCTTGAATGAAAAATTAAGCTATTAAGAAAGTAAATGTCGACAAGAATATTCCAATGAATAAAAACAATAGCCCTCTTAACAAAATAAGCTTCTATTTCGGAAATATTTCGGAAAACAAGATGGGTACTCCACATTACCGGAAGCTACTCTACATCAAATGTAGCTGTCAAAAACCAAAGCTCGTAACTTTAAAAATGATTCTAAAGCAATGCAATTTAAGAAATACCGCTTCTTAAACGTTTGGAAATATGAAAATGATATAACTTCGAATCATTTCCTTTGTTTTTTGAAATGCGAAACTGTTTTTCGTTTCGTTTTTTTTTTTTTTAAATACCACCCTGGACTACCTGTCCTGTTACTGCAAATTCGACAAAAATGCCAGTGACAGTGCTTTGGCTATAAGAACACATAGTCAACTGCAAAGTGGCCGGGATCAGAGCCATTCTCATCAGTCGGTAAAGAGCTTCTGATCGACAAGTGGATCAAGCCCTGAGAAGATGGTCAAAACAAACATATTTAGGCTCATATTTAGGCGCAGAGCCCTGCGATACAAACTAGACGAAAGATCTATCGATTGATCTTCTGAATTTGAATTTGGCGACACAGGACTCTAGCAGTCTCTCTCTTGCAATCGCAGCCTTTTCTCACAATATCTTATCACTGCTGGGCAGCGTTGACAGTTTGGGGGTTTTCCCCCCAGATCTAGGGTTTTTTTTTTGCCCGACGGGGGGAAATCTAGGGGGAGAAATTATTTAGGGGGAAATCTGGGGCTTCTTTTTTTGTAATTGCGTTCAATTATTTTTTTCTTCTCACTAAAAAGTATCGTAAGTGAACATTAAAAGCTATAAAGCAACACCAACAAACCAAATAAATTCATGTTCCATTTATGCCAATTCCATTCCAACGCATTCCGATATTCATTGGTGCCAGAATATTAATAAACCCCTATCTAAAGCTACATACATCACACACTATTGCATTTGCGAAAAGGTCACAATCATATGAGAAGCAATAAATAGAGCAAAGCTTTCTTTGTATTTTGTCTCTTGCCAAAACCAATTTGTAATTGTTCATGGATCCGGGTGTATCAATTGTACCCCTTCCGATCAAATGATCAAAATGTTCATGAGCAGATGTACAAAAACAAAGATGAACCCAATGAGACAACTATATTTTAGGACTTATTTATCAAAGTTGATTATTTTTACTTATTAGCTAAGTTTTTCTTATTAAATCTTGAAAGCTGAATTCACTTCCTTTTTTTTTTAAATACGTATACCTACATTTTAAAAAAATTTTTTTAATTCTTTAAACTTGTGTCTTTGTATTTAATCTTAAATTTACATACATAATTTGAAAAAAAAATATTTGGGTTTTTTTTTAGAAAATAGCTAAATCTAGAAGTTTTTTAGATTTGTATGGGGGGAAATATTTCAACCGTCTGGCAACGCTGCTGCAGGGCTTTCCGTTGGTTATTATGTTTGCAAAAGTACCTTGGAAGCCACTATATGTACCTATATAACAATATTCGATGGTACAAACCATCAACGAGCAAAATACTTGATCTATCCACCGCACCTTTCACTCATTTTTAGCACACGCACATGTTTATATTACCATTCTTCCAAGTTTCACTACACGTAATAAAGCCTGATAAACGCAACAGAAGAAACCACAAAAAATATTTATTCTTACGCAATACCTCCGCCGAGGAGAGTGATGGAAAATTCCGTGACATTTGAAGAAAAGCTGCTGTCGAAACGTCCTTGACTGTGATACAAGGACATAAATACACAAAAAAAAAACCTCGACCCAAAACGGGGCGTGTCTGCCACTGGAAATGCAAAATCATGAGAAAGCGAACAACGAGCGCACAAAGGATTAGATGCCACAAGGAACTGGAAACCTTGAAAATCCATTGCTAGGGTTGGGGTGATGTGCGAGTGCGAATGGCAATGGACACATCAACTTTGCTGAGTTCGAAACGAATATAAAAAGTTCAAGGACTATAGTTCTGGTAGAGTACCTCTTTAGACGATTTATGATGAAGGGTATGTGCAATGAATGCGCTACTTGTAAATAAATTACGATCATGACCACACACAGTTCAGCTGATACGATTATGTATTACCTCCATTCAACAGATGCATGCATCGATGGTGATTTAGTAAATAAAACATCTCGAAGCCGCGCCAGTTGTTTTGATAGTGTCTCGTTGGTGCAACACACCATAAGTTCAGAGACATTTCGAACGATTCGATTGCCAAAATTTATATAGAGCGCGAGAATGCTGGCTACTTTTGCGCCAAGAAATGCAGTCGACAGAGATGGTTGTTGATGCGTAATTTGTTCGTAGCACATCTCTGTGCATTTGGGATAAAAATATAAAAAGGCTTGAGACAACAAATTGAGGTGCACCGAAAATGGTTTTCAGCGTGACGGTTAATGAGCCAAAAGCACACAGCATTCCTTTTGGTACGCGGATCAAGTCAAACGAGGGCACAAAAGCGACCTAAAAATAAATCCGTTAAACAATAGGTGTATCTGACGTCAATTAAGTTCCAAAGACGCCTTGGGGAGGGAGGTTAACTTAAAATGTCAGACTAAATGATATTCGATAGATCGCACTTCCGGCGGATTTGGAAACACAACCGATTGTTTATTTGGTCGATGTGGTGGTCAAGCTAGGCCTGTCTGTTGGAAATTAGACGTAGATCTGAGTTGTTGTTTTCGAACACTTTTCACAATTTATAAAATTAGTCCTTTCGCAGTTACATCCTCAACTGTGTCTCTAAAAAAAGAAGGTGACCTCTGAACATCAAGTGAAAGCTTTATAAATACTTGGTATGCCTTTGCTCAATTTTGGCGAGCTTACCGAAACGAAAAAATCTAGCAGGAGCGAATGTTCACAAGGTACCTACCAGATAGAAAAATATGAACAACTAGCCCCAGTAAACTACACAATTTCATAATTTCCTTTAAATGATTACTAGGAAATTTGTTTGTTTTTTCATTACTTTTTGAAGATGATATCGATCAAGTGGGCGCCGCCATTGTTGATGACTATTTCAGCAGGGTTACCAGAACTCGGTTTGCTTGAAGCTCTCAAACCTTAAAATTAGCCCAAAATCGTTGCCCAGAAAGAAGCCCAAAAATCATTGAAAATTATTCAGTTCTTGTATTTTTTTTTATATATTTTTACTTCTGCGCGCCGCGAATTTTATTTGACTTCTATCTTCTGTAATTGGCTTTTGGGTCAAATCAAAAGGCCTGGGCACTCATTCCGTATGTCGATTATCGCCCGACGACAACTCTGCTTCACGTAACTTCAATAATCGGCTATCGTCCAGACGATATCGTTTTGACGATTGAACATTTGCTTCACGAAACTCAATAATCGACAGAGACAGACTACTATCGTCAAGACGATAGCGTTTGCGCGAAAGCTAAAGAGGTATCGTCTTGCACTGATTTGTGTATTTTGCAGTCAATTGGAATCTTTTTCATGAATTTGATTGTGAGCAATTAACTTTGTAATTTTTTTTAATGATTCCAAATACATATACATATACATATATGTGATATATCCGACATTATAAACCATATATTTTTCTCTTATAAATGAGCAAATTTTGTGGGTGACTGTAATTTTCAAATTTTGTGATCACTATGTAGGCGGACTGTAATGCAATTTGACAATTACGATGACGTCAGTGCTTATTCCAACTACAGTTTGTGAGCTTCTGTGAGATACCGAAAGTTCTCAAACTTTGTGTAAAATAAACGATGGACGACACGATAGTAGTAGTTACGTGAAGCAAGATTCGCCTAAGAAGGGTGGAATGATTTATGAAAGTTCACATTAAAAGGATATACAAGAGTGTTTTAGGAAGTTTTATTGCTAGGGATCGAGTTGTAGCAAAGAATTCAATGAAAGCTATTTTATGATTGTATATTATACTGCATACTCAAATAAATAAAATTAACTTGATGTTCAAAAAAGAAATGCAACCACCATCTTTTTGCCAAGAATATCCGTTCTATTACAACTTCGATAAAAGCAAGTCGTCTCCAAAGGGAACTTAAGTTGGTGTCTTCCGTAAAATATTGTTTTACTTTTCTAAAACCTAACTAAAACTGAAAAAAAAATATAACTATACTAAAAATAATATTAAAAATTATACTTAAAATGATACACCTCGACATTTGTTGCAGATTTAGCTTTGGAATTTGGTAAATGGACACATTAGATACATGTTAGAAAAATTATACAATACTTGTAGCCCATGTAATATTGTAAAAGATCCATCGATCAGCATCATTTTAAATCGGGACAAAAATAGCGCTGCCATAAGCATAACTCAAGTCATACACAATTGTTTCAGATATAAAGTGAATCCGTATTTGTTTAAGGCGGAATGCAATAAATACTTGCTAAATTATATATATTGCATTTTGGTAGCAATTTATAAACGGAGGAACGCATGGAAGGGACTTACAATTTTATTTAAACGCTTTTACAAACAAACCACCCACAACTGAGAGTTCTAGCCTCCTGCATGATAACTTATCTCTAAACCCCTTCAATCTCAGCAAAAGTGTTAAGACCTACTTAGCAATAACTTAAGGTGGGCATTATTGACAGGTACATCACAGAGCGCAAACATTGTCACATCGCTTCGTTACTGTGAATCCCCCAAAAGATTCCCCAACCGATAGCAATTGACTTTAATACAATTCTTTATCGACAACTAGGTGGTGTACTCTACCCGTATATGAATAATAATATCTTCCGTTCTAATAATAAGAAGTTATTACCAGATACTATCGGAGTATACAGCGTATAATGGCAGCCAGGCAGAAGCAAGTTTTGCACGCGACTATAAGTCAAGCGTGGTTAACCTTTGGACTCGTGACCAAGTTAAATATGATGGATGAGCCATCAATCGATGAATAAATTTCCATATACGCAAGGGAAGTGTATTGCGTAGGTTATTGAATACTAAAACTGAAAGAGGAAGTACTACGGCACAGCCGATATAGATTAGATTAGTTTGTCTCTTTATTGCGGAGTTTTCCGGGTTTAACCTGATGCCAACGACGTCTATAACAATTCGCCACGCACTTCAATTGATAGCCGAAGCGTGCAGTGCAAGTTTTCCCAAATGAGTTGCGCATCAGATGATATTAAATGAAATAATATATGATAGGCGTGGTGATAAGCGGCAAAAACAATACCAGAACCGTGCTAACAATATCCCAACTGATACCAGCATGTCAGGTAATTCTGGATTGTGGGCGAGGGTTTATACAGTTTTGATCAAGTGCGCATAAATAAAAATAAAAATAGATAGTTGACGCAACAGGTCAGGCCTATATATGTAGTTTCTGACAACCATTCGATATGTACGAGTTTTTATCTTTGGGACGAATATAAGAAATAGGGGGCCCTTTCATGGCAGTTATACTATCGGATGTTTGTCAGACGTTCGCGGGAGGCGGCCAATACACTTGAGATCCCTGACTCAATAGTCCAGCACACTAAGAACTAAGTCCACCAGAAGGCATATAGCTTATTTGTTTAAATTGAATTCCTGAATCTGAATTAATAATTTTAATCTGTCGATTGGACCGACGGTTTTTCAACCAGATCAGAAATGACTTACTAAACAAAAATTAGAGTTAAACTGAATTTTTATACAAATAAAGTCTATTCTAATCCAATTTAATTTAATCTATTGGAAATTTAAGAATGATTTAATTTGGTTCGTAAGCCTTTGTTTTCGCACTGCAAATAACTTGAGGTGCTTGAAACTCGGACACACGGTGACAAGTTTCAGCCATTTATTTCCATGATTTGCTGGTGCTAAGGACCGGAAAAAAAAAGAGTTTACATTGTCTTATTTAGTGAGCCCAGCATATAGACGACAACTTAAAGAAGGCGTTGGCCCTGTTGACAGTAGGCATCGCGTAAGGTCGTTTATTTCCCATATCCGCAACCCTTTAAGTTCATAAATCAACATCGTACACCAGGAATGAGTTTACTAAAATCTTTCGCAGAGTCTCCTAAATTTTTACTAAAAATTTGACTACTCAAATCGAAAGAACAGCGATTGCACTTGGTTTCTAAGTTGTCCCTTGCTAACATAGAGTTGAAACTGTCTAGCGCCCATTGTGACTTTCTGTCCTATCCGTTAATGTTCGATATTAGTTTAGACATCGTTATCCGCTTCTATTTCTATACCTAAAAACGCACGAGTGACATCTCGCTGTGATTTATCAGTTATGTTTAAATCGTTGGCATATGAAAGTACAAGAGAATTTTGAAAAATCTGACCTTATGTGTGATTCACTCAATTCCTACAGCCGCATATGATAGCAGGCCGAGTCTTGTTTTTACATCGATTGTGCGATGCACGAACAATTTTTAGTAGCAAGTTTACCTCATCGTCATCCTCCACAAAGAAACTTGTAAATTGCGTAATATATAGGCAGAATCACAGCAGCCGTCCGGTCTTCACATTGATTAAGCTAGCTCTCGTTTCATATCTTCTCCATTTTTTGCCATACTTATAAAGGGTGATTTTTTAAGAGGCTTAGAACTTTTTTTTTAAAAAAAACACAAAAAATTCGAAAAAATTAATGAAATATTTATTTGAATCGATAGTTTGAACCTTGCAATTTAATGTTTAAAGATAATTTCATGCAAATGTTGACCGCGGCTGCGTCTCAGGTAGCCCATCCGCTGAGTCCAATTTTGGCATACTCTTTCACACATATCGGCCGGTATCTCACGAATGAATGCATGGATGTTGGCTTCCAGTGCGTCAATCGAAGCGGGCTTGTCCCTATACACATTAGCCTTGGCATACCCCCACAAAAAATAATCTAATGGTGTCAAATCGCACGATCTAGGCGGCCAATTGACCGGCCCGAAACGTGAAATTAACTGTTCACCAAACTCGCCTCGCAATTGCGCCATTGTTTCGCGTGCTGTGTGGCATGTGGCACCGTCTTGTTGAAACCACATATCATGCAAGTCAAGAACTTCCATTTCGGGCAAAAAAAAGTTTGTTATCATCGCTCGGTAGCGTTCACCATTGACAGTAACGCTGCGATTCGCATCATCTTTGAAGAAATATGGCCCAATAATGCCGCCGGCCCATAAACCGCACCAAACAGTGGCTTTTTCGGGATGCATTGGTAGCTGTTGCAATGCTTCTGGCTGATCTTCACTCCAAATGCGGCAATTTTGCTTATTTACGTACCCATTCAACCAAAAATGAGCCTCATCCCTGAACACAATTTTTCGATAAAAAAGCGGATCCTCGGCCAGCTTTCCAAGAGCCCATTCACCAAAAATTCGGCGTTGTGGTAGGTCGGCTGGCTTTAGTTCTTGCACCAGCTGTATCTTAAAAGGCTTTACGCCCAAATCCTTCCGCAAAATTTTCCACGTAGTGCTGTAACAAAGGCCTAACTGCTGGGAACGGCGCCGAATCGACATTTCGCGGTCTTCTGTCACACTAGCTGATACGGCCGCAATATTTTCTTCACTACGCACAGTACGTAAACGTGTTGGTGGTTTAATGTCCAACAAAGTAAATTTGGTGCGAAATTTGGTCACAATCTTCCGAATAGACTGCTCAGAAGGTCGAGAATGCCGATCATAAAATGGAAGCAGCGCGCGATGAACATTTCGAACCGAGCACGAATTTTGATAGTAAAATTCAATAATTTGCAAGCGTTGTTCATTTGTAAGACGATCCATGGTTAAATTGCAAACCAAACTGAAGCTGTTTGACAGTGACACAAGGTACTAAACACACGTCAGCTGTCAAAACCAGTGTTGCCAAAACCAAACCAGCTAAAAAATCACTCTTTACTAGTGGTAGCATAAAGACGGGATCAACATTTCGTAGACAACCAACCCATGTCCGTAGAAGTATAAATTTATAGACACAAAGAAACAAAGTCTCAGATATACACATACTCCAGCCAAAATGACGCCCGTATCGACTGACGTAATCCATGCAAGTGTGCATCTTTAAGAAGTACCCACCACATACTCGTACCATAAAAGCCGGGCGTCACAATAAAGCAAGCAATACGATACGGTTCTAACACCCGCCGGTGATAACCAGAAATTAATTTGAAGTCAGTGGCAAATCTAAGCGCAAAACCCTTGAAACCACCTTGAAGCAAAGATTTTCTTAAAACCATCCCACTCCATCGATTCTGATTTATCCGCTTCAATGTGGTTCTCTGGCAATGCATTCGCGTGTATAATGTTTGCGTTGCGTTTTGGTATGTGTATCAAGGTAACTAAGAGACCAAGAATAGTGAGCGCTACCGTACAACCGTGGCTACTTAAATTATTAAGCACCCTCTGGAGAGACGGGGGGTGATTGGCGCGGTACTGTGATGGAGAGTCATGTCGTAAACTGTTCGTGTCGGGAAGTCGTTGCTTATTAAATTACTACGAAGGACACGCTACCAAACAGAAACATGCATATATGTCCTGAAAAGAGTACATGAACTTAGAAAACAAAATCAATAAAAGTCGCAGCGTTGGGGTAGGGTTGAGGGTTAGTTTGCTCCGGTTTAATTGCGAACGAATACGGTTTCTTGGTTGTCCTTCGAAAAGAAATACGAGCTTGATGAATGCACTGATGATGATAAACGACGAATTGTTTGCCAAGACAATATTAGTATGCTCTAAATAGGGTGATGGAGTGTGTGATGTTTCGCCTGGTGGATAATACGGTGGCGGATGTGGATCACATTGCGGCTTCACAATGAGATTAAATTAATAAAAATAAGTCTAAATACAGTATCAATAAGACGCTAGGAACGTTGATAAATTGTGTTGTGATAGTGAAGGTGTGAATTGAGAGGGAACATCTTTATAGGAAAAGTTTCTATGTGTGACATGCAATCGGAAGTTGCGACAGGCAATGCAAAATGATTTTAGGCGTTGTCCTGTGAAGATATTATAGTATATATTCATGTAAGTGTGAACACCTGTACGTAAATGAGATGTACCTGAAATGTACACCAAGAACAGGAAAATAACAAAGAAAACGTTTGGTGTAGACTTGATCAACCATCGAAATGGAAATTTATAGAAATTTTACCGTGGAATACATTGCAACGAACAATCATTTTGACTTGGAATCGTTTGAAACTGATTTACTAGATCAGTTCCCTTACATTTGGAAAAATACGTTACCGCAAATGCGAGCCAATTATCGAAAGAAAATAGCACTTTCACCGATCAACGCTGGGCCGAATTTTTTTTACATTTCGACCAAAAGAAGGTCCTGTCCAACAAAGTGCTTACAATGTTTTCGTGAGTTATTTTCATCCCAGGTACATTAGCCGCCGTTGAGTGCGTATATTTTTTTTTTATCAATCAGACTTAGAGCGATAAAAAATCACAGTTAAAAATCGAAACATTGCGAGATCTTTTATATATGTATTCGGTTCAAAATGACTTGTACATAGTTTTACGGATTTTCTAAACAAGCAGTCTCAAACTCTCAAATGTTGAATGAAATTGGATCAGATGGAAAGTATGTATTCAAAAAATCCAATCAAGATCAATAAATTAATGAAACAGGACTACACTTTTGCAAAATTTGTTTAAATATCGACTGCATTTAAAATTTTGTAGTTAATTCTGATGAAAACTTTTGCGTATGTAAATAAGCTCTTGGGAAGTTGGTCAGGGTCACACAGATTTTGCGGCAGCTGACGAGACACTGCGTTGGATTTATGATGTGCATACTCTATAGCTACATGCTCCAACTATAAAGCCGGGACTTTGAGGTTGCTAGGTTTTGTTTAAGATAATAAACAAAATGAAAAGACTCTTATACTTAGACTGTACAGTCACTTTAAAAATAAAGGAAGCTTACAGTTTCAAGCCTAGCGGTAAAGGACGCGGTACATTCCTCCTTATAGCTGTTATATCTAACTGACCATTAGGATGGCATCTAATATGCAGGTGCTTGCAGAGAAGTAAAAGTTTATCCTCTTTAGTACACAGGTATACCTAAGAGCATCGGTATTTGTACGAGCGGTTACATACAAGACGTGTTTTCTATGATACGGAGAAAAAAAAAACTACTTAAAATAAAAAATAGTTATTAAAACACAACTCATAATAAATTACTATATCAGCTTTCAAAGCCAGAAATCTATTATTTTGAACTATTTTTAAATTAAGTTATTTCTATCAAAAAAACAATTTCAAGCTCGAAATTTTGAAAAAAAAAAAAGTAGGTAAATTAAGAAACAAAATATTTACCGGTACATTTTAAAAACTAGGTAAAGGTAAAGTACTGAATTGGAATTAATTATTCACTACTTTCTATTAATACCTTATCGAACTTTTAAAGCCATATGGTATTATGTCTTCTAGTTTTTGAGAAAATGGAGAGTCATTAAATATAGTGGTCGCATAAATCTCGAATTAATATTAACTTTTGAGAGAATCTACCTGCGCGAATTGTTACCATTGTACTATGAAATATGTTTGTGGGGCATGCTGCAACCCTGCAGCCCCCCTGCTCCAACATGCAAATGTTTATATAATAGATCGTAAAAATCAATTTAGTATTTGAACTCACAATTTAATTTAAAAAATAAAACAAATATTCTCGTAAATCTCAATTTTCTTAAAAACTGGAACATATAAAACCATTTGGCTTTCAGTGTTCAATTAAGAATTATTAAGGGGCAATAAATACTTGAATCAAATTTTTAACACCTAAATTCATAATATTGGAAAAATCACTATACAAATACCTAACTTAGAAGAACAAATTTATGGCTGTCAAAACTGATTTAATACTTGATATTTTTGCAGTTATATTCTAGTACTTTTTTCCATTGTAGCTATGTTTATTTTTAAATTGCCGTTCTGCCTTCTGTTATCCGTTATTTATTGTCGCCGTCTTTGTTTTCTTATACTCTCTCCCATGGCATTTAAAGTGGTTAAAAAGAAGACAAGGCGAGGTTAAGTAGGCTTGAAATTTTATATTTCAGCTTAGGTTTTTTTTTGAGAACATTTTTGCTCCCTTCCTATTCAATTCTGGTGCAGAGCGCTTGGTCTGGATAATTGGAAGCAGCGTGCTCGGAATCGATGATTTTGGAAGGCTGTAGTGTATCAAACAGACATTCTTCATGGGTCGGGAGCCCGTTAAATATGTAAGTAAGTAAATACTACAATAAACTATTACCGGTCTTACAAATGCACAGTATAGAGTCTTCAGTGCATAAGGATCACGGAAATCTCTCGCACTACGAATCTCTTTTAAAATGTACATTATCCAAATTAACATTATTAATTCGGTAGTTAAGAGATATTGGATTAATGCATCTCGCACAAGTGAGGCTCTGACATGGGGATATATTTAAAACAAGAAGATTTAGTAGACACCAACTGTATAGAATGTTGAGATCATCTTGGAGTTGCAAACAATCTTCAGCAGTTTGAATAGAGCGAACGGTTTTTAAGTCATTTGACAATTAAAAGAAAAGATAAATATAAAGTGTAAGTTCTTTAGAAAAGAGGACTAAAAGCAATGGACCAATACGACTTCCTTGCGGAGTACCTACCTGTTGATATAAAAACACAAACAATCAGCGATTTAACTTGTTGAATATGGTCACGACGATATGAAGCCTACTAGAGGGGTCAAGGCACTATGATAAACTCTATCAAAAGCTTTCACAAAATCGATGAAAACGATACCAGTCTGAAAGCCAAACTCACAATTTGTTAGAATTTTCGCAAAGAATTGCTAAGCTTATGCCTGTGGATCTGCATTGAACAAAGTCGGATATAAATTCTTCGACACAGTAGTTTTATTTATAGCACACAGACTTTTCAAAAATCTTGGGGATCGCTTGGATCTGGCTTTAAAAATAGGTGACCAGTCCTAAGAGACATGTTATAAAAATACATAAAGATATGGCAAATGATGTTTCTTTTTTTTTTTAAATATGCGAGAGATACCTACCTACCGTCTCGACCTAAATCAATTGAAATGAATTCGCCATTCATTTTTTATTCTTAGCAAAATGCGAATGGTCGTTCGAATGACCGACGAGTAGGTCAGTATACATTATCTAATTATTTGAATTATTTTTTTTGTATATTGCATTTTTTGTTGTTCTTAAAGTATCATCATACATTGGAGTAAACAAAATGACAGAGAAGTCTGGCTCGCATAGGTCACGTCTCATGGATATTCTATGGTATGATGCACACATCGAAATGGGTGTGGTATACACAGTGGCTTTTGAAAACGATATCTAAAAATAGAACATTAAATTTTTTATAATTCCGCAAAGCAGAAATTCAACAGATTGACTACGTGTAGCGGATACGATAGCTGATGACGCTCGTGTATCGTGCACCTAAACTAAATATAGTTCAGTCCGAAAAGAAAGATTTCTACTGACTCTAATTAAACACGACGTTGTCGCGTGAATAACGAGGGAATTCGCATTTTTTTTGCAGCTAAGTTGTATGTTTCGTTAGGTGAATGATTCCCACACGATGTCGTTGGCTCGTTGGTCAGGTATGAGTCTGTTTTTTTATTTATATTTCGAGATTCAAGTGTAGCTCTTTGACAGCGAATTGTATGTGCCAAGAAGCCCTTCTTTTTTCTGCCTTCGATTGTTCATGATCATAAGATGTGTCAGTGTACTTTTTCTTTATTTACTGTAGTGCGTCGTCAATCGGTTATTAATGACTGTGTGTGTGAAATCGGTTAATTATTCCCAATTCTCGTGAGACACGCAGCTGGCCCTGGCATACAATGGCCAAAGACCAACCCAAAATAATATTTGGCTTTTGTCAATAAGCTCTTTTTCATTGAAGAATGCGGCGATTGAATTAGACCGAACCCAGTTGTAAAACTTTCCTCTCCACACAAGGTTGGAGATTTATTGATTTTTATTGCTATAGCCTGGAGATACGCACTCCTTATTTTGTTGACGCCAAAGTTCGCGGTGGAGGTACACAACTAGGCTACTCTAGGGTTTAGAGTTAGGTTGCTTTTTTAACGAGGAAAAAACTCTGGATACGTTACATGTAATATTTAAGTAATATAGGTAGTGAAAAATCGCGCCACCAAATATAGGCGCCACCTTTGGTTGCAATAAAACTACCTGCGTAGGGATAAGCGAAGGTTTGTATTTGACGAGAACAATCCATCTGAGGAAATCAACATTTTATAAGCGAGTCAGATAAAACTCAAGCGTCGAACTTCCACATAACAGAAACTACAGCGCCATAAATTAGGACGAGCAAAAACGATTTAGGAATCTCATTTTAAGGCTCATCTTAAACAACTCTCATCTCGTAAAAACGTTGAATTCACCGTCAGCCAAGCTTGTTATTGCAGTCGTACATTCCCTGAAGGACTTCGTGTTTATACGACCAAATATTCACACTACGCCAAATACTTAAAAAAAAACTTAGGAAGTTCTGATCGATAACCACCATTTTTGTAATCGATTTTAAGGCGGCATAACAGCATTTATAGACATGAGCTATAGCTATAGCCAGTTTTAGCATCCCTGCCAATCTTATCCAACGGGGACAGATTCCGTATAACAATAATCGTCGCGACTATATCTTTTTTGAAACTTTGATGACCATACGAAGTTATATTCTGCCCGCATTTGTTTCACTATCGTCAGCTTTCATTACACTTGTGGAAAATTGCTACTTTTGTATTAGAACAGAAGCTGCAAAAATGGAACACACGATATCGAAGAATCGGACAGAACAGGAGGACGAGATTTAACAGCGAACTCGAACCTAGCACGAAACCAACGCTCCGGCCCGAAGAGTCGGAGGGACAACGCAGTAGCAGAAGACAACTCCTTAGGTAGTGCGCGCAAGAGGAAGAGAAACCTTAACCAACTTGGAGTGCGCAACTTGAGGCAGTTAGCCAAAGGTCGTGCTAACTAAAGAGGCGCATTGGTTGAGGCCCAAGTCCAACCTGGACTTTATAGCACCAACAAATTAATTAAGTAAGTATTTTGAATCCCCTACGTCGGTGCAGGGTAGTTGAAGATCTGTTTTCCCACCTTAGACTCAGGTATATGCGGAAGATGTAGCTGTGCTTTCTTGACAAAAAACATTTGCACAAAAGTGCAAGCAATCAATAGCTCGACATGTGGCTTTCAAAAAATTTTCATTCGGATGTACACGGCGATGATCTGGTGATCATAAGGAAAATTAAGGTACCGGCGCTGTCTATACCATAGACAAACCATACTGAGACCCCCAACTCACAATCCTCTTGCCGCTGGCCCCCTCAGTTTTCTTTCAAATTCGCCATTTTGTTTTCCTATCGGTGTTATGTCAAAAAAAGAATCCGTGTGACATGCAAAAACATACAAAAAATATAAAAATAAATGCTGCCAACCGCGGCAACCATTGGGAAATGTGACAGAATTCGGGAATTCAACATTTTTACATAACTGAATGCCATTGGTTAGTTATTATAAATTGTTAAAAGGCGAACAATTTGATTTGTTTAGTTAATAAAATTATCGAAAATATATGTTTTATATACTAGAAACATATTGGGACCAACATGGTTGTGTATTTTCCGCTTTTGGAAATCTTTAACTTCGATTTAGTGTGTAAATTTTTCTTAAATAATGAAGAAAATTTGCTCAAAATGTTTTCATTTTTCCTCAACCAATCTACATTGTTAATTTTTCATGAACATTTTAAGCAAATGTGCACTTATTCCCAAAAAAATATATATATAATATATAATATATAATATTATCCACACGTAACGAACAATTTCAAATTTAACGGATAAAACTCTATGAACTCTGCCAGCAACTTTGCCCACAGCGGAAGTGTCTCATATCTGCTGGGAGTGTGTTGGTGAGCCGGAATTTTTGAAGTTTCGTGACATTTGTCAATACGATTTTCTATGTAACAATACTAGCGCACCAGATGTGTACACTCCATAAAAAATATAGCTTGTAGGCTAAGTAACGGGAAATCGGCCGGAGTTGGTGGTCTCAGTATTGTCTCTGGTCTATACCATACAAAATTAATGGATGAACCCTGACCGTCTTGCCTTTTTGCCGACAGCCACTTCAACCTCACCTTGGTGTACGACGAAAGTACCTAATAAAAACTGTCTACGTCCACAACACTTCAACAGGAAATGGAAATTGGAAATGCAGGGACTACAGTTCAATTTACTGCTTACAAAACGCAAAAGAAAAATAGTGTTCTTAAGGTAAATGTACACAGCGTCAATGTCGGGCAACTATTCGACCAAAGAAATTATTTAATGCGAGTTTCCGACGCGGTCTGCTGGTTGAGCAGTGACATTATGTGAATTTGCGTATTAGCACAGTTGGTGTTGATGATGTTTTTTTAACAGATATGATCAGCTTCACAATATTGCTTTGATGACTGCTTTGCTGTGTCTTTAAGTACAGATCGGCTATACTTCCTGTGATATGATGTATATTTACACGGACACCCCTTTAACCGCCTCGTGAAAAGCTGGACATGCTATACTTTGTCGTACAAAAACTGTCAGTACAGGCCGTATGGAGTAGCTGTCTGATTTTGTTCTTTTGAGAACAAAACACAAATTTATATGAGGGTGTTGGTGGTTTTGTTGAGTCAACTTATTGAAATCGGAAAATAACGGGTCAATTTCGCATTCGGTAGCTGTGCCATTTAGAGCATCTTGAACTATTTTACCTTTATGTGTCAAGTGTTGTTAAATCCATTAAGCGCCCGTGTAAATGTCGCAAAATTATTTTGTAAGTGTCAAGATTCACATAATATAGGTGAGACCACAACAAAATCTTGTCGATAGTTATTTTGCAATCGTCTATATTTTTTTTTTGTTCAACTTAATTTAGTTTTTAAATCAGCAAATTTGTCATTTGTCATATACATACAATGGAAATAAAATAAATAGCGTAAAAGATAATCATACGTCTCACAGACGTATAGCACTTAATTAGTGTATTTTATTAAACACATAAACTTCTGATTATTTATAATTATTTTATTTAATTATAAACTATAAAAATAAATTAATTATTTTATATAAAAAAGTTTAATTTGAACAATTTAAACAAAAAATGCAAACTTCTTTGCAAATAAACAAAAAAAAACTTGTTTATTTTTAGGAACCTTAAAATAATATTTGCTTAATTTGCACCTCTTGGCTAAAATTAACTTTATTTATAAGTCTTAGTAATTTTAAATCACAAATTATTATATTAGGTGCACTCATGACACACGTTTCAAAAAGTTTCATAAAAGATAATCATACGTCCCCTGGACGTACGACGTGGCTATAACTGGTTATTGTGGGTACATACCGTGGCGTCAGTACCGTCTCGTGCAAGCTCCGGGTGTCGACTGAGTTAGTTAAGACAGTCAACGCGCTGCGGTTTAGAATTCAAAAGATATCACACAATTGTCCCGCGCCATACGTCTCGTGGACGTGGATTATCTTTCTAGGGTTAAGGAGTGACAGATTTATGCAAGCCATTGGAACAAGACTAAATCGGAGAAATTCCATTCGAGATATACGTTCCGATACAAAGATCTCCGATGACATACAGCGATCCTTGTTGCATTGCGTGGTACCGCGTTATATCACTTCATTTTGACAGCTACACGGCAGATTTCTTTTCAAAGGTCTCGGCCAACCAAATGCTGCGGAATATTTTAATGTTAAATGAACGCGTTTATATAAAATGTTTCATTTTATTTTGTTCCGAAACAGATACTTCGAACGCAATCTGAGTTCTGAACAGAATTTTTTCAAAGTTTACTTAAGAAATATGTAAAAGTAATAGAAACGTAGACATAAAAGATCTTTTTGGAGTCCCGATCTCCTTCTCCAGACTGAATTATTTTTTTTATGTGTGGTTGGAGGTCTGCTGGAAAGGAAAATGATCGAAAGACATTGCTGAGCTAGTACGCGGGGGATGCTTCTGCAATAGTGAGGGACTTTAACCCGATGTAAAAACAAATTTGGAAGGAAGTCCCACTATAAAGGGCCCAGCCCATAGAATCCGTCGCATCCGTTGCGTCGACGGATCCGTCAATATTGACGGATTCGACGCAACGAGCAGTCCCATAGAATCCGTCGAATACGGTGACAGCCAGTGGTTTAAGTACTCTGTCCTAATATTTCCCACGAAACGTAATAATATTTCTCTATTCACCGTACTTAAATTCGCTTTTAAATAATTACATTTATAATTTTTTGTGAATAAATCTTTCTTTTAAAAGTAAAATTTATATTTTACGAACAAATTTAATCACATAAAATTATCTGTTTTAAAAAAATCGCAGTTTGTTAATATGTATTTATAAAACAAAATGTTGATACAAGAAAATCTTGCTAAAATTTGATTTACATAAGCATTTTTTATGTACAATCAGCGTGTTAATAGTCGTGGTGATATGCAGATATCAATTTTGATGAAATTTCAAAATTTAGTATTTTTTGCAGCTTTTTATTTTTTCCCATGGAAGGCTTTTCAGAAATCGAAATTCAAATTCAAAAGGAAGAAATCCCACCATATAAGAATACTGTCGACAGCCAATAACAGTTGTGGTGATATGCAGATATCAATTTTGATGAAATTTCAAAATTTAGTATTTTTTGCAGCTTTTTATTTTTTCCCATAGAAGGCTTTTCAGAAATCGAAATTCCCACAAAAAGGAAGAAATCCCACCATATAAGAATACTGTCGACAGCCAATAACAGTTTCTCTCATGCTCTCAATATTTCCACCAGTGAAATTGCTGCCCCTCTCGCTGTGGCAACTTTCAACGGATGCGACGGACAGAAAAGTAGAAAGTAAACCAACTTTATCCATCGCATCCGGCACGTGCGCTCCTTATGGGTCATCTTCCATAAGCTACTGTGTATTCTATAAACTTGTCAGTCGAAAACGTTGCCGCAACGGACGCGACGGATCCTATGGGTTGGGCCCTTAAGGCTTTTCTCCCGCAAGTGTCCCGCAAAATGTCCCGCACTGAAGATATGTCCCGCAAAATATCCCACCTTTTAACTTGTCGCCCTATTATGACTTCATTATGAAATAAAATAATCATTCCTTCTTACAAATTGTGATGTGCGCCTTAATCTGTGGCCTGCGTCTTCAAACTCAAAAAGTTCGCCATAACATAAAATGTAATAATATGAATTAAAAGACTTTTACTTAAACCAAATATTACTTATTACAACAAATAAAATGTAAACTAAAATAAAAACGTTTTTTTCACTTCAAATGTAAAAATGTTCCGTCCAGCTAATTTTCAAGATCTGGCATCCCTACCCGCAAATCTATTACAGAAATTATATAATGTGGTACCGTTATATATACAAACATTCAGCTTCTTTTCATATTCCAAATTTTTTTCGTTTTATTGTAATAATTAAAATGAAGTAATTTCCAAAACACTTGAAAACTTCAAAAATCAGAAGTTTTCCCATACATATTTCAGTTTTCAAAACGAGTTTTCCATGATCGAAATTTGTAATGACAAAAGTTACACAGGAGTTTCACACTAGTGACTAGTGTCTCACAGCTGATTGAAACGTCAAACGAAGGTTAGTTGGTGTTCGGTTTAAATGCATCGACAAGTTTTCGACGAAAACGTGGTTCTCAGTTAGGTGTGAAAGGTAATAAGTTTATTTTTAGAGCTATTAATGCATTCATTAATATGAACCATCTATTAAAAATCGTTCGCGATGAGTTCATCATTTTGCTTAAAAGTTTATAGAGAAAGCAAAAAAACTACCATTAAGCTTTGAGCAATAAAATTCATTATTTATGAGAGTTTAATGTTGAAATTAAACCGCACGTGCAATCATTTTAGGAGCTGGTTAGGAGACGAGTTAGGTATACTTAAAAATTAATTACAACTTTCAGACTATAATTATTATGCAATTTGAATTCTCAATGGTGATCAACTAAAAGAAAACTGACAGCTTCCATGAAAAGCTGCTAGTTAATAAAAATATCTATAAGGATTCTTTTTTCGACTTGGAGAGCAATTAGTGCGAAATAGCTAAGAAACTAAAGTTTTTGAACTCCCGCACTTCTCGCTACTTCCTACGAAATATCACACATTCGTTTGAAAAGTAGTGCATATAATGTAAGACGGCGGGAATATAAATTGCATTTATAATGTACGCAAGCAAATATGAAGTTTATTTCAGTACCCACAAAATTGCGAAATTAAAACCAAAAATAGCTTCATAGAAGTCCCCATATTTTTGTTACGGAAACGAAACATCTGGTATTTGAGAAGTGAAACATTTCAGGTCTTCTTCTTTGCTGCACTTCTCTCAGAAGCATTCCCTTTCCCCCGTGTATTAAATTTTTTTTACAATTATTCATTGAGACTTGCTGGTTCGAGTTTTCGATTGGTTCTCTAATTTTGGAGGAAAAACGTTTTCTCAGAGAATAAAAACAAAATATAAATAATATGACAACCATTTGGCAACAGTTTGGAATTTGTTAAATTTAATTGGGACTCACAAAAGAAAATGGGGATCTCCACGGAAGTAGATAATGCCGGTCGTCCACTAAACAGTTTAGTGAACTACTGTTGGACAAAATTGATAAATGAGATCTTGGCGCAAATCATTTCAATATTTTTTTTTGATAGCCAGATTAAATGTTTCCAATTCAACTGAAGCTATAAGTTGCACTGATATTGCAGTATTTATTTTTTCAGTTTCGTTTACTTTCGTTCACTTTTCCACAAAAATCTCAAGGGAAACTAAAAAATTCAGATTTAGGTTTGACAGGAATTGCAAGTGTAATTGTGTGTTGTGTACAAGAATTTTTTGGATATATGTAGGTATTTGTACAGTTCGTTTAAGCCCATATGACACTAAATTTTTTTTTGCATTTTTCTGCTTTTAAAATGAAACTAGACCAGTACGAAAAATCAGAACGAAAATTCCTGATAGGAGTGAGTGAGTGTATACACACCAACTTTATTGATTTAGACAGTAGACATATAAAAAAAATGCATTAAAAATGTATTCAAATTACATATTTCAGCAACTGGCAGATTTTTTTTTGACATTTCAAGATTATTAATTTGATTTTGATAATATGTGGTTGCTTTGCAAACAATTGCTACCCTTACCGGGAAAAGCTGAGGGTGATTCAATTGAACCTTCATCACAGCAAAGCAGCATCGGCAATGATGACTAAATGTTTTGATGAGGATTCGTTTGATATAGCCCTGATACAGGAGCCTTGGATCTTCAGAGGAAAGATTAGAGGACTCCCAAATAGCATGGCTGAGTTGCATTATGCGCAAACTAGCGGAAGAATTAGGTCCTGTATCTTGGTGAGGCACGGAGTTCAAGCATATAAATTCCCGGATCTGTGCGCCCCAGACCTTGCAACAGTACGAGTAGGATCAGGTGCGGGAAGTTCTGTCATAGCCGGATGATTCTCCAGAACCTCCTCCGACAAGAGAGTTAGAGTCTTTGGTGAATGCATGCAGGAACAGGAACGAGGATCTAATAATTGGTTGTGATGCCAATGCAAATAATACAGTGTGGGGCAGCACCAACGATAATTACAGAGGAGAAGCCTTATTCGAATTTGTATCATGCAAGGATCTAGCTATCTTAAACAGGGGAACAGAGCCAACCTTCGTCGATGTGAGACGAATGGAAGTGATCGATGTTACCCTGTGCAGTAGCCAGATAATTGAAAGAATATCAAATTGGAGGGTAATGGATCAGGCTACATTGTCGGACCACAGAGCCATTTTATTTGATGTTCGCTATGGATCTAAAAGGAAAAAAGATCGGAAATACATCAGAATTCCGAAGAACTCAGATAGGATAGAATACCTTGAAGTGTTGGAGGAAAAACTGAATGTAATGACATTCGGAATACCGAAAAACACTTGGCATGTAGAATCACAGCTGAAGCATCTGCAATCAGCTGTTGAAGTTGCGTACCGAGTGGCTTGTACACCTACTTTAGTGGAAAAACAAGATTCTGCGCCTTGGTGGTGCCGGGAACTTGAAAAGCTTAAAAAGGCTGCGAGGAAGGCCTTCAATCACGCCATGAGGAGGGGAGAACCCGAAGCATGGGATGAATATAAGGCGAAAAAGAAAGAGCTAAACGTTACTCTGCGACGACGTAAAAGGGAGTCATGAAGTCAGTAGACTACAAAAGATTGTCTCGAGAGATCCAGTTTCCAAGATCGGACTCATTCATAATAGAGCGTGGGAGATGGTGGAAACACTGGATCACACAAATGAGGTCTTAATGGAGGTACACTTTCCAGGAAGCTATAAGTCAGATCAGCCCTAGGCTCCAAGGAAACAAGGAGCGAACAGGATCGATAGGACGGAAGCAGAACGAATCGTGACACCAAAAGCGGTCAAGGGTGCGATAGCAACATTCTCACCCTTCAAAACTGCGGGCCGGATGGTATATTTCCAGGTCTAATGCAATGGGGTATAGACGTAATTGCACCAAGGCTCAGGAATATATACGTTGCATGCCTAGCAATAGGCTATATCCCGATAACATGGAGGGAAGCAAATGTGGTCTTCCTTCCAAAACAGGGGAAAAAGGACTACACTACACCGAGGCAAAGTCATTCAGACCAGTCAGCCTAACATCCTTCCTGTTAAAAATAATGGAAAGGGTGATGGTGGACTATATGGAGAGTACTGCGCGCAAGATGTATCCTTTAAATAGTAGACAGCATGCATACAGGGTAGGTATGTCTACAGAAACAGCGCTACACCAAGTAGTACGCGTTGCGGAGGAAGAGCTAAATACCGGGGGCATTGCGATGACCACTATAATGGACATTGAAGGTGCCTTCGATAAGATATGCTTTGAAAGTCTGAAACAAGCCTTGGAAAAACGTAGGGTTAACCCACTGGTGGTAAGATGGGTGGACAATATGTTGAATACAAGGGCGATTAATATTCAGACGGGAACCTCAAAACTCAGAGGAAGGGTTAGCAGAGGTTGCCCACAAGGAGGTGTTCTCTCACCCACACTGTGGAATATCACTGTGGACTCTCTTCTCGACAGACTCGAGGCGACGGGCATTCACACAGTAGGATATGCCGACGATATAGCAATAATGGCCAGAGGAAAATTCATGGACGTCACCGCATCTATCATGAGGGACGCACTCAGAGTGGTTGAGCGGTGGTGTCTGGAACAAGGGCTCTCCATTAATGCGGCGAAAACAGATCTAATAGTCTTCACTAGGAAGAGGAAAAATCTGGAATTTCGGCTCTTAACACTTTTCGGATCGGAACTAACAATGATTAAGAAGGTTAAGTATCTGGGAGTCTATCTAGATACTGGACTTACTTGGAATTACCATGTTGAGGAGAAGGTCCGGAAGGCAAAAAGGGTACTACATCAATGCAAACGTGTATGTGGACAGAGGTGGGGACTCTCGCCTAGGTCAGCATACTGGATGTATACGATGATAACTAGACCCATCATCACGTACGCCTCGGTTGTATGGTGGGCGAAAGCCCCCTCGGGGGCCGGTATCTATTCAGAAGAGCTGGAACTTGCCCGTCACATTAGCCTCGGGAAATACACTTCAGTATACCAGGCTGAGATGATTGATTTGCTTTATGCGTTGGACTACTTGCTTGAGTGTCAGGTGGAAGGAAGAAATATCCTTATAGCACTGGACAATCAGGCGGTGATCAGATGCATGGAACAAACAAACATCACAACATCACTGGCACTGGAATGTGTACTTAAACTCAATAAGTGTTCATCTAAAAATGAAGTAACACTGACTTGGGTAAGAGGACACATAGGGATCGAAGGCAATGAAAAGGCGGACTCCCTTGCAAAACAGGGGTCAACTGAAAAGTTGCTGGGACCAGAACCATTCTCTTCAATTGGCAGAGGAATGGTTGAACAGCTTATCCACAAATGGATCACGGCAGAACACCTGAGAAGGTGGTCAACCGTGGAACAATGTAGACAAGCCAAATGGCAATAAAGTGGCCGACCTGCTCCACTCAAAGAAGGGTTCTAAGCATGAGTCGAGGAACATTGAAATGGGTGGTGGTGGCTTTGTCTACAGGACATGGTAATTTCAGGTATCACTTAAGGAAAATAGGCCTTATAGAGGATGAAACTTGTAGACCATGCCTGGAGGAATCTGAGACAGCGGCACATATACTGTGTCAATGCCCGGCATTGGCTGGCAGAAGAATGAGGATCTTGGGACATCAATGGGTCGAGACCCAGTCGATGAAACGGATCTCCCATAAACAGATGCTGGCGTTAACACTAGGAATTGAGCCCAGAGAAGAACTGTGGAGAAATGAAGAGAGTCTCTCTGAGTAAGATTTACAGTGGTAGAGAGACGAAAAGAGACCCGACAATGGTGGTCTGATTCGATTATCTCCCGAAATATATTGTATATATATATTGCTACCCTTTTCGTAGTACACTTTCAGTCTCTTTTACACACCGCTGACTTTTCAACATGATAAAAATGAGGAAAAAATGTTAGCTCAAAATAAATGTCAAATTCGAAGCATTTGCTGAGTTTGGAGTGAATAAAGCTTCTACTCAGATCGGTATGAATAAAACGTGACAGACAAAGCAATTGCTAAGAGAATTCCAAATCCGCTATTTTTTTGACTCTGAGCAATTGCTTAATATCTTGTACGCACATTTTTTACAGAAAGCAATCTAAGTCCTGTGAGTTTTTTCCTGTTATATAGGATGTCCAGATTAACATTTCAAACACCTCTCTTTAATTCAAAGTTCTTTCTATCAAAAAATAGGTCATACATCCGATGATCGGATTCAATTTCCGACACCTCTGGAGAAGAAATCATACATCACCAAGCTATTTCACAAGCAAAATTAATGTTTCCAGATGAAATTGGAGCTCATGTTGCAGTATTTATTTTTTTTTTCAATCTCATTCACTTTCCCACAAAAATCTCAATGGAAACTTAAAATTTTTAATTTATTTGACAGGTTTAACAGGAATTGTAACGCATATACTTTTAAATGGCTACAACTTTTCACTTCACGCGAATGCTCATTTTTATTCTCACGACCCGATGTTCATTATAATTACATCTCGCAGTACCAAGAGCGAAAATGTTTACGCGAAATTGTTGGATTTATTTGTCCATTATTTTCCTTTAATTAAAACTTGCTCTCATGTATCACCATTTGTTTCTTTTTTCCAATTAGGTAATTTTTTGCTTTGGAATTTTATAAAAAGGAAAACTTCCCAATATATTTACTGTCTAACCATTATGACATATTTTACTATGAAGAAATTATATTTGCGAAACAGTACTCGTAAATCCTTTCTCAAATATTACCTGCTGCCATAAAAGCCCTGAATACACCAACAACAAGATCAAAGTTGTAAAACAATGCCGGAAATCTCTTTACGGGATTGCGGTCAGATGTTCAGTAACCCTGTGCTGGGTTCCAGGTGTCAGCGACATTCCGGGCAACCGCAAAGCGGACGAACTAGACAGACAAGAAGTGGCCTTCACTTAACCAACTATAGTGAACCATGCGCTCCAATTCAAACTATTAAATTCTTCTTATTCAAAGAGGCAATAAGGGTCGCAAGCAATTGGAACAGTATAAATACCTGCGCCACTTCGGTTATACCCTTCGTATGTCCGAAACAACGCGTCACTCGGTCAGACTCACCTTTTGACCAAGTTGAGACCCCTAACAACATGCGTAGTAAACAGACCGATTACTGCAATCACCACTACTACTACGCTTTACATTAGTATCTGATAAGATGCGAGAGGATACAGGCGAGGGTCTAACCGTTAGGTTACCACCCACCTATCCGAAGGCACACTGTCGACAGGTCACCACCTCCTTGGCCAACCATATTCAACCTCAAGTAAGGTACGCAACGAAAGGGCGGATCTACTAATCACCGATTCTGATGCAACCGGCTTACGTCATTTTGACGAGATTTTGGGAACATTATAGCCGAAGACAAATCGCCACAAGTAATACACAAATAATGCGCCACTAGCATGTCCGGCATAGATAACACTGGCCTTCTCCACCCCTTCCACTAACTCATGTGGTATCACAAAGGTCCTAAACTAATTTGGTCTAAGTGTGTCTTTCCAGACAGCCACCTCACCAAACCTAACCTTACTTTTGATATTATCCAAAATAATATTGTTCTCTTAACACGTTTCCGCTTATTACGGCTATAGACGTCATATTTCGAGGTTCATAAAAACAAATGCCGGCTATTACCTACGTTTGAGTTTTGTGTCCCTAATCATTTTTCTACTATTCAGTACGATACCATACTATGTGGCAGCACTTATTACATTTAAGTTATGTTCGAATGTGTTAAATTTTCCTTTAAAATGGGAAATCCAACGGAAATTTGAATTTGAGGAATGACTGCATTCATATGCAGTCATATTCTTCATTTGAACTAATGCATGCTGGAAAAAAGTGTGATTTTTATTCCGCTTAAAATAAATTTAAAAATTAATATGTATGGGATTTAGGAAGTAATTATTCTATTTAGGTTTTTTGAATGCAAAATCATGGATGAAGTTATTGCCCGTGAAGTTATTTCCCTCCACCTTTTAAAAATACTTGAAGAAGTCAAGAGTAACTGCTTATCACATTTAAAATTGAGCGCTAACGTATTGAAGAACAGTCGTGTGCGTGTGGATTTGTTGTATACAAGAATGTGTACCTACCATACATTTAAAGAAATGTCAATATTTTTGTGATGCAAACACCTTGTTTTTAATATGTTTGATTTATTTTGTTTGCAATTTTTTTAATTCAAAGTAAACATTTTAGTGGGCTTATCGAAATTATTTTTAGAATAACAAAGTGTCTATCTAAATATTTTGTATTCTGTTTATGGATTCCGCTCATCTCTTGGGACATTCCAGCTAGGTAAATAGCAGCTTATATAGAATTTTCTACGCCTAACACCCGGTTAAGTGTGTGTATATGCAATTTGCACTCGGTTAATAGATCTGTTTGGTTCGACTTTCAACACAATCGTGCCAATTGAGACGACTGATATCTAATTCTTTTGTTATGATTATCACATACTATAATAGTATCCGTATACAAGTCACAATCATCATTAAGTGAGCTATTGGGCGCATGCTTATTTTTATAACAATGCATTTATTTAAATCCATCAGAGAAAAGACTTGAATGTCTTGGGATCTATAGTGATTTGTTTGGAACGTGGATTATAAGGCTTAACGCGATGATGACAATAAATATGTGGCTCGAGTCACGTAGATAAAAAGTGTATATTTAAGTGGATATTTAAGCCCAAGATAGCTTTTTATACTATAAGGATTTGAAATCGTACGGCAAGAGCACGTGCACATGCACAGAGTGTCCCTCTGTACGTGATAGCGAAGGAATTCAAATTTGGGACTTTTGGAGTATACTATGACACGTTCAAAATTAGTTTTAGTGCAAAAATTCACAATAGCGACTTCATGTGTTCCTACTTTCTTGATTCAAAGTGTTTCGGTTATTTGAAGTCGTTCTCTTCTTCTGTAGAAATTAGCTGAATTTTTTGACAATTGACACAAAAAAGAGAGAAAGAAAATCAATTTAAAATAAAATATGGAAAATTATGGAATTCCTACGCTTAAACAAAATTGTGTTGAATGCCACTTTAAAGGCCTAGTAAAATTAAAAAAAAAGGGTGAACTATGAGACAAGGTAAGCAAAAAGCTGGTTTAAATAAAGTCGTCCGTGAACGAGCATTACGTGTTTCATATGCAAAATCAACTTACGAGTAATTCGGTGCACGGAAGTAGCGATTCGACCCCATGGTATACCCAACACAAAAAGTATCAAAGCATAAGAAATAGAGTGAGCACTTAAAAACCCAACAGAATAAACTCCTATAAATAAAAGAGACTACTTTTGAGAAACTCATATGATATTTCCGCAGAAATAATTAATAATTGCGCTATCTAGGGACCGTTCCAAATTGGATTTGAATGTGTTGGTTAGACGCGCTGTGACTCCATTCAGGTGGTCCATACAATGCCAGCAATGGTCTATAAGAGAATCCACTCTCCACGGATCGGCTATTAAATGTTCACGAACTAAATGAAACGGGACTTAAAAAGAAGATGTATATGAAAATGAGATGGTCTATTTTTGGTCTTTTTGGGTTTATTTATAAACCAAAATTTGTTTGAGAATGATTATACCGTCTATATTGTATTACGAACGTAAACTCAAATGTATACCTTTCTTTAACAATTGTCAGTTGTCACCCGCAATTAAACACGAAACCTAAATATTTAGGTTGCGTAATGGAAAGCCGGCCAGTATCCAGGAACAATGTAACATTAGAACAGGAAATATTGGAATTTGTCGATTCACGAAATTTAGCATACCTTTGTAGAATCCACATGTACATGAACTCTTTCCGCAACCTTCAATTGCTTGACAACAACCTTTTAGAAGAACATGGTGGTCTAAAGGCCCTAGGGTAAAAAAGGACTGGAGGTCCCTTGGGCCCTGGTCCCTACTTATTTTCCAAATAAAATGGAAACATTTTTTCAGTCGAATTTTTCAATAAATAATTTTTTGTGAAACCAAGTAAATTCTTTTAGCAAACATATAAAATATAATCGAAAACAAGAATAATAATAAATTCAATTTTAGCGTTAACGAACGGAACCTTCCGATCTTTTTTAGAAATACTATCGTTGATGATTTCGTTGAAATCAAGTTCCTGGAGTAAATCACCTTCAATGTTAAGGAGAGAAAGCTTTGATAGATTGGTAGTAGAAAAACTCCATAGATTGGTCTTTTCCAAAGTCCTTTTTGTACAAGTCGACCAAAGATACGAATCGAACTAACTCATTACCAAGACTAGGTTCCAAATTATCCATGGCACGTGTAATCGTAACTTAAGAACCGTAAATGTTTATCCTCGGCACTCGTATGGATTCATGCTATTGGTTTGGTTTGTATAAATTATCTATAGCTAGTTTTTGAGTGAAAGTTTAGCCAGATCTTACAATACATTCCTTTGCTATTTTTAGTATGCAACATGTAAGTAACTGTAACATGACATTACATATTCCAATATTAGCATATTTTTCTGGACTGCCCCGCATAACCGGTTGCGAGCGGTTGAATGAAAACCTGTCCACTGAACCACTTATCTGTGCAGCTATCGCACAATGGCGCCAATATTGCACTTCACTGTAATTATTTCTCATTATAGTACTAGTACGTAGGTACGCCACGTTTTAAAATTTCGAAAAATGTCAGTAGGTAATGCACTTTACACTCTTTACTTACTTACGTAATTGCAGTCCACTCTCTGTCACAACTAAATTTTCTACTTACGTCAAACAGTCGTTTTGCTATAGAACCTACAAACTTGCACCAACAATTCAATCGGTGTCAATTTTCTGTTCTTTGATTTTGCAATATGCGCCAACGCCAGCGGAGCAGCCAGCCCTCCGTTTGCGAGTTGCAATTGAGTTCAATAAATCTCGCGAGTCATCTTCAGTCAGTAATTGGACCAGTTCGAAGCAGTTATTTCGCTCGATTCGATTGACAAATAAGTGAAAATACTTTTTAAGTTCGAACGAGTGCCATACAAAGTTGTTGGGTAAATTTCCAAGATTTAATCATTCAATTGAGGCAACGTTTGCATGCGACGTACTTAGGGCGTAGAGTGTTCGAAAACGTTTTACTTTTTGGGTCAGGGCTGTAAAACAATTGTCAGTCGTGGAATTTTACCGCTTATCCATCAGGAGCCCTTAAAATTAATTGCTATGCCATTGACCTCAAATTCGCTGAACAGAGACGAATCGGAAGTAGGAAATGTGGGATACAATGTGTGACAGTGTGACTGCTGAGTCACACGTGATGGCTTTGAAAATACACCGGTCGTGCCTGCGATTTGCATGACCATGAAGCTTGGCCATCAATATCATTGTCACCCAACAGCTATAATACGTTTTCCACTCAACTGACCCTCCATTGAACATAATCCAAACGACATTCTTAGAACGTATCTAAACATAATCAGTCAGTTACCCTAGTCCCTGACATCGATTTTCATGCGACGACAATCGCATTCCTATATACCCACGACCCACCTAGATAGGTACGAATGTGTGTGCATAATTACTTTTTAGCGCACGTACGAGTATTTCATTTCAAAACATCCAATTGTGGTGGAAATGCACAGATGCACACTTACCGACTGTAACCACATACCTACTGATCAAAGTGCAAGCGAGTTGTGTCTACGAGTAGATAGGTATTCGTTTTTAGTCAGTCACCATTAGAACCATTACCGGTATACGTTAGATCTGGTTGAGTAATTTTAGTTTAAAACTATCTGTCTGAATGTCTGATGCTGTACCGCTTGCAATAACTCATAAGTTGTCCCAGAGGCTGTATTTCTTGGACTTCGATCGTACGAACGTGATTGGTATAAAAGAATTGGAACTTGAATGAGCAGTACTCGAACAATCAAACCGTTGACGGAGAACTAAATGTCATTCCCTGTAACACATGGGGAAAAAAACACAGTAATGAATTACAAATGTACCGCGTGGCGTAAGACTGGGTGTGGCTTTTTCGAATCGCGCCCTGAAGACAGAATATTTCGTAGTTCGCAGAGTGTGAGGGATGGTCTCGGTAGAGCGGGGTAAGTCTCTATTTCAAGGTCAAGGGTTTTCAGTCGGCCATGTAGTAGTCGGTGGAAGAACTACTTCGGTAGAATAGAGCCTTACTTTGTACACGTGCGCTTGATCACCGCAAAGAAGCGGGCTTTTCTGCTTGTAATAGGTCGAAGTTTCAGCGCCTTAAAGTTGGACTGTGGCGCGCACAATTGGAAGGCGACTTTTACCAACTTGGTGTGAGTAACTAGATGCTAGATAGGGTCCGAGCTGGCAGGAGGGGATTGTTGGTTGAGGTCATGGTTCTTCCCGGACTGTAAGCGCCCCTAAAACTTAATTAAAGTACGATTAAGGTTTAATTTCTGCCGAGTTGTTATTGTCAAAATTTATGCAGAGCCGAGGTAGATAAAGTTCCCCTATACTACCTCAAAGCTGTGGTTGTGCATGATAGTGCTTGGATTTGCCTCATAATGTCATTTTTGCTGCTTCCACTGCTATAGGTATTACCAAAAGCAAACGCACCAATGACAGATAGCTCTGTTCTAGCACTTGTGTCAATATCATCCGTATAAGCATAGGTAATTGAACAGACTTTTGAAAGATCAGGACTTGTTTGTTGTCCCGTTAGTTTCAGCGAGTCGTCCACTCTTAACTCCTTTTTTTAAGGTCGGAGGTTTCGATGACTACCCAACCGACATATGGATGGGTTTTGCAAATGGATGCCGATGCCGAAGCTAGACATGACTCTGTTCTTTAAATGCTGTCAGAGGCTGCTTTAAAGTCGATGGTGCGGATTGATCTGCATTGTATTTTTATTTTTTCATGATAAATGTCTAGGTATCGGAGATGAATTTTTCTGGCCTAAAACTGCATTAAAAGGGGCCAATCAGGTGATTTAGTGAGGGTTTCAGGCTAATTCTGAAAAGTCGCGTAGTATATTAACACAAAAAAGTAACAGAAAAACTCTTTGTAGAACAGAGCTTTACAAAATGTAGCTTACATTTTTTAAAGAGTTACATTTTCTAGGAACACGTGCAAGAATTAGCTCGTTTCCCGATTTAATTACTGTCATGAACCTAGCCTTGCCTTTATCTATGATTATTTTCTTGTGTGACCAAGTTGTGCACTTTAAAATTAGCATTTCAACTTCAATGCTGCATACAGCATACCTAATAATATTGTCACAGCAATTAGTCTTTAAGTACCTACCTTGTTAGTTGCATGCGACATAATTCCACGAACGAATTCATCAGGAACGTAACACGTAAAAAAAAACTCAAGCAAAGTTACATTGTCACGTGCGGTATGGTTTTTCACAGTAAGCGTTTTATTTCGTTCGACCAGCCATCGAAAACCGCATACAGAAGCTCTCATTCAGCAATGGAATTTTCCACTGGCAGACTCGCTGTATACACAATGGAGAATGAGAATCTAAAATTAAATAACGATATACAAAAAATGAACAAAACGAACACCGAACGAACTTTTTCTCATTTTCGCAATGTTGCTGTTGTTTTTTTTTTTCCTCGTAAAGTGCGGTGTGAAACACACATTGGCCATTCATAAGAAGACATAGCAGAGTACAGAGAGAGAAAAAATTATAGAAAATATATAATCGTTCAGTAACAGATCATGCGACACCCTAAGAAGAGTTGGATTTTAAATGAATTTTTAAGTTAACCATGGTACGCTGCTCGAGGTAAACTAAATTTTAGCTGGGGTGTCAGTACCAGGGTTGCCAGTGGCTTGTTGGCTTTAGGCGCCCAAACATTCAAAAAATGTAGCCCAATATCGTTGCCCTGAAAGTAGCCCAAATATCGTTGAAAATAAAAGTCAGTTCTTGTATTTTATTATGAAACATTTATTTTTATTTAACGAAAACAAAACAAAATATCACAATGACTTGCTTATAAATTAAAGATCTTGAACATTTTGTAGGTATACCTATATATTATATTATGATATGTAGAAAAAACTTAAATAAAAAAATCACAAAGATATGATAGCTATTTTGGGTTAATATTCATCCTCATCATCATCACTAACCCCAGCATAAATGTCTGACGTAAATTTGCTTATCATTTCTGATGTCTTTGCAACATACATTTTTTACTGTTGAATCGATGCGTAAAGCTTCAAGAGACTCCGTCGACAATCTGTATCGGGTTTTGGTCTTTATGGAATTCATAAAAGAAAACGCTCGTTCTACTACAGCATTGCTTACTGGAAGTGTCAGTAATTGGATGGCAAACAAACTTAAATCTTTAAAAATTACTTAAGTCCAAAAATGTTCTGGATTTTGTGGTAGGTATCACGAGAGGAAACACAACTTTCCAGTCAAATACTAACAATTTATTCCATTGATCCTCCAAAAGTTCAATGTAGGATGTGTTTCTCTTGTCCTGTGGAATCTTCAATCGGAAGATCTCTGAAGCTCCGACGTATAACGAAAAATGCGGGTTCGTTGGAAAATGTTTTTTTTTTTTTTTGTTTTGTGAAAGAATAAAACAATTTAAAATAACAAAGCAGAAAATACAACGATATGTAGCCCAAAATTGCGTTGGGCGCTCATGGAAGAATTTGTATCGTTTTTTAAGTAAAAAGATAGCCCAAAATACGATAAAGCGCCCAATCTGGCAACGCTGGTCAGTACGTAACTTGATACAATCGAGCTCTGGCAGCACCTAATTTGTTTCAATCGATTATCCGTGAGTGAGTATTTTAAGTAGCTCTAATGTACTTAAAATAAAAACCATTATGAACCTACGAAATATCCCGTTTGAGAGTTCGACCAAAGACAAAGGTTAGTTGTTATTATTCAATTTTTTTGCGTCATTTTTAAAGGAGAATAATCTGAATCAATTTTTCATTTTTATTTCCATTTTTTTGTTTTTTCTAGGTTTATAAAAATGGAAGATGAATACACAGCCCACAATTTTTCAACAAAACACTGACCTGCCCCATACAATTCTCCTTTTTTGACAAGTCACTTTAATTAAATTTTTGTTATTTTTTTTTTGCTTATAGGAAAACGAAAAAGGCATTAGTAAAATGGAGAGAATATGGAGAAGGACGATGATCTCATTTTCGTGACAGACAGCAATTTAAATTATTAAAGGCTTTGTCACAAACCGGAAATATTTAAGAAAATTGTCAAGTGTGAAATTGTCGACTTTGGCGAGTCTAGTAAGTTTGGAAAGAACGTCGGACAGTGCGTGTTCTGTCCATAAACTAAGTAGGTATATAATAGACCGTCAGCTCAGCCAACTTAGGAGAATTTGCCCACAAGCTGTTCTCCGTGTTCTCTTATGCGGACCCATTCTCTTATCATCCCACCTTCAACAACTTCAGTTACAATTTACAAAAATTACCATCTCAGGAATGCATATGTTCGTAAATAAAAGAAAAAGAGAATAAACACCAACGTTTTACTTCAACAGCAGAAGTCGTATAAAATATATATTTAAAAAATTGACAGAGACTTTGACAAGTGTGGAAAATAATGTAAAACTTATCATCAGTTGCCTGAACCTGAATTGACCAGATTATTTTTAGTATATACCCGCCAAAGTAGAAACTGGTAAAAATGAAAAATATGCCAACAGGTCATAGGGAGAAAATGGAGTGTTACTAACTAATTGCCATTTGACTTATGTGTGTTTGTGTACTTATTCACAAGTAGTATAGCGTGACAACTGCAAAAGGGATCTATAATATATAAATAATAAAAAAAGAAAGCAACAGATATGACGGAGTTTTAAAAATTTGGTCGATTATTTATTGACAGTGAGACACCACTGATATGGCTGAAGAGGTAAACGGCAAAAGGTTTTACATCTTTAACGTGACATTCAGGAGCCGTAGTGGTTAACGCAGTTAAAATCATTTTCTATCGTGAGGTTCCTTTCAAAGGGAATACTTTACTCGAAAAAAGTTTTTGCTTAAGCTGATATGCTGGTAAGTAACTCCGTCTACTTTGAAACGTTTTACTGGTAGGCCACCCGCTCCAGCAGCCTTGCTGGACTTGAATATGGAATTACTGATTTATGACTATTATCTTTCGAATCGCTACGTTTTTGGAATCTAGTCGATATTAAATGCAAAATTAGGCCCCTGGTTGAACGGATCACTCTTACTGACAGCGGTTTGTTAAAAGTCGTAATTCCAATTCCTCCAGCAAATAATCTACCACCCATCTTCTGGAATTCTATATTATTTCACTAAGGTTTATGTTCACAAAAAATTTATTGGGAGTTCCTACTTTTTTGAAGAGAGTCAACGAGAATACTCACTAGGCGAAACTAGTAAAAAATAAAAAGTGCTTGGCATTTTTTTTGTTCATGTTATTGTTTCTTATTCGGTAATCCATACGAACAGAGGGTCAACGCCATTTCCATTTGAAATAGTTATTTTCTGCTATTCAACGTTTAAAGTCAGATTTCGTAGTTTTAAACATCCCCGAAACAAGGGGATGGTCAGAAAAATGTTTCATATAATTTTGGCGAAAAACTAAAAAAATATCCTCGGTTGGATTTAGGTGTATTGTTTTTTTTTTTTTATTATTATTATCTGTATGATGACGGCGAATTTTAATTTTGCGCCATTACAAACGCAATATATAGTAGCAAATTTAATGTTCTCAGCATCAATAAAAATTACCACTCACCTTAACTAAATTAAATAGAATTTCCGACATGTCGCTGAAGATGCAATTTAAAAATCCCATTGCTGAGTGACGCGCTCCACTGAAATGTGACGCGACATTCACTATGTGTTAGATACAAAGTGTCATATACTTAAATAAACGTTATTGATTGCCTGCCGGCGCGCAGTAAAATTGATTTCAAAAGTCAGTTCATTTGTAGTTTCCACCTTCATACGAAATAAAGTAAAATTCACTTAAAATAAATTCAAGGTGATGTTTGAAAATGATTTTTTGTCAAGCACATGCCTTTGATTTCATCGATTGTTTCTTTACTAGCTGCTGCCAGCGTTCAGCAAAAAATTAAACCATTTCTGACAATTTCTATTGACCTGTTGTTAGAAAACGTCAACGTCGATCAAGAAGCTGGCCATTACAGGTTCGTCCCTGCATCGCATTTAAGTGAAATACTTGCATACGTTCTTTATAGAAAGTAGAGATGCTCCATCTGCTCTCCTAAACCAAAACAACGCACGACGAGGCTAATTTCCATCTGAACAGAAACGTAAACAAACAAAATTCTCACTTCTGGGGACTAAGAATCAAAGAATCAAAGTCACTGCATGGTACGCCATTCAAGCCAGAGGTATCATCGGCCCTAATTTTATTCGAGAACGTCTTGATGTTTAACACCGCAATTTGATCAATTGGGAATGGAGGCCATGTGGCTTCACCACAGACGCAGTTCGTGCGACAATGGACTTTTGAAGGATGAGTTTCCTTATTGCCCTTTTATGTCTCGTTTTACACTGGCCGGCAATATCGTCCTATTTGACAGCACCAAACTGTTTTCTTTTAGATTTTTTTAGGTCACGGAACAAACCACAGACTCTGGACTAAACTAATTGCCCGAGAACTTCACTAAAACAACTGAAAAAGACGGTAAGCCCACTAAACCAATTTCATCTTCAAAAAGTATCAAATAAAATTAAAAACCAAAGGAAAGTAAATCCGACTGCTTTACAGCTGTCAAAGTTGATAAAAGATAAACAGTGTGATGGAAAGAATAAAATATTAAAACAAAATAGATTATTTTATTTAATTAGATTATTAATTCTTAGTTTTTAATCTCGGTGTACAATTAAAAGACGTATGTCGCTGTCGCTGAAAAAAATCGAAAAAGGAGAATGTGACAGTTTGAAGTAAGAAGGTTGACGTAGTGAAGAACTTTCTGTTGTTGCGGCTCTGTCCGCAAAGAATGTTGTGTGCGACACAAAGGTATACATCCCTAGCACCTTAATGGTTGTTTTTTTTTACATGCCCCAAAACAAATAAAAAAAGCAGTACCTACTTTTCCGTAACAAATCCCGTGATTCCAAAGTTATAACCCTCCTCAACCAAGCTATCTTGAAGATTGAGAAATATTTTTGACATATTTCATACTATTCTATATTGTGACACCTCACTCCCAGCAGATTGGCAAACTAAAAACCAGTTAACGTTGTTTTAAGGTCACTGCAACATGGATGGGATTTCACATTCCCAATCCCAAGTGCACCAGTTATTCCAATGAATAATTTTCAAATGCTTTTCATTCATTCAACTGCACGTGCAGCATAAATACGTGGTTTAAACTAGCCACGTCTGTTTGTGTAAAGTGGCCGAGTACCGGGTGACCTTTAGATAATTGAATACATACCTTCACAGCGCCGGATATTCAGAAATCCCCTAGACACCGGACTGTCTGAATGAGTTGTTGTCAGTGGGCGAGATAATTCTGAAAATGAATAAAATGGAATAAATGTAATACAGTTTTCAATAGTTGCACTGTTACCAACTTGTGATTTTCGCACGTCAAAAATAAGGCCATCACACATATTTTTAAGACGTGGTTTTGTGCTGTCATTCTCAGCTTGCCCAGTTGTTGCTGATAAGATGCATTCTTAACTTTCTGCTACCTACTTTGATTAAATAAGACGCCCAAGTGCGTGTATGGTAAATATCAACAGAAATTAGCTTTACTATGCTATTACTACAGTTGGAGAAATCAACAGATCTTAGAGGCTAGTGACGCATTTGTTAGATATTCTGAAAATGTTAACATAGCACCTTACTTTAGGTAGGTAACTCAAATTTATAGCCTTGCTATTTGGTTTGGTTTTTATTTGCCAAATAGATTTAAGAAATGTGTCATAGGAATCTACGTTGTCGTATTTGATTACAAATAGAAATTAAAAATAACCAGAAAATATTTACTTTTACGGTAGCAATAAGTCGTAATTAAGATTAAATCAGGAATAGTTTTTTTTTTTTTTTCAGAAAACCAAACATTTTTAAAGATATGTGTGAAAGTCCGTTCCGTGATGGATAGGGGGGCATACCACACTTTTTCGGAGATTGCAGAAATAAACAGGAGCACCACTAACATATTTATGCTCTATTTAAATCTCATATGAAAGAGACCAAAAGGAATGAAGATACGGTGCAGCAGGTCAAACACCTAATACCGGCTTAAAGTCTTCGAGATACACATATAAAAGTATCGGATATTAGCGCTGATGCATCTGGACCCCAATTCTCAAATCATCAAATCAAAAACCAATATTCAAATTTAAATTGGTTTGGAATTATTATTTTCGATTAGGCATAACGGAAATATACCAAATTATTCGAGAGCCCCAAGATTGCTTTGAACTCTCTGATACAAAGTTTATAAAATTATTTCTTCTAAATAAGCGCTTGGCACAGGAATTCATCGATTTCTCGGCTCCGCATATGCTTGACCAATTTAAATCAAACGATTTAACAGCTCAAGAAAAAGTAAGTATAATAAAGGGTTTCAACAGGGACGCTACAAAAGTAGAGCGACAGGGACAGCAAACGACGCCGAACTTGCCGCTCTTTAGACATTTCTCTTCAGTAAGGTTTGCCATTTCATGATGGAAAGATATACGAGCCAACAACGAGTCGAAATTATTAAAATTTACTACCGAAATTCGGAGTCAGTGGCCTCAATGTTAAGAGCGCTACGTCCAATTTATGGTCGCCATAATCGTCCTAGCAGATCAACAATTGAGCGTCTAGTGGAAAAATTTGAATCCACAGGCACAGTACAAAATGTTGCCGTGCCAGTGAGATAAAGAAGTGCCCGTAGTGTCGAGAATATTGCTGCCGCTGAGGCTTCAGTTGAAGAAAGCCCAAATGTGTCTCTCACACTTCGTTCTCAAGCGTTGGGCATCTCTGTGACGTCGTTGTGGCGAATTTTGCGAAAAGATCTTGGCCTACATCATTACAAGATTAAATTGACGCAAGAACTGAAGCCGCTTTACCACCAGAAGCGTCGTGTGTTCGTGAATTGGGCTGAGCAACAACTTGAAAATGATTCGGATTTTCATCGAAAAATCATCTTCAGCGATGAGGCTCATTTCTGGCTGAATGGCTTCGTCAATAAACAAAATATGCGGTATTGGTCAGGCAGCAATCCACACGTACTCCATGAGTCATCATTGCATCCCGAAAAAATTACGGTTTGGTGTGGTTTGTGGGCCGGCGGCGTCATTGGGCCGTACTTCTTCCGTGATGATCAAGACCGGCACGTTACTGTGAATGGGAATCGCTACCGCTCAATGATAACCGAATATTTTTGGTCCCAGTTGGATGATATGGACTTGGAGGACATGTGGTTCCAACAGGACGGCGCCACAAGCCACACAGCGAATGTCACAGTCCATTTATTGGAAACCAAGTTTGGAGAACGTGTTATCTCACGAAATGGTCCAGTCGCTTGGCCGCCTCGGTCGTGCGATTTGGCGCCGTTAGACTATTTCCTGTAGGGCTACGTCAAGTCTATGGTCTATGCCAACAAGCCAGCGACGATTGATGAGCTTCGTACGAATATCGAACGTGAAATTGCAGCAGTATCGGCCGATTTATGCTTGAAAACCGTCGAAAATTGGGTTCAGCGTCTGGACTTCTGCAAGCGTGCCCGTGGTGGCCATGCAAAAGAAATCAAGTTCCATACATAATGGCATCGAACGTACTTTCACAGGAATAAAGAATTTGATTGATATCCGAAACCGTTTTTGTTTTATTTACTTTTGTAGCGCTCTTATTGAAAAACCCTTTATAAAAGCTTATTTAATCGGTGTTGAAGAATCAGATATGTTTTCAGATTTTGTGTTCCCTTCGATTTTTTGCAGTTGGAAGTCGCCAAACTGCATAGGAGATAACCCCTATGAGCCAATCGTGAGCAAGCAATTCCGTATGCGAGACGGATATCCGCATGGAAAAGGCAGACGAGTACAATTCAAAGAGAAATGTTTTTCGCATCACATCGGAGAATTTGACAGATAAACTTATGCGAGAATTTTTCAGAATTGGGATCCTGCTATAATGTTGTCAAATTCGGATCCTCACAATCCGCGCATATAGATATAATCAGACACTAAATTTAATTGATTTATGTCTCTTTTAATTAGTGAGAATAAAAGTTAGGTATTTGTTCAAATAGTTATTAACAGCACTGGAGAGTGTCAGAAAAGCTACAAACATTGTTATACCTTGTAAAGGGTGTCCAGTGAGTGTGTGGCTTAGTGATTATATGTTGGACTACTAAGCGAGGGGTCCCAGGTTCGATTCCATCCTATGGCTTTCTTCCACTGCGCCGTCTCTCGCGAACGTCTGAAAAACATCCGAGAGTATTGCGGTCATGAAAGGGTTCTCAATTGGCTGTTTGGACTCGGAATACAATTGTTGATCCCTTCCATTCGTCCCAAAAAAAAGAACTCACACCAAACGAAAGGATGTAATGAGTTAGGCCTAGGGGTACCTACGGACCTGTTGTGCCAACTATTTATTTATTTATTTTTTCACCTGCGACGATCTCGAAAGCGGAAAGTGCAGTGTACTATCTGTAAGTGCCAATCAATTTTTGCAGCTTCCGATGCTTCCGCTTTCTCTATTTGTAAGAGCACTGCCGTGATTCCTAAAACGTGTAAGGTAATTGCTTGGGACGGTTGCATTATGACTCAGAAACAGCCTTATTATGATATCTTGGTTGAGAGTAAGCTTTCGCTCATTACTTAGGCCTTCAATGGGTCCGTTTAATAATGATATATATATTTTAGGACACAATGAATCGTTAATGGGGTCAAGAAGCGTTTATTATTTTAGATCGTCACTTCATAAATCTGTTCCTTTAGCGACCCGAATTTTATATTTCTAAGGCGTAATGATCTTCTACCAAAAATTTGCTATACTTATTAGCAGATGCATCCTACTTTCCTCTGATTTTTGCAATCCAATAAAGCAGTGATGGGTAGGGTTTTCAACGACTATAAATTAAATAAAAATCATTAGCCCCACTGTACCCAAGTAACAATTTTACTTCGGTAAGGTTCAAATTTGTAATTTCTGTAGGCAACAGCTTCGATAGAGCTTCTATAGTCTTTGTTAAACGAAGCTGATCTATTTCGAAGCAATTGTTTCGATAATAACTTCAGTAAGTCCTTTACGAAGCATATACATAGGCTTTATCGAGGGATATGGAATTAAGCTTCGATAAGATCTCTATTAGACATCTGAAAATGTGTCTGGAGATGTGTGGAAAGTGAATTGCTTCGATAAAGCTTGTGGTTCGAAGCGCTTCCTAGAAGCTTCTGTAGAGCTTCTGACCGAAGAAATTATAGAAGCAATGAACTGTCATGCAGTCAACCGCTTGCGATTGGAAGCTGTACAGAAGCACTTACTCGTACTTCCTCCTAACTTACATATGGAGGCTTTATAGAGGTAAAAAATAATTTCATATGAAATGAATCAAAGCTGTCTAAAGGAGCCATAATTAATGAATCAAAATATGTCAGTAATGTGATTTTAAATAAACACTTTTCGCCATGAATAAATAAGGGTAACCCTAAATGTCTTGCTTACAACTTCGGTCGAGTAAGCTGCAAGTTTATTGCAAATCTTAACCAAACTCTAAAATGTACCAAGTAGCTCAGATTTAGCACTGCTACAGCATTATGACGAATAAGCCTAGGGGGTAGTGTATTGGCCTACTACGCAACAGGACCTATGGTCGATTCTCAGTGCGGCGCATGTCATGTAAGTAAAATGTAAATTATAACGAGTACGTAAATGTAAACTCCATGAAAATTGCAAAAAGTCTTTGAAAATGTTTATTAGAAGATAAAAAAATAAAAAAATAAGAAAATGGAAAATTGAAAAATGTAATAAAAAAAATAAATATTTTTCTTGTTCATTTTGGAGCCTCTATAAAGCTTCCATAAAGTTTCGGTAAGGTCTATCCAAGCTGTTCAGGAAGGCTTAAATAAGTAAATACTTGCATTAAAGTGCGCCAAATGCGTTTCCTTTAGACCTTATGCAGTTAATATTGCGGGAGGTGAAATAGCTTCGATAGCGCCTTACCGAAGTCAAATTGTTACTTGGGTTGACATTAAAGCCGTTTTCTGAAGGAACTAAAATTCAATCGGTTGATACCGTAATAGACTAATCCCAGGCGTAGTTCACAGTTGAATAGCGATGTTCTCATTGGTAGGGCCGCCACCAAAATACACTAACTTGAATAGGATTTCCGATAATTTTTTATTGGAACTTTAATATCTACACATCGGCTGTGTAACAGCCAGGGCCGGACCAACCATATGTGCACAGGGCGTCAAGTTATGGGGGGCGCATTGCTTGGAAGAAAAGTTAATTTTATCTTGCGCAAACAAATACTGCTACTTGCATTTTAAACAAAAAGCTTGTTCAAATAATCCCAAAATAACAACATCCATCACATCTTGGCTGAATTATTTCTTGCACCTTAACTCACATCGCTTGCAATGTTGCAACTTCAAAAAGAATCTAACTCAAAATATCTCAAAATAAAAAATCCCACTAGACCTATGCAAATTCACTTCTTACCTAAATAATCTCAAAATACTCCACCCTGTTTATGTAGGTATATTCCTTGCACATCCAATTACATTTTACAAGAGAATCTAGTTCAAAGATCTCAAAATAAAAAATACCGCAATAAAAAAAAACACATTGAAAGTCTACCTTCTGAGTTATGTGGAATGCATGTGTGCAAATATGAAAAAAGGGCGCTTTCTGTAAATCTTGCACAGGGCGCTAGTTTGGCTGGAGCCGGCACAGCTGAACTTGCAATACAAAACTGATTTCCAGCTTTTAAGCTGTTTACTGGGAGGAGTTGTTTTACCAAAAAGAGTTATTTTGGTGTTGATGATAAGTGCTTTCAAAAAATTGCAATGCATTTTATTGGTCATATGGCAGTGGGCAAAATTAAATTTTCGGGCAGAGCCGCTGCTCAAAAAAAAGTCAAATATATGAACGAACATGATCACGATTTCCTTATTTCCATCTAAGTGAGTGTACCTGTACATGTACAATGCAAACAATGAGGTTGCACTCTGTTCTATCAAAACAACGTCTGGCTCGGGATCCTTGAACGGTCTTTTAAAATTACCGATCTTTGTTGCATTTTTAATTCACTTGAATCGAAAATTTGTTTACATCTAAGCAAAGAGTAGAGTCGCCTACACACACATTTTCTTTTTCCGGAAATTCCTACAACTGAACCGGAACAAATATTTACTTTTCAAATATTTGCACTCAACATTTAGATGTTCGCATTATTTATTATCTCTTGCTGTACAAGGCAAGGAACACACACAGATCTCGCTACTTGCATATCAACAAAATTTGACGATTGCGAAATACACTCAAATATTTTGCTTTTGTTGGCACCATTTCAAAGGGATACAGCCGCCTTTATAATGTGTCATTAAATAAGAGCTAAATTTAAAAAATCATTATCTACATATTTGGCAATCACTTTTCCCATAATACTGTCATTTGTCTGGCCTACCTGAAAATAAACCAGCAAATATATTATGTCACTTTGCCAACAACACATTCCATAAGCAACGTTTGTGTCTATCTATTTCAAAATCTTTACTGCAAGAGATATTCGCAAGATTGCTCTTCATTTCGGTTTTGGCTGTAAAATGTATAATTTAATTTTAGTGTATACCTATATAATATTATTTTACTTGTCGGCTGCTAGTAATTTGTAGCAATTTTTAAAATCAAATAGTTGTGGTACTATTGGTTTTGATATAGTAATACAAACTTTAAAAATAATTTTTTTAACAATGAAAGGAGAATTTTAATTGCAGTACAATTTTATGTTCAAAATATTTATACACATAAAATTACGATTCGTCGTGGGTATAACCCTCACAGATTTCTTCGCGTAGCTTTTAAAAGGCGACGTCGAATGTTTGTCGACTATATTATTTAAATACAATTGGTGTAGCTCTGTTCGACTAATATTCATTCTGACCGTCGTATGTCTTAAAGTGTTAAAATCTTAGAAACCTACTTGTTGTATTTGGGTTCTTTTTTTCACAGGTCTGTAGAGTAGAACCTAGGTAAGGTTCGTAAGAGATAGTGAGGTCTCATACGGCACTAGGCACCACAAGGACCCATCGCGATCCCTATAGGGAACCGATTGCAGTAAAGTTCAATGGAAGAGCAAACTTAAACATTTTCCCACTAAAAAAATAAAAACAAATTTGTATTTTCTATTAATTTTTTCTTCGTGTTCGATTTTGTTACATTGACATCGAACAAACTCTTGCAGATCCTGGAAGTTAGTCTGCCACTATTTAAAGGTTTTTCCAATAAGGACGATGTTAAAATGGAATAAAACAAGCTGTGTGTGAGCTATTAACGGAATTTTTTTTGTAAGGACCATCTATGCCATTATGTACGATGTATAACGTCTTTCAAATATCCGCTGGGGCTTCTCATGTTTTACCTAACCGGTTATCTCGAATTTGGCCACCAAACGTTGGAGAGTCGACCTTGAATGGCCACAGCGTTTGCTGGGCGCAACGCTTTCACTTACTCACTGATGAACACTCATTTTAATACTAAAGTTTTATCATTTGGACGGACGTGCTGCTCAATCAGTGACTGAATAATAAACACCAGATTAGACAGACGCTACAAAAACAACATAGCCGCCACTGGCTGCCAACATCGACCCGTTCGCCCAGTGGTAGAAATTCTACCACTAAACTGACCTGGCTTTTACACAACATATTAGAAAACAAATATCGGCTGCAGGAAAAAAGGCCCCAAAAGAGAAAATGAAATAAGGCCCCACATTTTTAAAAAACCAAAATAAAACCCCAATTTTTGTTGTTGTTTTTTTTTTTGTATATTTCATTGTTTTTTTACTCAATATATTGTCTTCTTAGAAATAAACTTACAATCTATTATAGGTATGTATATGTTTTTTTAATTAAATATTGCAACATTTCATCGTAACATTTTCTCGTTTTTTTATTCATTAAAATGAAAAATACCGGAAATACCTAAAACCAAATTTGTAAATATTTTTAAATTTGGATTTGTAGTAAAATAAGCTATCTATAACACAATGAAAATTTGGTACAAAAAATCGCTCGATTTTGCATGTGCGCATTGTCGGTAACGTAACTTTGAAGAATGAAGAAGACCTACAATATTATGCATTATACATAAATAAGGTGACCATCCGTTCATTATAATAACGAACAGTTCTGTATTTGAAAACGAGTTCATTATGAATTATTAGGTATTCAAAAACATAAATATGTTCTGTATTTTAAAAGTTGTTTATTATTTGTTCTGTATTTCGTTAAAATTTTTAAGAACAATAAAGAAAACATTAAGAAAAACTGAATTCAATGAACAAAATGATAATGATGACGTGCCCTAACTTTGCTGCACTAGCAAACAAATAATCAGAGACAATACTGAGACCACCAACTCCGGCGCTAGTATTCTTACATAGAAAATCGTGTTGACAAAAATATCACGAAACCTCAAAAATTCGGCTCACCAACAACCAGTTGCTGGCAGAGTTCATAGAATTTTATTCGTTTAATTTGAAATTGTTCGTTACGTGTGGATAATATTTTTTTTTTAGGAATAAGTGCACATTTGCTTAAAATGTTCATGAAAAATGAACAATGTAGATTGGTTGAGGGAAAATGAAAACATTTTGAGCAAATTTTCTTCATTATTTAGGAAAAATTTACACACGAAATCGAAGTTAATGATATCCAAAAGCGGAAAATACACAACCATGTTTGTCCTAATATATTTCTAGTATATAGAACATCAACTTTAGATAGTTTTACTAACCAAACAAATCAAATTATTCGCCTTTTAACAATTTACAATAACTAACCAATGGCGTTCAGTAATGAAAAAAAGTGGTATTCCCGAACTCTTTCACATTTCCCCACGGTTGCCGAGGTTGGCAGCATTTATTTTTGAATTTGTATGTATTTGCATGTCACACGGATTCTTTTTTGACATAACACCGATAGGAAAACAAAATGGCGGGGGGCCAGCGGCAAGAGGATTGTGAGTTGGGGGTCTCAGTATGGTTTGTCTATGCAAGTAATCTTGTGCTAAATAATGTGTTCTATTTAAGTTTCACTATCACTAAGAAAAATATTATTCTTAAATTTCTTCATTCTTACGTGCTTAATCTCAAAATAAACCGCTTGAGGGGCTGAAGTCCCCCCCAAAAATCTGAACAAAAATTATTAACCGCACAAAAGAAGTTCTCTTAAGAACATCAGATAAAATGCCGACGATTTTTCCTGAGAGGCTTTTGCCGAGGACTTATTTGAAGTTAAAAAAGTTCCCATCCAGAAACCTCTTCTACTGACGCCTACTTTAGAGTGTCTATACTGATTCCTTGCATAGATTAATAAAAAATCTTACGGACAGATTCATGGTCAACGAAGACGTTCTACCATCGTTTCAAGCCCTTCTCCCAGATTTTGCTGCAGTTGAGCGAGTGAACGAAATCGAAAAGCTAACATGTTACTTTGATAATGCAATTTAGCTGTCAGGTTTGAAAGCTGAGTACGTTCTTTGGTGCGAAAAAATTTCATCGAGTGATTCTTCGACTGAAGTTTTGAAATTTCTTGATACATGTATGTATTTGTATGTGACAAGACACTTTATAGGCATAAACTTCGTGCTTACGGCTTTGGCCACGCTTCCAGTGACCACAGCTAGTGTTGAAAGACCCTTTTCAACTATGAAATTGACTAAAACAGTGTCCCAAAGCTTTACGGGGAATGCAAGATTAAGCTCACTTGCTATGATATCTGTTCATTCGGATATTAATGTGGATCCAGATAAGGTGATTGATCTCATGTCAAACCAAGACGTCTGCTTTTAAAAAATTTGTGTAAAAAAATAAATTAGGTATGTTCGTTTAAGTACATACGATTTCAAAACTAATACAAATCAGTGAATTGCAATATATATAAGGGGTATTCACGATCCGATGCAACTGGCTGCGAAAGTGCGAAGGTGCAACTTTTTTTCGAACTACAAAAACAAAATATACTGACTAAAATTTCGCTATACTTTTGCACTTTATCTATACCCTGACCCTATTGTAACCGAAAAATACAACCGAGTAAAGTGTAGCCTTGTAAAGTTGACAATTCGCTAAATTGTTAATTCCTGTGTGTAGCTATCGGAAAAAATAGAATGCAAAGTAACGTAAGCGCCAAAGTCAAAAATCCAGTCAAAAAATGGACAGAAAATATTTTTTTTAATGATATCATCTTCGTCTTTACTCTCTCCATTATCTAAAATATTTTTTCTTTTTCTCTTTTTTCGGCATAATAAACAAAAGCTAATTTTTCAGTTTCAGAAAAAATTAAAGGTTTTTTCAGAACATAATGTCAATTGTCAAGCTGGGTCTGTCATTAGTTTCAGTTTTGCAAGAGATTAGAAAAAGTGTGTTCACGATCTGACAAAAAAAAATTAAATTTCGGAATTTTACTACGTCTGTTACACCGAATCGCTAATAACCTTGTTTAGAGAATTCCTCGTAAGATTTGGAAGCAACCCCACCCGGAATCAAAATCCTGGCTACGGCACTGAATACATAGGCTTAATTTAAGTTTTTTTGCATTCTTCGAATGAAATAATTTTGGGCTTAATTTAAGCTTACATATTCTTAATACTGTTACAGAACAATCTTAAAATAAGAATTAAAGGCTAAGCAAAACCATACTCAAAGTAAGATTTTTGTAGTTGGATTAAGATATTCCGAGCTTAACAGACTTTCGTCAACCGATAGGCTTAATCTGACACTGATTATATTGATTTTATCTCGTTTTTTCCCTGAGTGATAAAGTATCTACTTATCCTAATAAAATAAAGATACTGTGAATAATTTAAAATTGAAACGAAAGTGGAAAAAGGAAAATAAATACACGGCGTGCGAATAAACCATTTTCCTTACTTCGTAGAATTAAAAAAAAAACATCTGCGCCTTACAATGGCTATTGAATTCCCTGTACGTGCTTTTTTAAAGATTTGGGGAAGTTCAGCGTGGCACTGAACCTTGATACGCTACTGGGAACGGGAAGGACAGTAAAAAAAAAAACTGAGCATGCAACTTTGTTGTTTGTAACCGTTTGACGGCCTAAAGCCAAGTGATAATAAAAGATCAATAAGGTGCATTTATAAAACATAAATAGGAAGGCATACAAAAACTAATAACGGGACCCATGCCCGTTAGATACTGTTTTTCTTAACCGCAAATGTTATGTATGCGAAAAAAAAGCGCAATGATACGAGTACAAAAGTCGCTACACCAATTATAATAAAACAGCAATTTGCATTGCAAAAAATAATCATAAAGTTCTATGAAGCTAAAGCTCACGGGGAGCTCTGTTACGGTAGGTCTGTTTTCACAATCAAATCCCTTCCGTATAAAATTAATGACTGGTTGCCTTACAGCCGGTTTTAACTGCTTTTACTTCCAAGTATGTAGTTTCATAATAATTTGTAATCTATTTGAGAGATTTTTTTTTCTGTTGGTTATATTGCATCATGCTGCATTGCAATGTGCACAATGAGGTTCATCGCTACTTACGTTTATCAGATGACTTGGTATAGCGGATTACTAACTTTATCACCGATTCGTCATTTTAATTCTCTTTTAAGATATGCATATCTTATTTATAATGAATTACAACCTGAATTACAGCGCAAATCCATGTCTGAATACAAACAAACAGAATATCAGACAAGTGATTTATTGATTTCGCTATCATTCGGATTTCGTTCTGTTAAACGTTTGATTACTCGGGGGCGACTGACATCAAAGAGGGCGCAAATCGAGCCAGTACTTAAAAACTGAAAAGAAAGTCATTGTCCTTACCGAGCCATTGCACGTGTGTCGTCAATCAATTGGTATGGCGTGTGATGTTCATTCGATTTCTGTCGCATGATGACGGCAGGCCAATTATAAGCAATCAGCGCGATTAATAGGCGAGCGATACAGTCAGATCGTCACCAAACTGCGTTGTTATTAATACGCGAAATTTCTCCGGAATGTCATAAAAGTATGCATCGTCGTCCCGTTCCGTATCGTTCCGTATTTGCGGAGCCACTATGTAATTAAGCCTAACGAGATTATTTGTTTGCCTCGCAAGTTGCGTATCAGAAAATGTGTATATCGGCCATAGGAAAACACTTTAATTTAAGAACATGTTACGACGTTCAAAGTGCACCGTCATTTCACTGTACAGTACATTAGTTAGCTGGGGCTGCGATAGGAAATATGACTCAATGGAGATTTTCCATTGACATTGCTATGCACGTAGTACCTATGAACTAGAGGGGTGTCTTCAGACCCAGTTCTTCAATGATTACTAAATTTCTAAGGAAAGATGACAGTCTGTTGTAAGTAAACTAGAACTTGGAAAAGGATTGCATCATATTCTTAGCTATTTTGAATAGAAGCTGCTGGTACTATAGCGATAATTTAATTAATTTGACAAGATATAGGTAAATGCCCCACTAATGTATGGCAATTGGCAATTATTATTTTTAAAGATCGCTCAACAAACGGAAGGTGAAAAACAAAACACACCGCGGTAATAATAATTATTTTTATGTTGCATATTGTGACCCACAAAATCTTTAAAAATAAGTTATTAGTAGGACACAGAAACCCCCAAATACAAAGCTGTCAAACTAATGTCATTTTCGATTTGGCTTTTCAGATTTTGATCTGAGATTTCCGATTTCTGCTGCCAAATCGAACATAAAATCCGAATTTAATTGTTTCTTGTGTGTATTCAGTTGGCCGCAAAAATTTTTTTTTTTCACTTCCACTGGAAACCCATTTAAATTGATTTTTGCACATTTATAACAATACATTTCGAAATAATTTAATATAAAGAATCGTTGCCATACTCGAAAAATTAATAATTCAGTTAAAAAAGCAATCCTTCCAATGATAAACAATTCGTAACCGCCAGCTGTGTGTCATACACATTAGTATTAGTGAAAGTAAGTGTGAAATCTGAGAAAAAATCGAGATTTCTCTAAAGAGAGTCAGATCAAAAAAAAAGATTGATTTTTTTGGCAAATCGAACATGAAAAGCAATCTCAATCAGAAAAAAAAATTAGATAGATAGATAGTTTTTATTTCGTATATAGATTTACAGTAGGATTTGTTACCACACATTTTACAATTCAGAGATATGATAAATTGTATCTTTCTTCTGAAACATTATTTTTAATTATGTAATTTAATTTTAATAATTTCATTGGGCAAGAAATATAACTTCTGAAGGAAAATACGAAAAAACCTTCAATTAAATAGAGAAAAAAAAATAAATAAATAACAAATAAATAAAAATAAATAAATAAATAAATAAATAAATAAATAAATAAATAAATAAATAAATAAATAAATAAATAAATAAATAAATAAATAAATAAACAAATAAATAAATAAATAAATAAATAAATAAATAAATAAATAAATAAATAAATAAATAAATAAATAAATAAATAAATAAATAAATAAATAAATAAATAAATAAATAAATAAATAAATAAATAAACAACCAAACAAATAAGTAAATAAATGAATAAATTAATTGGTTAATCAATAAATAAATAAATAAATAAATAAGTAGACCAATAAATAAATAAATATTTACATTAAAAGCAATAATAAATAACAACAATAATACACAAAAAAAAAAAGGCTACATCAACTATCGGGTGAGTTATAATTCATATTTAAAACGTTTACTAGAGGATTATCAGCAAAATCACAGTGTTCTAGAAAACGTTGGTTAAATTTTTTAATTCTTTGGAAGATCAATGCATCATTCGCTTTATTGTGAGTATCCAGTGTTGAGTGATGCCACGGTAGATTAAGCATCATTTTTAATAATTTATTTTGAGAAACCTGTAATTTCTTAATATGACACATTGCACAATTTCCCCATACTTGGCACCCATAAAGCAAAATTGCTCGAAAAATTACCTTATGGATGATAATTTTATTTTCATTTGAAAGCTGCGACTCTCTTTTTATGAAAGGATATAGCATCCTCGTCGCAATTGCAATTTTTTTAAGGGTGTTTGCTATATGTGGTCCAAAAGTCAACTTGGTGTCCAAATAAACTCCTAAGTATTTTACGGAAGGTTCACAACTAATAAATACTTGTACTATTCACCTGTAACGGTCCGCTAGGAAGATAACAAGCTTTTCTTTTTCTCGTAAAAAAGATGGCTTGTGTTTTTCCTTGATTAACTTTAATTTTCCATTTGCTGTAATATTCCTCTAATATCGTCATCGCATTTTTTAGATTCCTCTCAATGTCGAGAGCGAGTTCATGCGATGAAAATATCGCAGTATCGTCGGCAAAGATACCTGCTTCGCAATGAGGTAGACGTGGGAAATCCGATGTATACAAGTTATATAAAACGGGCCCAAGAACTGAGCCTTGGGGAACACCTGAGTGAAAATATACTACATTAGAGACACCACTATTAACATGCACTTTAAAACGACGATTTGATAAGAAACTACGGATAATTTGACAAATATATGACGGAAAATTGAAATTTATCATTTTAAATATAAGTCCGTCATGCCAAACGGTATCGAAGGCTTTCTCTATATCCAGTAGGATCATACCAGTTGATTTGCCTATTGAACGATGTGCCTTAACGTGATTGCAAATTCTAAGCACTTGATGGGATGCACTATGGAAGCGCCTAAAGCCAAATTGTTCCTCAGGATACAGATAGTTTTCTGTGATGTGCTTTGAAATTTTTTCTTTTATGGCCTTTTCATATATTTTACTAAGGCTGCTTAATAAACTAATTGGTCTATAACTATCAGTCTTTTCGACAGGCTTACCCGCTTTTATTATTGGTACAACCTTAGCAATTTTCCATTCGTTCGGGAAATATTCCATTTTTAAACACGAGTTTATAATGAATGTTAAAAACCTAAACCCAGATATGGGCATTAAATGCAAATTTTGCTTAATGTATATATTTTTTATTGAGTCAGTGCCTTCAGCTTTTCGTATTCGCAGGTCATTAACTATGAATTCAGTGTCTTCTATTGTTATATAATTACTTGCGGAAGGTTGACTCGTATTATTGTCTAACAGATTTTGGACGGCTCTATCAACTAAATCATCAGTAGCGCTATCTCCTAAATTAGATGCAATCAAATGGTTATTTGCAAATTTTGAAGCTAGCGTATTTGCTTTTTCTAGGTCTGTGCAAAATGTTGTGGTTGAATCTTTGAGGAAAGGGAGTTGTCTGTTTTTATTTTTAATCACTTTTACAATGGAATTTAGTTTTGCAGTCCACTCATGGTTTCGAAGTTTAAGTATATGCTTGGATATTAATTGGTTCAGATAGGAGACTTGATATTTGAAAAACTGCTGACGATATCTTTGCCAATATCTTCGATAAGTGTTCTTAATGAGTTGCAAGATGTTAGAAGGCAGATTAACCGAACGTACTTTTTTTGCCAAATCGAAAAAGACATAAGGTATTCTTTAGGCCTGAAGGGTGACAGTTGGTGGCTTGGCACCTTGAAGCCACCACGTGCATGAGCTTTTCATCAGTGGTACCGACAATAACTTGGAGAGTCGGAGGTGGGATGCGTGTTTTGTACAAATCTCATAAGTGGCAGTAAGTAGAACACGTGACGTTCCAGACCAATCTAGTTTTTGCGTTCAGTTTACGTTTTATCCAGACCAATCTAGTCGACTTAAGATAACTATATTCTTGAATGTGCCCAGTCCCTACTGTTAAAAGTATAAAAGTTGAATGAATAAATCTGTGAACAGACCCCTCAAGTAATTTGATTCTTAAAAAAATGAATTGTATTCGTTCGTTTTAAAATGTCTGCATTCACCACAATGCCACCGGGTTAGAACAGTGAAACATGGAATATCTCTTTGCTGACTAAAAAATACTGGGAGCTCATTGGAGAGGCTTTTTACATAAATGGACATAGTTGGTGTGTCCTTAAAAAGTGAAGGTGGTTTGAAGCGTGTAAACTTATGATGTGAAGGGTTATCTGAAGAAAGTCAGTCCAAAGTCATTTTAGCTCAAGTAAAGAAAGTGTTCACTTTAGGATTCTACGCTGGAGCGCACTGAGTCCAAGGCTATCAAAAATATCTGGTTTTAGAGTACAGTAAAATGTATTGGCTAACTTAGGGATACCCCTCATTGTCCAACAACAACAAACTTCTGCTATATCAAAAAGTTATAAAACTAGGTTGGAATTATGGGCTCCAAATGTGGGCATGCGAAAGAAAATCAAGTTAATAATGCACAAACCTCCCAGAATGAAGTAAAGGGTCATTCATTCTTCGGTTTCGAAAGTAAAGCTAAATAAAACACACACAGCGATACAGTTTTCAAGAACATTTTATTTCATAATAAAGATTGGACTGTGCCATTAAGTGTGAAAAACAATATCGTTCAAATGACCGCCTCGGGAAGACTCGCAGCATGTCATTCTTTTGAGGTTATTTTTAACCACTTTTTCGGGCGGTATGTCGGCCATAACTTGAGTAAAGTTGGTTTTTAATGCGTCTAGAGTTCGGGGATTATTCGCGTAAGCACGATTTTTTGCGTAGCCCCACAAAAAAAATCTAACGGTCTTGGTGGCCAATTGACGTCGCCAAAACGTGAAATTACGCGACCAGGAAATTTCTCACGCAATAAAGCCTTAATTGATCACGTTGTGTGGCTTTTTGCCCCGTCTTGTTGCAACCACATATCGTCCACGTCATGTCTACAATCGCCGGCCAAAAAAAAATCGTAAATGGCAAACATTCAACCAATATTATTACACTTGAATTTGACAGGTGTCAAATGCCAGCGCTACCAACTTGAAACCACGAAATTAATGAGTGCCCCATGGTGCATTGGAAACGTTGATCTGCATGGAGATTTAGAAGTGAAATCGAAATCGAAAAAGGAGCTAGAACAGATATTGGTCGGCGTTCCATCCATGTCAATTTAGAAATGGCACTATTGCTGAACAATTGCAACCTAAAGGAGATTGAGAAGGGTGAGGCCGATCTAGTTAAAAAAAACGTAAATATTAATTTTTTAATACTTAATAATTTTATATTAGACATACATATATATGCATTTCTAAAGAAAAAAAATTAATTAAAAAAAAACAAAAAACCCGACTGACTGTAAAAAAAAAAGAATTAAAAAAATTTGAACAAGACGCATTTAAGTACCTATACCTAACTAATTGACAATCGGAGACTATATACCTACACAGTCTAACAAATTTATGTATGGGTATTGAGTACCCTACGACTGCAAAATAGTTAGTTTTAGGTACTTAAATGCGTCCAGTTCACATCTTTTTAATTCTTTTTTTTTACAGTCAGTCGGGTTTTTTGTTTTTTTTAATTATTTTTTTTTTATTTTTAAATTTTCTAGCCTATGACACTCCGGGGAAGAATACGAATATTATGACACCTCACTCTTCAAAATCGGTCAAGCCGTTTAGGCTACAGGGAGTCCCGTAGGAACGTACATAGGATACGCCCGAAACACATAACCCTCCCTGTGTCCAGTCGGGCAAAAAGCAAACCGCCAAACGTTCGTCGGTCTCTGAATTTTTACATATTCTCTAGAAAAAGATAATTGGTTGGTGGGTTGATTGGTTGAACCATCAGTTGCGAAGATTATTTGGAGTTGGAGTTCCATTGTTCATGTCTTCAGGTGATTTTCTGATCTCCCAAAAAAGAAACACAAAAATTCAACAGATGAGTACAATTCTAGGTATGCAATGCTACTTATTTTAAATAATGTACCAGAAACGGCCTTGCGTCATCGTAAAATTCGTGAGAAATATATACCTACATTGGCAAAAATACAGCTACGCAAAACTTTAATCTAGCAACAGAAGTGGATCTGTTGTTTTTCTAAACATTCACCATAAACCAGCAACCACCTAGATCGTATACGAATGAAAACACTTCATTTGACTTCCAATACAATTGTTTGTAACCGAGAATGAAAATTCAAAGAAACGAACTCAAATTTTACGTACTATCGGTGTAAAGATCTCGGTATATCATGAATAATACTTCCAACGATAGGAACGAAAACCAGCATCATCAATCTATTCCAGTCAAAATCGAGAACAGATCGAATACTCAGAAACAGAAACTTTTTGCGTTGGCTCTTTCCGAATATGTTATGTATTTGCGTGTATCTCAGCCAATACTGAGATGTCTATTCACCAAATTAGCAAGTTTGATGATTGGTTTGACGCAAGCGCCATTTTTGTGGATTTATGTTAAATATTCAATATGTGTAATTTACAATTTTTTTTATTTAATATTGAACATACGGCAAGTATGTTCTGGGTTCCATTAAACCTCAAACAAATGTAAAACTATATTCTTCACTGTTTTGACGTATGTTCATGGCACCTAAAAATAAAATTTTTTTACACAATAAATCACAATATGAGTTTAAATTTCCGAACAAGAAAATTACTACAGGAAGTACTAGTATTTAGTTTTTATTGACTTAGAAAATATCTTTTACATTAGACTTGCACTGGTGCTATTTTTTTTTGAACAGCCTTAGAAGCAAATGAATCAGAATGTTTGTAATAGGCCTAAGAGTGAAATGTAGAGGGCGCTGGGAGCGAATGTGTGATAGGAAGCAAGGATGTGGATGGGACTTAAGGATGGGATCGGAACAGAAAGGGAATGAGTGTCGATAGCGGAGAGCGCGGCATGCTGGCGAAGCACGGCTAAGCTCGCCGAATGGGGTGGTTCTTGTCGCCGCTACACGACGAAGCCTACGACAAAACATAAAACATGCCAAAAATAAATTCTAAACAACGGACGGACTGGTCTTACCACACTGACGGCGCTGCGGTGTTAATCAGCGATGGCCTTCTCCCTCCCCACCATGGAAATCCGGCGGCCATTTTGGATTTCCCCAATGACGATTACATCAGCTCCACCAGATCAAGTCATCGACCGAAAGCGACGACACACCTTTCCACACCCCCCGATAATTTTAATTTAATTACCCATCAAGCGTCGGTGCGCTTGAACAAAACCGATGGCTTTCATTTTGGGCGTGGATAAGCACATTTATTCATTTTAATTTTTTTTTTCTTTACTCATATAAATTTACTATTCAAAAACAAAAAAAAACGGCTGAAGAGACAAAAAGGTAAAAGCGAGGTAAAAATTACACAATAAAAGTAATTTACAAAAAAAAAGGAAAAAAAACTAAATCTCTTTAATCCGATTCCCGCAGGTCAAGGTAAAAAAAAAAAACTACCTAATTCCCTACTAATCTACTACCCAGAGTGAGCTCAGTTTGGGAGGGGTGGGGAGAATAATAAAAAAAAAATATATATATACGAAGACAAAACGGACCACGGAAATCAAATTGTTTGCCGAAACTTAAAATTAACTCGAAATTACTTAATTAAAACAATGAAAGTCACAAAAAAAAACTTAAAACCTATCTCACGCCACTTAAAACTAAAACAATTACACACAAAAACGATGAAATTTTGACGGGGTGCTCCTAGCCAGGTATTATACATACATAACTTTGAATTGTTAATTTCCGTTCGTGACGTTATCTTTGTTCATTTAGGAACTGTTGGATTGCTGTTTGCGTTGGTGGGTACAAAAAGGGGGGTGGAGTGGATAAAATTTCGAATTCCACTACTATTCCCCGCAAATAACCACTCTTCAGAAACAAAAAAAATGTAAAACGACCAAACCTGGTGACGTCATAGGGGTTGCGTTTCTGGAAGGTGAATATACGGCTGGCGACTTGATGAAAGTATTTTCTGGCGATCCCAGGCACTTCTGATGATCTTCAAAATGACTTTCGCAACAAGGAACAGTTCCGATGCAGTACAGGTTATCCAACACTCTTTTTATATGGCGGTCATGACTTTCTTAGTGTAGAACGTCTGAGTAAAGTCCATGACCGCCACTTGCCCTCTATATTGAACGAACGAGATCTATGTAAATTTGACCAAAATTAATACAAATTCCATATCTCACATAACTTCATTATACACTTACCACAATAAACAGTATAACTTTTCAAAAAAAAATGTACATGCCTATCTAAGACTTATTATTAATTACTTTATTCAAATCAAAAATTATGTTGCAAAGGAAATTGGCACTATGGCCGTTTATAAGCACTTCTTAACTTAGCTTAGTTCGGAATACGAATGGTTCCAGCTAGGAAACAGCTCTTCGGCTTCTACAGCCAACAATGCCCCATACATCATATAGCAACAAATACTTGGCCAACCTTCCGTTTCTGGAGTAGCCGCTAGAAATCATGCTACCTTCTTCATCCCATCTCCACGTCCTGCTCTTCGAATTTTCAAACCCACTCAATCAACATTGCCTCTGAATTCTGTCAACATGCCTCTAAAGGTTCAAGCTACAATGTATCCCTGAACTCTACCGGTTCAACGTACTCATTTTGACACTTCAGACTGTCAACAAAAAGAAACAAAAAAAAAAAAACACGCATGGATTTGCAGGGGTAAGTAATATTTATTTATCCTCTTTATTATATTTTTCTTTATTATTTCAGGTAACTATTCGTGGTGGACGATGGGCAAATTCATGGACTACAGGATTAAAGACCACAAAATGTGAAAGGTACTACCGTGAAATTAATTTGTTATGTGATGCCTATTTCTTATTTTATTTTACCTTAAAATAAATTCCTAGTGGATCAGCACATCAAGAGCCAAAAACACATAGAATTATCTGACACTTTGCCTCCACACCTTTTTTATTACCCAGCACATGTAATACATTTTGCGTCGATTTATATAATGAAACCTTTATTGCTTCCGAGTGCCGACATCCGTTTAGAAAAAACTTAACAATACATATTTGAGAGATTTTTTCAAAAACTACACAAGAGAAAGTGTACTCAACGAATAGTCATTTAAAGTGCATATTTTGTGCGCATATTTTGTGTGTTTTTAGAGCATAAAAATCCGGGCCCTGATAATATCCAATTAAAAATGTTTGTTGAACGATTTATCACTTCGGTCACCAATGATAGCTTTGCGACAAATCGTGCCATATTCCATTTTATTTGTCAATTCAGTGATTGACCGAATCTATGGTTACACGTTTTTGTTTTCCGGGTCTGTTTGTTTTTTTGATATGTACCTATTTATTTTCCGTAATCTAACTAAACGAAAAATTTGTTTAGCATAATGTTGCATTTACACCATCACGCACGCGCATTTTTGCACGAGACGGGACAGAGAGATCCGTTTGTCCGCAGTCAATGCTAATAAAGGCGTAAGAATGAGATCACAAATCAGACGCCTAAAGTGTCATGGATGTTCTACCATAATTATAGATACAAGTTCCGGCGAACAGCATCTCTACAATCACTTGAAAACATTTATATTTCTGATTTAAAACATGTGAAATATGAGTGGCTATTATTTTCAGTAAATTAAACCAACAATAGGTACATCAATCAGTTATGCGTTATATCATCACTTCCGGAAGCCATCGCTATAAAACATGCATAGCACACATAAACAAGATGGCCGACCAAAAAACGTGTCACGTTTTTTTGCGCTTTAGGTAATGCCGTCCCTTTCAGTCACACGGCTATTTTAGTATTTAGCATCCCTTAAATCTTCCGTGTTAGGAATGTGTGACCGTGTAAATGAAACATAAGAATGCCACAATTAAATGATACAGACGTTTTTAAGAACTGAATAATGAAATCATGTTGGGAGACACTGTAATTTGTTGAGAACAAACCCGATTTAAAGCCGCAACCAATATATAAAAAAAAAATCCAAAAATAAATGCCGCCAAACTTGAAGAAATGTGATAGAGTTGGGGAATACCACATTTTTACATTAGGGGAAGGTCGTGTACCTCGGAACGATTTCAATAATCTAGCATTTTTCTCTTTTACTTCTTAACCTGTGCTAAAAAAAAGAATTCACGCAGCAACAAAAACATTTTATCTCCCTAAAAAAGGTTTGAACTTATTGTTGAAGTGCATAGTTTTTAAGTAAAACATTAAAATTAATTAAGTTTGCCATCGTTCCAAGGTCCACTTAGGTAGTGTACCTTGGAACAAGGGGGTGTGTACCTTGGTACGGTTAAGATAAAAGTCTCAGATCTTTAGAAAACAAACATAACTCCAGCTTTATTATTTAAAATTAAGTTAAAAAATTTCAAGGTACAAAACATCGATATTTGTTCTTTAATCACTTTAATCTTTTAAATTCGCACTAAATCGGGCTTACCGTTTCTTATTCACCAACACAATACTATGCCTTATTCACTAAAAGCGCAATAATTCGATTCCTTGCCCGTCCGTCGCTAACCGAGTATGATGACAGAACGAAACAAGCTGCAACATGAGTCGTGTTTTTTTGAGCTTCGATCTCAGCAAAGCAAAGTAAAGTAGGATTTTCAGCACGCGATTACAACAACTACAACTGAGTCTCGAAGTGTCAAGTAGAGCGTAGTTGTTGTAATTGCGTGATAAAAATCCTACTTTACTTTGCTTTGCTGAGATCGAAGCTCAAAAAAACACGGCTATGAATGCCCTTCAGACGTTGTGGAACCTTTTTCTTAGAATAAGATAAAAATTTAAAAAACAGCAATCGTTCCGAGGTACAATCGTTCCAAGGTAAATGACTTTCCCCTACTGAATGCCATTGGTTAGTTGTTATATATTTTTTAAAGGCGAATAATTTGATTTGTATGTTTAATAAAACTATCTAAATGAGATGTTTTATATACTAGAAACATATAAGGAAAAACATGGTTGTGTATTTTCTGCTTTTGAATATTATTCTTCGATTTCGCGTGTAATTTTTTTTTAATAATGAAAAAAATTTGCTCAACAAAAAGCTACTCATTTTGTTCCGCAGAGGTATGATACTGACTTTCTGGTCATAAAATCAAAATAAAACTGTTTAGTTGATATAAATATAGAAAGCATTATACTCGGTTAGAGCCAATTTTCGAACATTTGTGTTAAAATATACAAGTATCAAATTTCAGAGCAACTGACGAGCAACACGTATTTCATCCTAAAGACACTAACCAGAGACAATACTGAGACCACCAACTTCGGCCGATTTCCCGTTACTTGCCTACAAGCTATATTTTCATGGGGTGGCAAACGCTAAGTGCGTTAGTATTGTTACATAGAAATTCGTATTGACAAATGTCACGTAACTTCAAAAATTCCGGCTCACCACCGCACTCGCACCTTGCATATGCCACTTCCGCTTTGGGCAAAGCTGCTGACAGCGTTCATAAAATTTTGTCCGTTAAATTTGAAATTATTTATATACGTGTGGATAGTATTTTTTTTTTAGGAATAAGTGTACATTTGCTTAAAATATTTATGAAAAATTGTCAATCCAGAATGGTTGCATGAAAATAAAAACATTTTGAGCAAGTTTTCTTCAGTTATTAAAGAAAAATTCACACAATAAATCGATCTTAATGATATCGAAAAGAGGTAAATACACAACTATGTTTGTCCAAATATCTTCTAGTATATAAAACATATACCTATTTTAGATAATTTTACTAACCAACCAAATCAAATTATTCGCCTTTTAACAATTTATAATAACTAACCAATGGCATTCAGTAATATAAAAATGTGGAATTCCCGAACTCTTTCCCATTTCCCCACGGTTGCCGCGGTTGGCAGCATTTATTTTTGTGGTTTTTGTGTGTTTTTGCATGTCACACTGATTCTTTTTTGACATAACACCGATAGGAACACAAAATGGCGAATTTTAAAAAAAAATTGAGGGGACCAGCGGCAAGAGGATTGTGAGTTGGGGGTCTCAGTATGGTTTGTACACTAACCACTGAAGTTCAACATGTTACATTCACTACTCAATCTAAAAACCACCTCTAGTCGAAAATCTTTTAATAAATGAAGAAAATAACGAGTAATTGATAGTTACAGCCAGTGGATAGTCAGAAATTTAATAAAAATCAGCGTGTAAATAAAAGTAATAACTATATATGATAAATATTAAGAGTAGGTATTCAAATTTACATTAAGAAAAGAGCTTATTAGTTCATATTAAAATATTTCATGTAAAACGCAATTGGCGTTCGCTACATTAAAATCAATAAAATCAACGACCAACATGTTTTTACTAAGGTACAAAATAACAATTTACTCCTAAAAGCTAAGAATAAGAACAAAAGTATCTATGTATTAATCGTATTTTCAGAATAGTTGTTTCGTCGAACCTTACAAAATTCTGTAATTAAAAACCGTCCGTAGTCGCTACATTTTCACGCTTAAATTAAGCCCCCATACAAAAATGACATATAAAGCTAAACTCGTACCCCAATGTACTAACCAGAGACAATACTGAGACCACCAACTCCGGCCGATTTCCCGTTACTTAGCCTACAAGCTATATTTTCATGGGGTGGCAAACGCTAAGTGCGTTAGTATTGTTACATAGAAATTCGTATTGACAAATGTCACGTAACTTCAAAAATTCCGGCTCACCAACACGCTCGCACCTTGCATATGCCACTTCCGCTGTGGGCAAAGCTGTTGACAGCGTTCACAGAATTTTATCCGTTAAATTTGAAATTAGTCGTTACAACTAAATTTTTGTGTGGACAGTCATTTATTTTGAGAATAATTGCATATTTTTTGGACAATATAAGAAAAATAAACAATGTTGAAGAATTTTAAACAAATAAAAACATTTTTAGCAAACTTTCGTAAAGCAGCTACTAGAAATCGACTAGAAAATGGTAACCATTTATGTCGTTTAGTTTTGGTAAAAGCACAATTGCAAAAATAACATGGTTTTATTCTAATTTTGCAAATACGTATTTCAATATTAATACGTAAATCATGTTGTTTTACATAGATTTCAGTTTGTTGCTTATTGCTTAGCTGACTAAAATTTCATTATGTTATCATAAATATCAAGATTAATGTAATATATGTTTTAAGTAAATTAAGAGTTTCTCCATTATTATAAATGCAATAAAAAGAAAGTATTCATATGTGTATTTATTATATTTTAAGTGTCTCGTATTTCAAAAGCCCATATTTATATTTAAAAGTCTTATGTTTTGGTGTTATAATGGAACAACAATGGTGCCTGAGTGCTTCGGTTGAGCAGCAATACAGAACGTCATGGTATATGCGATTCCAATTATGATTTTATGACCTTTTATAAAAATGTGGATAGAAAAAACTAATATGAAATGTACTCCATTTAATACTCTTGGTAAATAATGAATTATTCACCAATTTCGTGTTGAACTTCTTAAGAAAAAAACTGTATTTCTGAACACTGTAACAGCTTACCACGGTTGACTGACATCTAGACTCACCACATGTCAAATTGTTTATTTACTCGGTTTTTTCTGAGACATTTTCTAATTGGACTGGATTTCTACTAAGAGTAACACGTAAGTAAATTGTTTGCTGAATTAATTTATTAATTAAATATTTTCTTTTCAATGATTTATCTTCATTACAGAAAAATGAATGACGGACAGCCTCCTATTAAACAAAAACGCACGCGGAATTGCGTATGGTTTGTCTATGGTACAAACCAGAGACAATACTGAGACCACCAACTCCGGCCGATTTCCCGTTACTTAGCCTACAAGCTATATTTTCATGGGGTGGCAAACGCTAAGTGCGTTAGTATTGTTACATAGAAATTCGTATTGACAAATGTCACGTAACTTCAAAAATTCCGGCTCACCAACACGCTCGCACCTTGCATATGCCACTTCCGCTGTGGGCAAAGCTGTTGACAGCGTTCACAGAATTTTATCCGTTAAATTTGAAATTAGTCGTTACAACTAAATTTTTGTGTGGACAGTCATTTATTTTGAGAATAATTGCATATTTTTTGGACAATATAAGAAAAATAAACAATGTTGAAGAATTTTAAACAAATAAAAACATTTTTAGCAAACTTTCGTAAAGCAGCTACTAGAAATCGACTAGAAAATGGTAACCATTTATGTCGTTTAGTTTTGGTAAAAGCACAATTGCAAAAATAACATGGTTTTATTCTAATTTTGCAAATACGTATTTCAATATTAATACGTAAATCATGTTGTTTTACATAGATTTCAGTTTGTTGCTTATTGCTTAGCTGACTAAAATTTCATTATGTTATCATAAATATCAAGATTAATGTAATATATGTTTTAAGTAAATTAAGAGTTTCTCCATTATTATAAATGCAATAAAAAGAAAGTATTCATATGTGTATTTATTATATTTTAAGTGTCTCGTATTTCAAAAGCCCATATTTATATTTAAAAGTCTTATGTTTTGGTGTTATAATGGAACAACAATGGTGCCTGAGTGCTTCGGTTGAGCAGCAATACAGAACGTCATGGTATATGCGATTCCAATTATGATTTTATGACCTTTTATAAAAATGTGGATAGAAAAAACTAATATGAAATGTACTCCATTTAATACTCTTGGTAAATAATGAATTATTCACCAATTTCGTGTTGAACTTCTTAAGAAAAAAACTGTATTTCTGAACACTGTAACAGCTTACCACGGTTGACTGACATCTAGACTCACCACATGTCAAATTGTTTATTTACGCGGTTTTTTCTGAGACATTTTCTAATTGGACTGGATTTCTACTAAGAGTAACACGTAAGTAAATTGTTTGCTGAATTAATTTATTAATTAAATATTTTCTTTTCAATGATTTATCTTCATTACAGAAAAATGAATGACGGACAGCCTCCTATTAAACAAAAACGCACGCGGAATTGCGTGCTGGGATGCAGTTTCCCGGTTCGCACCTTTAAGGTCCCGAACGACAATGCTAGGTAAGCCAATAAATTATTTGATTTCACCCTTATTACTAATGTAGGTTAGTATTAGATATTTATTTAATTTGTAATCTAAAACTAGTTGCATGCCATTCCCCCCTAATAAAACAGTTTCGTCCTGCAAAAGTTCGTCGCGTGTATAACTTAAATGATCAGTTTCGGAAATATTTTTTGTAGCTTAGCACATTTTTTGAAAAAAAAACTTCACTTTCACGCCTGCCTCTAGAGAACCGTAGAAGCTATCACGAAGTAATTGGTATCCCTGAATTCCTCTATCTGTGGTCTACAAAATGGTATATAATGTTTTGCATTTATCTCTTTATTTTAAAATTTTGTAATACCAAATGCATTATGAACCCTGTCATTTTCACTTTGTACAAAAAACAGAAGTCAAAACGTGATTAGTATAGCAAAATGTTTAAATAACGAGATAAATGTAAAACAATATATACCATTTTGTGGTATTTCAAGACTGGTGCAATAGGCCTCCTGGGGAAACCGAACACCATATAAAAAATCGGTTAACGCGCCAGTATGCATACCTCATGGGTGGCGGGGAAATGCAATAATAATCGCTTTTATTCCCATACAGGTGTAACTAAAAATCATCATCGTCAGCATCAACATATCTTTATCACCCTAGTCACCATCATCCTGGTCATCATCATCATCATCTTAAGGCGATCATCTCAACTATCCTCTTAACAAGATGAAAAAATCACTGCAAAAGTGGAACTACAAAAAAAAAAGCTGAAAAATATTTTGTCTGTGTTATTTTATTGTAATTAATGTAAATCCCATTGTTTTTTTTTAATATAATGTCTTAGTCATTAATTTAGCACTTTCTCGTTGGGCCGATGCCAAAAACTTTTCATCTTGAGGTAAAATATCTGAAAGTAGAATGTTATATGAGTGTCATAACCTGCTAAACGTTCTATACTGCAATAGCAATACTTATCTAAGTTCCACAATCGATTTTCCAACCCTTATTGGCTTCTTTGCGTTAATGTGGATACCTAGAATTAAATGAAAGAAATGAATACGTTTAAAATAATGTTCATTGTTGGTTTTGGTTATTGATGATGGCATCTCGTTGTCATTGTAATTGGAAGTTGTTGCTATTTCACACATTTCTTGCTAAGAAATTCAATAGAAATGTTGTTATCCATATGTATGACGTACACTTCTAATAATTGGGACTTATTTTACCTGCAATGCAGAATGTTGTTGTTGGTATATTGATAATTTGCAAAGCACTATGCAACTTACCTTCATAGTTGTAAAACGTTTAAGCTTCTTGTTGCATTCCCAGTTGCAAAGTGAATTTTTGCATTATTGACGTCCTACTTCGGATGTAGCTCTACAGTGAGCGTGTTTTCATTTCACATTTGATGAAAACTTGTAAATGAAAGAACCATACCGACGAGGATATGATTGAGTATGTTCCTCACTATTTGCGACCTTCAATGATTTTGGATTTAACAAACTTTAAAGAAAGAAAAGTAAATAAACATAAAACAATTCATTGAAAAGTATGGCTTACTTACATCGGTTCCGATTGATATCCATTGAAGTCATCTGGTATAAATTGTCGTCTACAATATGTTTCGTAGAGTCACCGAACACCTCAACATCGGCTTCTTCCAAGGCTACAAGACAAATGTATTTATTAATTAATTTAAACACTTGAAATATGCGAAAACTTACATTTTATTCAATTCGTTGCACTCAAATCACAATTTGTTTACCATTTTTGACAGCATGACAATCGACTTCTGTCAAAAGAAATTCACCACATTTTTTTTGGTTTGCTTTTTTTTGTGGATGCTCACACGGATTCTAATTGACATAACACCGATAGGAAAACAAAATGGCGAATTTGAAAAAAAACTGAGGGGCCCAGCGGCAAGAGGATTGTGAGTTGGGGGTCTCAGTATGGTTTGTCTATGGTACTAACAATTTCCAAAAAAAATGTGTGCCTGACATAATTTTGACAGATTAAGATTATAGTGTAGAAAAAAGAACTGAATTAAGATCTAAATCATCAAATGCAGGATGTACAAGTAGGTTTTGTTTGTTTTCCTGCTGAGATATGAACTGTCAAAAAATAAGCACATAACATTTTTTTCTGAAAAAAACATTGGAGAGGCGCTAATTATAGCATTTCTGGAACAGCGTATACCTACCTAATAAACTTTTTAAGACCAATAGTGAATAGTATCTATCTACCTACAAGTTTATTAAAAAAAAAAAGCGGTACTTCTGAAAGAATATTACTAACGATTAAATTTTTGTATAGTATTTTTACTATTTTTATTGATACTCAAATTCTTCAAATAAATTAAAAATTACAACTTTGTTTTAAAAATAAAGAAAAACATACGAAAAGCGCGAAACAACACGAAAAAAACCCCACAATTGTGTTTCGCAATTTCCCATCACTATGGCAACCAAACACAGCCATTTTACAATGTTGCCACCATTTACTTTTTCAACTATTTTGTGACAGTCTTGTCAAACCGCGAATAAAAAACCCTCCTCCTACAGCGCGAACAATTGGACTGTGCCTGGTTGGGTGTTGACTATTTTTCAATATTTTTCCCGGTAAACATTTCGAAAAAACTACCTTTTGCAAATCGTCTACAAGAATTTGCGACAGTACAAAATGAATATCGTTAAGCAAGAGAAATTTGCTGTTGAGGAAGAAACAGTTCCTGTCGTCTTGCATCCGGGCACCTACAGCACTTATACAATACACACATTTCAGGCGACCGATGAGGATGCCGCTGCAGTGGCAACGCTGGAAGGGAACCAACTGCATCAAATAAGACGTACAATTAGTGGCGAGGATGTTATTGGACAACAAATAATTCAACTGAACGAGGGAGATTGTGTAGAAATTCAGGAGGTCGCTGCTACAGCGCCCCAAGAAGAAGCGGTACCCAACATTTCGGATGTCTCCTATCATAGTGACAACTCGGCCGAGTATGGCATGGTACCGGACACAACTAAAGTAAAAACATTCTACTGTCCAAATTGTGGAAACTGTTACAGTGCAGCTGGAAGCTTAAAGCTGCACATTCGAGCATGCACCCGTGAGAAGGAGGCCCCTTCGAGTGAAGGAAGAAAATGCGAGATATGTCAGCGAGTTTTCAACTCGAGTACATACTTAAGGGAACATATGCTGCGACACACCGGCAAAGGACCGAGGAAATGCCCAAAGTGCTACCGCAAATTTATCGACGACGCAAAGTACGATGCACACTTGGAGACACACAAGTTGGAGGAAAGAATTGCCAAGGAAGCGGGCGCTGCGATCAACTCTGAAGCAGGCTGCAGTGGAGAGAAGAAGGTTGTTAAGGAATATACGTGCTCGTTCTGTTCGAAGAACTTTACTGTAATTTTCGATTCACGGCATACCAAGCGGCGATATGCATGCGACGAATGCCGAGAGAAGTTTTCCAACGAGGAGCTGCTCAAGGAGCACAAGGCTCAGCTGGAGGAAAAGCGCGAATTCCGTTGCGAAAAATGCGGAAGGAAGTTTGTGTTTGAGGGGTTCTTGCAGAGGCACCTACCTTCTTGTGATGGCACGATTCGCCGACGACGTGATCGTCAGTAATTTTTACAAATTTCTTTTTGAATTCATCTGATTCATCATCAGATTGTTATTGATGTGTATTTTCTTTCCTTTTTTTAATTTCTGTAACGTTCTCTTGAAATAAAAATATCTAAGTCTTAAAATGAATGGTACGTCTTAAAATTTGATATAAAACTTGACGAGCTTTGAAGTTAAGGATGCCCTGGACCTGCAGCTTATGTTTGATTGCTTATCATGCATTTGTACAGAAAGGCGAACAGGTTACCAACGAAGTACATACAGATACTTCAACCAATAAGGCTATTTCGTATGTAGTCTTGAATTGATAGCATTTACTATTTTCCTTAAGCGAAGTGCTTGCTACTGGATTTTCAAATAAATTCAAAATTTTAAATTTGTACTGACCCAGCAATGTGGGTAAAAGTACCAACGAACAACATCTCATGATCATTGGTAAAATGACTTTAGCCGACCAATGGAGATCTTAATATATTCTAGTCGGGAAACACTACGTCTTCGTACTCCTGAATAAACTGACGACATGGTAGATTATAGTTATTTTGCTCTCTCTGTGTCTGTATAAATACCACTTCAATACCTTCAAATCCAGCACTCCGAGATTAAGGAGTGGATCAGCCTTTGACTTCATTGGGTATTTGTAGATATTTAGGCAAATAGAATACTGGGATGTAACGCTGGTCTCGACACTATTCAAGCGCACTTAAAACTTAGCCGACTTGAACAAAATGACAAGGGCAACCCAGTATATTTGAGATAATGCAACTTCAAAATTAAGCTAGCAACTGTAATCAAGAAAGATAGGGAATGATTTGCCTGTGTGTTTATTCGAATTTAGCGACATACAAGACATTTTGCGTCGTCTAGGAGCAAATTCATGGCAGTACAAGGCAAAACGCGATATAATTACATTTGTACAAGGCACCCAATGGCTCAACTAAATTCTGAACTGACAACACTCAAACGTTCATAAATCTAAAACAGAATAAGTAAATTTCGAAACATAATACCTTCCCAAAAAATGCACAGACGATATCAATATGAATAAGTTTTGCTTTACAATTTCCGAACTTGAAACTACGAGACCATATTGCACCAACAACAAACCATTTATATACTTTGCTCCCACTGAGCGGGAGAACTTTATTTCAACAAAAAAATTTACTAAAAAAGGCAGTATGCCGACGCCTAAGTCCAGTTCTTCAAGTTAGCACGCTTAGCGTAATCTTTGTAGTCAGAATGGACATAGAATTCCTTGAACATTGGCGTGAGAAGTGTGTCCTTTGGCAATGTCTTAAAAATGGGTTCACCGTACCAAGTACCGACCTAAAACAAAAGGTAAGAATTCCTTCTTTCTGTAAAAATATAGCCATTCAACTCACCTCCCATCCTTTAACATTGGCCATCAGCTTGGCCTCATCTTCGCGATTCTTTCGCAACTGTTTCAAATATTCTCGATCACGTTCGGCGATCAAAATAGGAAAGATGACATTCTCAGCCGAACGCATTTCGATTTCTTCGCGCTTAATCTTCTTAGCGGTCAAGTAGTAGACGTAGATGCCTACGGTGGTCATGACCGCATATCCTGTGATCATTTGCCATCCTAGAAGAGTCAGTGATGTAAGTGCAAATGGCTAGTTTGGTGTGCTCAAGGCTGCGGGTGATATATTTACCTGTGAAATAACTCTTTGGTGGCACTCGGGCGAATGGAATCTGTTTATAGCCACCTGCAGGAGGCATATCCTGCTTTTTTGCAGCAGATGTAGCCATGATTGGAGGTGCAAATTCGGAAATTAGTAAGAAATGCAGAAAATTGAAACTTTTTCCCGAAGAAAATCCGATTGTCACAACTGACAACTGCGTTTGCATAACATGACAGTCAGTGCTGCCAAGCCAAGTGAGTAAGTCCTATAAAAAAATTATTGTTTACTGTGCGGTTTGTGACTGCGCTAAACGATTTATTTTTGTTTCAACAAAATCTGCATTACCTGCCACAAAAATTAAATTAATAAAAATAACAGATGTTGCGCGACAAGTCCATGTAGCATGCAAGTCTAATTTCTAATAATCAGGTGTGAGTTTTTATGTTGGGTCTGCCAGCATCCTGTTTGTGAATCGCATTATATGAATGTAGGTAACCTTAACAGCGTTTCTGAATTTTTGAACACCATATTATGAGAAACCATATGCAAATGGCGATCTCAGAAATGAGGTTGAAAATTGTAGCATGTGGCAGTAGGTATGTGTTATATAAATTTAAATTTTTATTTGTATATTAAACGTGCGACAGTGGTATGAAAAACTTGAAGTAAACTAGCGGCTTTTAATTTTGTTTGAGCTGATCTATATACTCATAGGAACAAAGGTATAAATCAAACTACTTTTCAGGCGACTATCGTCAAACGAAATATTGTATTACGATCGTAAACATTTCAAAAACAAACGGTCAGACGATCAACGATGATTTGTGCAATTAAACGAATTAGATTGAAAATGTTAGAGAGAATTTTTGTAAAGCTGCGTAACATAATCGTCTTGGAGATCGGTGTGTGAGAATATGGAACAATTTACGTGACTGAATTAACGGTGAGATACTCTTCGACGTATTTGGAACCAAGGTCATTAGGTGTTTTCAGCATTAGTCAGGGGGTTGAATTACAGATGATGGTGGAAGAGCCTTAAATCGGTCAGGGACAGTGTTCATCAAATATTTACGAAAGAACTACAAGCCTCGGATATGGATGATCCAACTTAAGGTGGAGCTACAGTCCGGGGTGGACCTGGGACTCAACCAACAACCGTCTCCAGCCAGCACAAATCCTTGCTCGCTGTCTCCAGTTTCGCACGCTAAGTTGTTTGCGTGCGCCACCTAAGTCGCGGTCTTCCCCTACTGCGCCATCCTTCGGGTGTGGATTCGAAGATTTTCCGGGCCGGAGTATTTGTGTCCATTGGTTCTACATAACCCAACCACCTCAGTCGTTCCTTTTGGACCCTTACTATTCTGACTAGGCCGATGTCGCTGAAGAGCCCGTACAGTTCGTCGTTGTATCTCCTCCTCCACTCACCGTTTATGCAGACGGGACCAAAAACTACTCGAAGTTGGATGATCCATCCTAGCAACTGAAATAAGCACAACTAGTGCAGGCCTTGATGGATGGAGAAAGGCACAAGAAAAATATGAAAAATGGCTGTGATGTGTGAACGCCTTAAACCTTTCACCAACAACCTCGGTGGTTTAAGGAAAGTCTACCATATTGACCAAATTTTCACACTCCGATCCGAAAGATCTTAAAAAAAAAAATACGTGTAGACACGTAGGACACGTAGCTGAAGGTCTTGTTACTCAAATCACTGCTTCAGCCCTACATAAGCCATTCTTTCAACGAGATTTAGGAGGATTAAAGGTGAGGGGTAGTCCGTTTCGGCCACTTTTCATCTACCCGGAGACAAATTGTCAACAAGAATACACGCAGCGAAGAGGTCCCCACAAGTATGTCCGGTCTAGAAATTACTCTATCCCCTTTCAATCACTCTTGTAGTACTTATCACAAAGGACCTGTCAATCTGGTTTAAGTGTGTCTTCCTAGAAAGCAACCTAACCTAATCTTAAAAAAAAATTCCGGGAATTTCAGTTCGTCATACACCATCTTTTTGTTTAGGTACCCTAAAGTCGCCTCTAATAGCGTCTGTATATAGACGAGTTGTACAAAACTTTGTCACGTTTCGGCATTTCTGCCAAGCTCGTTCTCCAATCTCGTTGCTTCATCAGAATCGACAAGAACAAAAAAAACAAGGCGACGCACTACCATTTAACATCTTTAATGTCGTTTTCCATTGGGACCACCAAAAATCTCAGATTTAACGCGACTCATGGAACATGCAACGAAATTGATCTGCTTTTGTAAATGGATTATAGTGCGTTATTTGACAGCAATATGAGCTGTTCAAATTGCACTCGTTTTTTCAAAAATCAACTACGGATATAGACTTGAAAAATGTTTCCCCTGTTGTAAATATATATAAATGGAGTAGTTTCGGTGATTCGTAGTCTCCTTGATGATAAGGAAGACGATGAAGATAATAATTCCTCCAAAGTTATATCCATTGCTATTTATGTTTATCTTTATTTTACTTTTCACGAAACTTTGCGCATTTGTTTTGAAAGCAAACTTCTTAAGATGACGTAAAACAGCTGTGCAAAGTATATTGGTATTTGTGGTAGTATGTGTAAATCTGCAAAAATATCGAGATCTGCAAAAAGTGATCCGAATCGGAAAAAAGATTAATTTTTTTTTCCCAATGGAACATGAAAAGTGGTTTAGATCAAAAAAAAAATTAATTTTTGTCCCAATGGAAAACGACATAAGCAATTGTACGAAACTCACAAGCTCACATCAGAGGTACATTTTTTCAAAAGTCTGTTCAACTGCTGGCATTATGCTGACGATATTGCAATTGCAAGTATTGAAACGGAGGCGGCAAAGATGGTTTTGGCTTTAAATAAAAGCAAAACTTCGACTTTGTCGGCGCCAATCGCTATTTCTTCGAGCCCTCTTTCATACGACCAAGGAATATGGGACCCTAATCATCCTGCTGTATGGTGCAGAAGAATGTGCTTTGTCGAAAGCGGATGAAAACCTCGTGGGATGTGTTGACTGTTGATCAAAGGATTCTCGGGGGATACTTGGTCCAGTTTGTATCAACGGTCAAAAGATAAGATGGCTTAGGTGGTCATTGCAAAAATATTGGCCGCCAGAACGTGTTTGCTTCCATGTTACATAATCTATAATTATGGATAGAACTTCCATGACACTTTGGGCGATTGATCTGCGATCTAGATTTTACACCTTTATTAGCATTGATTGAGGAGAAACGTTTCTGTCTGTCCCATTTCGGGCATAGTATTGCGTGCGTGATAATTGTAAATGCAACATAAAATTCTATTGGCACGCCTACTTTTCCCAGTGTCTTTGACCAAAAGGTATAATGTGCTTTGAAAGTGAGTAGACGTATTGACAATCTCGTCCGGCAAAACATTTGAAAATCCTCTTTTTTTTATCTACGCAAATCGTAAAGAGCAATATAAAAAAAAAAAAAATTCCGCTTGCATACCTCCAACAGTTTTATACATTATTTGTATCAGAGACAATACTGAGACCACCAACTTCGACCGATTTCCCGTTACTTGCCTACAAGCTATATTTTCATGGGGTGGCAAACGCTAAGTGCGTTAGTATTGTTACATAGAAATTCGTATTGACAAATGTCACGCAACTTCAAAAATTCCGGCTCACCAACACACTCGCACCTTGCATATGCCACTTCCGCTGTGGCCAAAGCTGCTGACAGCGTTCATAAAATTTTGTCCGTTAAATTTGAAATTATTTATATACGTGTGGATAGTATTTTTTTTAGGAATAAGTGTACATTTGCTTAAAATATTTATGAAAAATTGTCAATGCAGAATGGTTGCATGAAAATAAAAACATTTTGAGCAAGTTTTCTTCAGTTATGAAAGAAAGATTCACACAATAAATCGATCTTAATGATATCGACAAGAGGTAAATACACAGCCATGTTTGTCCTAATATGTTCTAGTATATAAATCATATATTTTAGATCATTTTACTAACCAACCAAATCAAATTATTCGCCTTTTAACAATTTATAATAACTAGCCAATGGCATTCAGTAATATAAAAATGTGGAATTCCCGAACTCTTTCACGTTTCCCCACGGTTGCCGCGGTTGGCAGCATTTATTTTTGTAGTTTTTGTGTGTTTTTGCATGTCACACTGATTCTTTTTTGACATAACACCGATAGGAATACAAAATAGCGAATTTGAAAAAAAATTGATACAAATCATAGACAAACCATACTGAGACCCCCAACTCACAATCCTCTTGCCGCTGGGCCCCTCAGTTTTTTTTCAAATTCGCCATTTTGTTTTCCTATCGGTGTTATGTCAATTAGAATCCGTGTGAGCATCCACAAAAAAAAAAGCAAAAGACGTCAATAATGCAAAAATTCACTTTGCAACTGGAATGCTTGTAGGCTAAGTAACGGGAAATCGGCCGGAGTTGGTGGTCTCAGTATTGTCTCTGATTTGTATGTTGATTTAAAATCAAAAATACAAATAAATTAACAAATAAACTTCTTTTCACAAATTGAATCTTGCAAGCGCGCTCTCAATTTTTAGTTCATACTCTCAGGTGCACAATGGCGGGAAAAACGCGATCAACTTATCTTGAAAAAGAGAAGCAATCGACGCCTATACCATCTAAGGAATCCGTTCAAACACCTAAACCATAAACTAAGTATTAAATAGACCGTCAGCTCTTACAACTTAAGAGAATTTGCCTACAAGCTGTTTTCCGTGTTGCTATGTGGCAAAGCATGTGTGCCATGTTAAAGTAGATTAGCCGCACACATACCCTCGCACATAGGAACCTGACAGATGCCTGACAGTTCATTCTGTGGTAACATTGAAATAAATTCAAATAATTCGAATAACTGCCCGTTATCGGGACGTGTTAAGAAAACGGTGGGTATGGTGTGTTGGATTTAGTACCAAATTATATTAAAACGCATAGGTATACATATTAGGATTTCTTTCATTTTACTAGATAATCTTTATAGTACGGGATGTTTACATTTTTGTTGTAAACAATGGAGATCGATAAACTATATGAATCATTGACAAAAATAAAAAACGCTTATTAATATAAAAAATATCCGATTAGGATTACTAATGATTATGAATCGTATGAATTAAAAGAAAATTGTAAGCAGCAAAACTTACATGCGTGAGACATATCAGGGTACAAACCAGTAAACATGTTTATTTCCAATTTTGCTTAAATACATTTTGAGTTTCGTTCTTTCCCGTACATTTTAAGGAAAATAAATTTTCGTTGATTGTGTGTCTGTTTGATTTATTCTTTTTATTATAAATGAACATTATTCATATTCTCGGCTGACGTAATTGATTTCAAATGTAATTTCATAAATTGTGTCAATTGTTTCAAATTATCTAATAAATTTAATTTGTTCGTTTTTTTTTAATAAACGGAATCTTCATGAAAAGATTATAACTAAAAACGCATGTTATTTCAAATCTTAATATTCGTAATCAATTCTTCTCTTTAAAATATTTTCCGTTTTTTCTGGTGAAATAATTTTTCGCCAAAAACAGCAAACGAAAACAGACACAATAATTATTATAGGAACAAAAATATCTTATTTTATTTCACACATCATTCATTTGTTTATTTATGTTAATTACAGGCCTGTTTTTTTGAGCTTTTATCTCAGCAAAGCAAAGTAAGAAAATGTGCACATAAACGATTCCCAGCAGCTTTCTGAACAGTAGGTTTTATCGATGAAATATTGGCATTTGCGGCTGACTGGCAGTGTGGGCTTGTTCGGTGAGTTGCATGATACAACAAAAACTATTGTATCATGGGTAGGTAGGCAGCAATTGATTGCGCACATCAAAGAAGTTTTTTTTTTAGCCGAAGATATACACTTTTTTCATAAAAAACTCTAAGCGATATTCAGCCTTCCTCATATTCTTGGGCTTAAAAACAATGGAGAATATAAATTCTGAGGACACTCTGGTGCAAGAAATGGATCTCAAAGATAAACACACTAATATTTTATGATTTCAAGTATGTACTAATAAGGTAAATTTGTCTTAAACAACATTTGCAGCTTACAAAATAATTTATGTATTTTTTATTACTATCCCTTACATTCAGTTGTTACTTTGAAATTTTGTTTACTTATGCACTTCTTTATGCATTTCCGCCAATCACAACCAACGCCTTGTATGTACTGTAAATAGAGACACCCTGCGAACAGATCCATCTTATACAAGGGTGGCAACAAAAAATGTTCTCCCTCTGGTGTTCAGAAGTGATCATTTACTCCCAAGTGGCTCTTGCTGGGAATGAATACCTAGTGTGAGTTTTCGAAGTGTCAAGTAAAGCGTAGTTGTTGTAATTGCGTGCTGAAAATCCTACTTTGCTTTGCTTTGCTGAGTTCGAAGCTCAAAAAAACAGGGCTTACATTCGCTATTATACATTTTGTAGAATATCTACATGTTTTCGTCATGAAATAAAACAACGAACTTAAACTCTCAGAACGCATCCATCAGCTGACAGGAACTCACCAATACACTAACTCTCAGTCAGTGTTCTCAGCACTCTCTCTTTATTTTTCACACGAAGCGTGCTCATTTTTCCCTTTTCACTAAACTCAAATTCCCTTAGTTTTGTTTATGGAAAAAACATACTTTTAAAAGTAAAATTTGTATTGTTCGGAGAGAAAATCATATTAAATTAATCTTCAGTATAAAATTCGCAGTTTGCTAACATTGTAATGATAATTTTTTGATAATAGAAATTTTTGCTTAAGGCAAATCTCTTTTTTATGTACATTTAGTGCGTTGATATTCATAGTGAAATGTAGTTTGAATGTTTTTCTGACAGATTATTGATAGTCCAACAATTAAGACATTTTTTCCTCTTCCGCAGGAAAGTTTTTCAAAAATTTAAATTCCCACAAAAAGGTAGAGATACCACGATGTAGGAACACTGCTGAGTGTCAGTATTTTATTACTCCTCCCACCATTTAGAAATTCTTTTTTTGCTGCTTCACACGCATTCACAGATAGGAAATTTAAGAGAGAATTTTCTTTTCAAAATTTGCGAGGGGAATCGGGTAGGTGCGCGGGAGCTGACGGTCTATTTAATAAAGGGTGATTTTTTAGCTGGTTTGCTTTTGGCAACACTGGTTTTGACAGCTGACGTGTGTTTAGTACCTTGTGTCACTGTCAAACAGTTTCAGTTTGGTTTGCAATTTAACCATGGATCGTCTTACAAATGAACAACGCTTGCAAATTATTGAATTTTACTATCAAAATTCGTGCTCGGTTCGAAATGTTCGATCCGCTTTTTTATCGAAAAATTGTGTTCAGCAATGAGGCTCATTTTTGGTTGAATGGGTACGTAAATAAGCAAAATTGCCGCATTTGGAGTGAAGATCAGCCAGAAGCATTGCAACAGCTACCAATGCATCCCGAAAAAGCCACTGTTTGGTACGGTTTATGGGCCGGCGGCATTATTGGGCCATATTTCTTCAAAGATGATGCGAATCGCAGCGTTACTGTCAATGGTGAACGCTACCGAGCGATCATAACAAACTTTTTTTTGCCCGAAATGGAAGTTCTTGACTTGCATGATATGTGGTTTCAACAAGACGGTGCCACATGCCACACAGCACGCGAAACAATGGCGCAATTGCGAGGCGAGTTTGGTGAACAGTTAATTTCACGTTTCGGGCCGGTCAATTGGCCGCCTAGATCGTGCGATTTGACACCATTAGATTATTTTTTGTGGGGGTATGCCAAGGCTAATGCGTATAGGGACAAGCCCGCTTCGATTGACGCACTGGAAGCCAACATCCATGCATTCATTCGTGAGATACCGGCCGATATGTGTGAAAGAGTATGCCAAAATTGGACTCAGCGGATGGGCTACCTGAGACGCAGCCGCGGTCAACATTTGCATGAAATTATCTTTAAACATTAAATTGCAAGGTTCAAACTATCGATTCAAATAAATATTTCATTCATTTTTTCGAATTTTTTGTGTTTTTTCGTTAAAAAAAGTTCTAAACCTCTTAAAAAATCACCCTTTACTTAGTTTATGACCTAAACTTAACAACACTCCAGCTGAGAGAAAAGGCACTGCCAACAAACCAACACCATCCACCAGCAAATCCACAGCAATCGTGACTATATGCGACTTAGAGGAACGATGAAATTGCTAATCATATTTCCATCGAAATAGGTTCTTTGCGAAGTGATTTAATTCAACAAATTTCATCGATCGAAGAAAGACTGTCTTCGCACGTCAAATAAATCGACATATCTCTTAAAAACCTAAAAGAACGGCAAGAGAGAGTCGAGTTTCGTATTGACACAGTCGAGAAGTCCATCCAGTCCAGAGCAGAGTATATCCCAGAGTATATCCATTAATGAGTAGGGACACTCTCTCTACATATGCATTTGCTACTACCACAAAGCAAAATGCAGAAAAAAATCGTACAATAAGTGGAAGCAGGTCGAAAGAATCCTTCTTACCTGAATACAACGACTGGTTGAGAAGAAAAGGGTACACAGCACATCATAAAGCATTTTTAAAGGCGGGCCGGAATGACTGTCAGTATTTAGTATTCTCTCTCAACCATGCAGGTATGAATTAATATGATCAGGAAACCAGCTTTGCTTTAGTAGAATTGGTAATATTTGTATTTTTTGCCATTGGTTATTGATTAAATGGTCTTTGTTATGGACATGAAAAAGAAATGTTTCATTCTATATCACGAAATTCAACCCTTTTGCTTTACTACGACTTCGTTAATAACCATTGTTTATGATTTTAAGTATTATTGCCAGCACTTTTTAGGTAATATATTTCATAGCAGATGGTCATACTAATTACTTAGGTTGGCTGTAGAGGGGATTGTTTACATTTTCTTCGCACGTATTTTTAAAGGCAGGCCGGAATTGGATTGTTATCAGTCGATCATTATCATCAATTGACGAAAGAAAGGGTGTTCCGTGTCTGTGCGTGTGGCAAACAAATAAAAGTAGTGTAATAGTGAAGTTGAAGTGCAAGTTTCTTTTAACAAGAAATCTTAATCAAGATTGCTTGGAAAACACCTTTGCTGTTTTACGCAACCGAGGGGGAAATAACAAGCTGCAGACTCCATTTCAATTCATTTGTTCATTTAAAAGATCTTTTTCGGCAAAGTATATGGAAGATATTACCCATGGAAACTGTGAGCCAACTGCTAACATGGAACTTCCAGACATTGAAGTGCAGATGGAACCACAAAAACAAAATAAGGACAATTTGGTTTACGCTTTCAAAACTGAACCTGATTATAAAACTGTGAACTTTGGTATTGATAATGCATTCTACTATTTCGCAGGTTATATTTAAAAAAAAATACCGCCTAAACCACAAGTGTGAGTTAAAATTGAGTCCGCAACTTAACGTTTCTTCCCTTTTTACAGATTTTCAAGAATATGAAGATGCAAAATTGACACGGCCCAATCAAGAATTTTTAGACTCGTTAGAGAATCTTGAACAAAAATGTATTTCTTGTTTTCCAAATATGTACTACCTAAATAATTTTGAGGGGAATATTTTTAACTTTTTGAAAAATGAATTTCATTACAATTGTTGCAAAAATCAAAATAAGGAATTTCTTATCGAATTTTACTTCCGAGTACGGGTTTACTTTATTCTAAAACAGTTCAATAAAAATAACAAAAAATGTACCAACAAACAAAAATATTTAAGTGTAGCACACAATTGAATATATATTAGATATAAAATGTTCAATAAGAAATATTACAAATTGATTTTGCTTTTTTTTTACCTCACACCCTGTACCATATTTTGAAATAGTTCAACTACTCTTCCATCCCTCTTTTACTAGAGCACTTTTAGTGCCGTCTATTTCTCGTGTATGTGTACTACAAATTGTAAACTGACAAGAAACACGTGGAGAGTGTCCCTACTCACACACGCAAGAAGAAGAGATAAAATCACGAATAGTTAATTCATGTACATTGGAAGAGGAAGTGACTGATCTCCAAAAGAGATGTGAAGCTTTCGTATCATAAACTAAGTATTAAATAGACCGTCAGCTCTTGCAACTTAAGAGAATTTGCCTACAAGCTGTTTTCCGTGTTTCTATGTGGCAAAGTATGTGTGCCATGTTAAAGTAGATTAGCCGCACACATACTCTCGCACATAGGAACCTGACAGTAGCCTGACAGTTCATTTTGTGGTAACATTGAAATAAATTCAAATAATTCAAATAACTGACCGTTATCGGGACGTGTTAAGAAAACGGTGGGTATGGTGTGGTGAATTTAGTACCAAATTCTATTAAAACGCATAGGTTAGGTAGGTATACGTATTAAGATTTCTTTCATTTTACCTAGATAATCTATATAGTACGGGATGTTTTCATCTTTGTTGTAAAAAATCGAAATCGATAAACTATATGAATCATTGACAAAAATAAAAAAAAAAGCGCTTATTAATATAAAAAAATATTTGATTACTAATGTTTATGAATCGTATAAATTAAAAGAAAATTGTAAGCAGTAAAACTTAAATGCGTGAGACATATCCGGGTACAAATCATTAAACATGTTTATTTCCAATTTTGCTTGTATACATTTTGAGTTTCGCTTTTTTCCCGTACATTTTAAAGAAAATAAATTTTCGTTGATTGTGTTTATTAGACTTTTTCTTTTTGTTATAAATGAACGTTATTCATATTCTCGGCTGACGCAATTGATTTCAAATGTGATTTCATTAATTATGTCAATTGTTCCAAATTTTCTAATAAACAATTTTTTTTTTCAATAAACGGAATCTTTATGAAAAGATTATAGCTAAAAACTCATATTATTTCAAATCTTAATATTCGCAATCAATTCTTCTCTTTGCCGTTTTTCTGTGGACATTCACGGTGAAATCATTTTTCGCCAAAAACAGCAAACGAAAACAGACACAATAATTATAGGAACAAAAATATCTTATTTTATTTCACACATTATTCCTTTGTTTATTTATGTTGATTACATTTGCTATTTTAAATTTTTGAGAACATCTACATGTTTTCGTGGTGAAATAAAACAACGAGCTTAAACTCTCAGAACGCATCCATCAGCTGACAGAAACTCACCAAATACACTAACTCTCAGTCAGTGCTCTCAGCACTCTCTCTTTATTTTTCACACGAAGCGTGTTAATTTATCCCTTTTCACTAAACTCAAATTCCCTTAGTTTTTTTTATGGAAAAAACATACTTTTAAAAGTAAAATTTGTATTGTTCGGAGAGAAAATCATATTAAATTAATCTTCAGTATAAAAATCGTAGTTTGCTAACATTATAATGATAATTTTTTGATAATAGAAATTTTTGCTTAAGGCAAATCTCTTTTTTATGTACATTTAGTGCGTTGATATTCATAGTAAAATGTAGTTCGACTGTTTTTCTGCCAGATTATTGATAGTCCAACAATTAAGACATTTTTTGCTCTTACGCAGGAAAGTTTTTTAAAAATTTAAATTCCCACAAAAAGGTAGAGATACCACAATGCAGGAACACTGCTGAGTGTCAGTATTTTATTACTCCTCCCACCTTTTAAAAATTTTTTTTTTTTGCTGCTTCACACGTATTTACAGATAGGAAATTTAAGAGAGAATTTTATTTTAAAAATTTGCGGGGGGAATCGGGTAGGTGCGCGGGAGCTGACGGTCTATTTAATGCTTAGTTTATGCTTTCGTATGACGGGAAATTGCAGCTGATGGCATAATTTTTGGTGTACCCCAGCTACCAAATGAAAACTTAAGGACTATTTTTCACCATCTTTGCCACAGCATCGAATGTATGCCCCCGCCATTGAAAGGCATATTCCGTAGTCGAAGAGCACATTCAAAAAGAGACAAAACTGACTCTCCCATCGTAGTCAAATTTAACACTCCTCGTGAAAGAAACTCCGTTTTGCATGCAGTTGCCCTTTTTTGCAAAAATCACAGGCAGCTAAGCCTCCAAGTGTGTACATCAAAGCAGAAAACAACAACAACATCTATATGTACGGGAGTCTCACTAAACTTGGTTTTCGCATCATTTTCCATCTCAAATATAGATTTGGATGAAAGTAAATGAACTAAATCGAACGTTTTTGTCAAACCCCATTTGCAATGATCCAGACGCTAACTATTCAATCGAGGATGCTTCGTCATCGATTGCTACGTCTTTTGTTTTTAATAGGGTCAATGAATAGGACATAGTCGAAAGTTTTCTTTCTGTGAAGTCCAAGGCTGTAGGTTTTGATGAATTAAATCCGATTTTTATTAAAGCGATTTTGCCGTTACTGTTACCGTTTGTAACTCATATCATTAATACTGTTTTTATGACCGGCATTTTTCCCAGCGAATGGAAATTAGCAAAAATAATTCCAATGCCTTAGAACTCTAAAGGTGAAGAATTCAGACCAATCTCCATCCTACCTTTTTTATCTAAAATATGTGAAAGACTTATGCATAATCAGCTTAATTATTACGTTACTCAAAATAACTTGTTGCTCCAAGTACAGTCGGGTTTCAGAGCTAAACATAGCTGTACAACTGCTTTGTTGAACGTCATTGAAGATATAAGAGATAAATTAGATAGGGATAATGTTACTTTTCTGGTACTCTTAGACTTTTCCAAAGCTTTTGATTTGGTTAATCACTCGATTCTGCTCAGCAAATTAAGACGCTTTTCTCAATTTTCCCCACTGCTGTTAAATTAATATCATCCTATCTAAGTGCGCGAAAACAGGGCCGTGTCACTAGATGGCAACCTTTCCGATTTTCTTCACCTAAGGCAAGGAGTTCCCCAAGGCTCTATTCTAGGGCCTCTATTGTTCTCCATATATATTAACGATATTGCTTCGGTCATATTCAGTTCATCGAAGCATATTTATGCCGATGATATACAAATTTATCAAAGCTGTTCCTTGGGCTTAATTGAAAATTGCGTCAGTATTTTAAATGAGGATCTGAAACGAATTTCTAATTGGTCATCCAAATGCGGCCTGATACTTAACCCAACGAAGTGTAAGTGTTTAGTTATTTCTAAAAAGAAATTAGATCTGTCTTACTTCCCTCATTTAATGCTAAACGACTCTGAAATTGAATTTGTTGAGTCCTCAAAAAATCTAGGTCTTGTCTTTAATAGAACCCTAACATGGAATAACCACATAAATACAATAGTAGGGAAAACTTACGGTATTCTACGAACCCTATGGGCTGCTCAAAAGTTTACTCCTCTTGAAACAAGACTGCTACTTGTCAAAACGTTAGTTATTCCTGTACTTATCTACGGTTGCGAAATTTTTTATGGATGTGATGCCGAGAGTAGAAGGCGGCTTCAAGTGGCTTTCAACACTACTATTCGTTATGTGTATTGTTTAAAAAGACATAACCACGTCTCACATCTTGCAAAACACCTAGTTAACATGTCCTTTTGTAACTATATCAAATTTAGAACAGTCATACTTCTGTTCAACATACTCTTAAGTAGACAGCCTTCATATCTTTATGAAAAAATCCAGTTTCCGGCATCTAACAGATCCTCTTGTCTGGTACTTCCGCGTTTTACATGTCTAACATCGGAAAAACAATTTTTTGTTTCTGCTATCGGCCTTTGGAATTCACTCCCACGTAACTTGCGAGAGCTAACTAATGCACGACGATTTAAAAACGAACTTCAAAATTTTCTTAGAGACTAAAGCAACTCACTTTCTTCCCATCGCTATCCCTCTTCAAGCAATTTCAACTTTAATTGAAATTAATTTAAAACTAATTTAAAATAAATATTAGAAAAACCTTTTTAATATAAATGCTGTCTAACTTAACTTTCAAATCATTTATGGAAATTAATTTCTAAAGAATTTATCTTTCACAGACTTATAAGTGAATTCTTACTGTGTAAGCATGTATGATACAATAAATATTATTATTATTATTAAAAGGGTAGGAGGGGCAAAATTAGGAAAAAGCTTGGTTTTTAGGCTCCAATTCGGGTCAGGTTTAGGACGGGAACTGGGAACAGATCTTGGTATCTTATTAGGTACTAGTTATATTATTATTATTGGAGGGGACAGATTTTATTGACTTATTACTATGAGCCGTGGAGGGCTTTTCCGTCCACTTGCATATACTCATCTTCCCGAGGTTGAAAATATCTCCAGCAGACCTTAGGAATAACCATTCATACTTAGTGGGGAGGTCTAATTTAAATTTGCGATTACCTTTATGGTTAAACATTTTGCATTGGCTGATAGTGATGCCAAATCTTTAAGTAAAAAATGTCCTAATCCAAGAGATATCTGCATATTGGGGGCGCCTTTGATGAGGAGTGTGGTGAGGTTTTCAGACTCCAGTTTATCGAGTCTGTCTTGCCAATCGGTGGGTGTCCATGTAGTACCAAAATGTTTTATAAGCCTACGTGGAGCGACGGTGGGGGGAGCAGGCAAAGTAAGGGGTGCAGAAGATAATGAGAGCGTTGTAATAGCTGGCGATGTGGACGGTAATGGTATGGGCACTGTTGATGATGTGTTAGGAGATGCTATTGTAGTGTTAATAGTGGTTGTTGTTGTTGTTGCTGTAGTCGGCGTTGTTGTTGGTTGTGGAATGGGTGTAGTTTGGTATTCTGTAGATTCACGGATTTCAGTAATTATTCATGTATTGTAGACGGAGCTCGATTGTGGCTGAATGAGCTCTGGTATGAAATCAATCTTGTTTTAAGTCAGTCTAATATTCTCATTAATATCGCCCATAACTACGCGGAAAGCAGCGACATCGTTACTAACATCATTGATTTTGCTTATTAAATCAAACAATAGTGGATCGACGGGTTGATGAGGTGGAGCAGTTGGTTTTAATGGGCTTTGTAAGTATGTATACAGGTAAGAGCGAAAGGAGTTAAGATGGTCATAGATCGTTATTAAATGGGGGTTCAGAATTGACTTAATATCCGATTTAATATCACTTTTTAGATTCAAAAACTTGGAATTAAATTCAGCCGGCGATTTTTTTAATTCACTATTTGTATTAGCACGCTTTGCTTGACAGCTTAGATAATTTGCATGCGCATCGTTTAGTGAAGCGGTTTTCTTTTGTGGTACAGCAATTATAGTTACTTGTTATATTGTTGCTTTTGTTATTCAGATCCTCGCTTAAATCTCTGGCTGTGAATACGCGAGAGCCAAAAAAAAAGGGATGTACTTTGATTGGCATCCACTTGGTGGTGTCCAGTTGTTGTAAGATATAAACATCAATTCTGCTTATCGTACCACACGATGGTAATCACCTGGAACCTGCCCTGCAACACATAGATCAACGTAGATCCATTGTGATGCTCTTGGGGTTTTAAATGACTCCCATACTGTGGAAACCTATGAAATCGGATAGTCGAGCCATCCCGAGGATACTAAAGGGTGATTTTTTAGCTGGTTTGGTTTTGGCAACACTGGTTTTGACAGCTGACGTGTGTTTAGTACCTTGTGTCACTGTCAAACAGCTTCAGTTTGGTTTGCAATTTAACCATGGATCGTCTTACAAATGAACAACGCTTGCAAATTATTGAATTTTACTATCAAAATTCGTGCTCGGTTCGAAATGTTCATCGCGCGCTGCTTCCATTTTATGATCGGCATTCTCGACCTTCTGAGCAGTCTATTCGGAAGATTGTGACCAAATTTCGCACCAAATTTACTTTGTTGGACATTAAACCACCAACACGTTTACGTACTGTGCGTAGTGAAGAAAATATTGCGGCCGTATCAGCTAGTGTGACAGAAGACCGCGAAATGTCGATTCGGCGCCGTTCCCAGCAGTTAGGCCTTTGTTACAGCACTACGTGGAAAATTTTGCGGAAGGATTTGGGCGTAAAGCCTTTTAAGCTACAGCTGGTGCAAGAACTAAAGCCAGCCGACCTACCACAACGCCGAATTTTTGGTGAATGGGCTCTTGGAAAGCTGGCCGAGGATCCGCTTTTTTATCGAAAAATTGTGTTCAGCGATGAGGCTCATTTTTGGTTGAATGGGTACGTAAATAAGCAAAATTGCCGCATTTGGAGTGAAGATCAGCCAGAAGCATTGCAACAGCTACCAATGCATCCCGAAAAAGCCACTGTTTGGTGCGGTTTATGGGCCGGCGGCATTATTGGGCCATATTTCTTCAAAGATGATGCGAATCGCAGCGTTACTGTCAATGGTGAACGCTACCGAGCGATGATAACAAACTTTTTTTTGCCCGAAATGGAAGTTCTTGACTTGCATGATATGTGGTTTCAACAAGACGGTGCCACATGCCACACAGCACGCGAAACAATGGCGCAATTGCGAGGCGAGTTTGGTGAACAGTTAATTTCACGTTTCGGGCCGGTCAATTGGCCGCCTAGATCGTGCGATTTGACACCATTAGATTATTTTTTGTGGGGGTATGCCAAGGCTAATGTGTATAGGGACAAGCCCGCTTCGATTGACGCACTGGAAGCCAACATCCATGCATTCATTCGTGAGATACCGGCCGATATGTGTGAAAGAGTATGCCAAAATTGGACTCAGCGGATGGGCTACCTGAGACGCAGCCGCGGTCAACATTTGCATGAAATTATCTTTAAACATTAAATTGCAAGGTTCAAACTATCGATTCAAATAAATATTTCATTCATTTTTTCGAATTTTTTGTGTTTTTTTTTTAAAAAAAGTTCTAAACCTCTTAAAAAATCACCCTTTACAAATCTATGTAAGTCTTTTATAGATATCTGAGAGAGGTCTTCTAAGTCTCCGAAAAAGTGTCTTCCAAGAACTCTGTATCTAATGTGGCAGAGTGCCGGGCAATGGCAAAGAATGTGTGGAGTGTCCTCATGCAGCTCTTCATCACCGCATCTTCTGCACAGGTCATCCGTATTGATTCCCATTTTCTTGGTGTGATATTTCAGCATGTTGTGTCCTGTAATAATGCATACAAGAGAGGATAATGATTTTATGCTCATTTGTAGAATTCTTTCTGTCTTCTCTTTGTTATAGATTGGCCACATTTCCCTGATTATGACGCAGGATTCGATTTCCTTCATCTATCATTCGTCGCTGCCAGTATTTTGTTCTCAATTTCCTGCTTGAGATCGCAGGGAGGAGTTAATACTGTGTTATCCGCCTGATTAAGTTCAAATGAAGAACCCTTTCTTCCAGCTCATCACCGGGTACTGGTCTTGCCCATCCGGATAGGACTTGCTAAAGTGATAAACGAAGAAAATTGCAACACTATAATGTCATAATTACTGGATGAACGAGTCTCGGGTGTCTTACATGAACCCATCTCAGAAAGAGGACATAGAGCGGATGAATCCACAAGATTTAGTCAATGGTCATGATTTAATCTATGAAAAAGAAAAAGAGTGTCGTCTGAGGAGGACGAGGAAAGTCTCAAACTCCAGTTTTAATTTTGTAAGATAGATCCCACAAAGTTATTTAGCAAGAAGTATTTTCTGGTAAGACTTTCAGTTCTGTCGAGAGTATACACTTCGTTTTCAAAGCTGATCTGGGACAACTATCATGAAAGCATTCATCATATTCACCATAAATAAAAGTACACAAGTTTTAATGTCATGAAACGGATTTATTTACTTAATATAAAGTCATACAATTAATTTCTGAAATCATTATCGTCGGTCCAATAATAACTTTCATAAATAAAACACATTTTTGCAAGAAAAATAATATACCTACCAATAAAGAATATTTAGTTCGTTACTAGATCAAAAACGAGCGTTATTAACAAATTCGAAACCAGACCGACGATTGGATGTATATTCCCATTGGAAATTTTCTTCATTTATGATTAATTTCACATTCACAATAATTTGTACATAACTACTCTACATACAAAAATGATCAATTCGCTTTAGAAATAAAGTTATATTTATTTAAATGATATTTACAGAATTGATCTCTACTTTGAAATAGCAAATACTTCATTCGTAACAATCTGTTTTAATGTAAAATTATTTGTTTCGACTTAATTGAGTACAAAATGACGAGTTGCAAAAGCAAACTTCAAAAATTTCAGAAAAAGAAACATTCTTCGAAAGAAAAACGAACATTTTGACAAACTCAAAAAGAAATTTCGGTATTTTGCTTTCGCCCCTCTGTAAAATTAAATTTAAGTTACAACTACAAGAGGAACAAATAAAATTCTCATATCTATATGAGGTCGTTTTAATAAAATACAAAAGCGGGCGTTTAGTTTTGGAAAAAAAGAAAACCAGCATATTTGTGGATTGGGTTTTTTTTTTTTTGTTTATACTTTCATACATTTAAATTATTTTAATGAATAATTTGTTGTTTGTTTTAAGTGAATGCATCAGCAATCAGAAATGATATTAGCTGCTCACTATAGAATACATAATATATACCTTAAAAACTAAGAAAACGTACAAAAAAAAAAAGAACAAGTAAAATATTATTTGTTATAGTATAGCATAACGTAATTATTTAACAAAAGCCTCCGGGGGAATTTTGCTCTCCTTTTGAAGCTTATCGAATACAAAGGCAGCGTGATTATAGTCCCAGTTGGTTTCTTCTAGGCACCTGGAGAGAGTAAACGAGACAAATTTGTTTAATTTAGCAAGGTGACATTTTGAGATGAAATGCGTTTGGGAACACTAGATATTTATTAAAAGCTTGGTAGGGATGTATTCTTCTAACACCTATAGTGCTCCACCTCACCAGCTTGAGAAAGATACTATTTTCTATTCGGAGTACGCGTCTCTTAACTATGGTGTCGGATGTGGTGTATGTCGGAATTGGAGCCCTTTAATAGGGCAGATATGGATGCTTATTTCCCGATGGGCGACATCAATGCTAATATACCTATACATGTGGATCTAATGACACGGGGCAGTGTTAAAGGGACTAACAACAATCGCAATTAAAAAGTGCAAACGACATGTCTTTTATGAACACCTTCTTTAAATACAAAGATGTTCATAAAAACACATGGCGTTGCTGCATTCTTCAGCAGAATTCGTTATTCTTTGTGGTTACCGCCATGTTTTAAAAGAATCGTTTTTGATATGCGAGTGTTGAGAAGCGCGGAGCTGTCAATTTGATTTGTTTTCCAAACAGAAGGGAAGCTTGAATGGCCTCTTTTTTAGCAGAACTCAATTGTGGGACCGCGATATGCTGAAACGGGCACATGGAAGGCGCAAAGAACTTGATAATTGGAAGCTGATGTGGCTAACGAAAAGTCTTAAAAGGGGTTCGACGAACAGTAAGGCTCGTATCGCAGTTATTTGGTTCTTATTAGACAGTGATTGAAGTTTTACTAACACGGTGATCTGTCAGACTATCCGCCATCTGTAAGAAAGGAAGTGGATAATCATTAATTGAGTCAAATTTAAAGATGGTGCCGCCTTTCCGATGGGAAGGACTTACGCAGGTTGAACGAGGGCTGTCCGAGTTGGTCAGGGATACGGATCCATCTCTATGAGCCGGAAAATAGCCACACGGTAGAGGAAATCACTGTGGCGATCAAGCTAGGTAGGCAAATTTTTCAGATGATGTAATCCATTCAGAATGACGCTAGGTTAAGAGGAAGCTTAATTGCTATCATTCGGTGTTAAATTGGCACGGAAATGCGGTGAAACAAACTGGATTAATTCACTTTAAAAAAAAAAAGGAAAACATTGCCACAATTACAGGGGTAAGGCACTTTGAAGTTTCCCAGGACAGATTGTAGATTTGTGAACGAGCCTGGGTTGGGGAGTGAGACCATCTTGAAGAAGTACAAAAAATAATTCACCCATTGAATGGCACTGGAGATCGATCGGGAATATATCACACCTGTCTACACATGTTTTCTAGATTTGTTGGATGTAAACGTCTAAGTCGATTGAGGTTAACTCCGGAAAGTACTGCAAGTATGCATGGGTCCCCAAGAATTATGTTTCAGCGCGTCCTCGGAATCTTTGCATCCCCGTGTTTGGAAGGATAAAGGGAATAATGAACAAGTTTTAAATGATGATTTTAGTGCCCATATTGCCTTCGCGATGCACTTTGCATGCTAGTGGGGTTCTATTCAAACGGGTTAAGAAGTTTGAAAGGCTCATCTTTTATCATTTACGTTAGTTTTTCACTTAAGTTTATGTTCATTTCAGTCCTATACTAGCATTTCTAAAACGGTTCGTTTTTGTATTCTGTCAAGAAAGTAAGTGAATTTTTGGGGCCCACTGGAAATCCTTCGATATCTCGCGAGTAACTAAATGAGACATCGAGAAGTAGATCGCATCTCTTCTTGTAGCCAATTGACGAGGTGTAGGGTCCTACATGGATCAATTGCGTCAACTATAAATGCATGTAAGTTGTACTCACTTTCTACTCCACTCTAGATTCATGTTACTTTGCGCACTCATCGCTTGGATCATTTGTATTTTTGTGGTTTCGTCAGGTGTAATGCTGCCAGCAGCAATTTGTGGAGCCATCATTGCCGCAGCCGCTTGTGAAGTTGATGGCTGTAAAAAATTAAAAGCTCATTCTAGTTCCTTTGACAAACGTTTCAATCAATTAAATCTCACCTGATTAACGTGCAATCGATTTTGCAGTCCGCCAGCAACGGGTATCGGAGGAAGGCCAATCGGTGAATTTGTTACAGGAGCCGCTGCTACTGGTTTGAATGCCTTTTTAACTTGCGAATAATTTGCACTCGTCAGAAAGATCAACTCGTTCCTTATGCAAAAACCGCCGCCGGCAGGAACGATTACAAGCTGCCTTTGGAAATACCGAATCTCAGTATTGTTGTTGTTACTGCTGCTATGACTTGTACTAGCGCCTGAATCGACATTGAACTCTTTGAATAGGCCGGCAACAGTGAAGGAAATCAATTTTGGCTAGACGAGGATAAAAGTAAACATGTAAACTTTCCTTCACTATATGGAGTTTTTGTGAAACTTACTGTAAACAGAGTCAAATCAACGGTGAATGATTGTGGATCATGTTGGGTCTTGGGCCACTCAGTGAAAGTAGACACAACGGGTAGACGGCCGTACTTGAGAAGACGTGACTTGTCGGAATTATCGTTGTTCATGTTAAGCCATTTGAGGTTGTGGTTAAATTTTGAAAACGCTGAAAGTCTGAAAAGAAAGAAATTTTAGTTGCACAAAAGTTATTTGGAAGAAGAACCTGGACAGCTATAAAGCGCAGTCGGTTAGCTTTTTTCCCATTCTCAGATCGGTTGTATAGACCCACATTTGCCAATACAATGACCACAGAGTACGAAGGCAATGGACAGATAAGTATTAAGCTTATTCGCCTAAATGGACATTTTTACAGCATTGTATCAAATGCAATGAATGCAAAAATTGGAACGGAACATACAGTTGCAGTGATAGTTTCTAGATTTCACTTCAGTAAAAACGACGAAAATAGAACACGATGAAGAGCAGAAAGCCATTCCTGCTGACTGATGAGGCAGGCTCTAACTGAACTCCGCTATCTTCCCGAGTTTGGTTAGTTTAACGTAAGGAACTTCAATAGTAAAAGGCTAAAATGATCAACTTCAACGACCTCCATTATGGTTAGAACTTATGGCCTTTTTAGCCATATCGTGATGATTATGACTTCTAAGAAATGTCTTTTCCTATGCGGCAGTGTCAAATACTTAGAGTCAATCTCGAACTTAAACTTAACATGCGAGTCTAACATCGATTATCTAGTGCGAAAGATTAGCATACTATTCTGCGCATTTTAGCAAAACTCTCGGCAAAATGTGGTGGCTCAGCCAAGAATGGTTCTTTGTGTGTACATAGCTGTGGTACGTCCCAACCTCACTTATGGATCCATTATATGTTGGTAATGCAAAATTGAGCAGAGTCCAGAAGACAGCTGAAATTGGCACCACTGGGGTCATACGAGCAAGTCCAACGGAAGCGCTCAACGCGATTATTAATGTTCTGCATGTGGATCTTCACATGAAAACAATTGTTGCGTGCAGTTCAGTTAGATTGCAAGAATTTGGATGCTGGTCCGAGAGGGAGTATGCTCATACCTTCCTTGCGCGTTGGGATACTCACTACTCAACACCCGAACACAACTTCGAAAATAATTCTCAGTCAGGTGTATAATGAATATAGCAGAACAAAATTGAAGTTATTTGACAATTTTACCTTCAATTATTTTATTATTCATTGCTCTCTACGATTATTCTGTTTATTCAATGAAATTATTGAACCATCATTCAAATCAATTGGACATCAATAATTAGTTATGAATATTCTGAAAACGCTCCCATATTACAGAAACTTACCTTCCCGATTGACTGATCGGTGGCAGTGCAATAGTCAGCATGGCCTGCTCGTGATATGCTTCCAAGAGCGGTTGCCGATTATCCGAGTCGAATATTATAAAATATTGCTCAAGGAATTGCCGTATGATATCTGCTCCAGCAGCATCACATAAGAATGAAGCTTTCGGCTGTGGCAGCGATGCTGTGTCGTTCACATCAAAGAGAATCTGTGGTTCCAATTCGTTTCCGTCCTATTTTTGAATACCATCATCCACACAAAATGTTATCACTAGTCAATGGTCTTTAGTACAATACACACTTACCAATTTAGTTAGTTTGGGGAACTTTTTGCGTACTTCACTGTGAATCAAATTTAAATTTAGTAACAACAATTTAGTTAGAGGCGTTATGTTTGGAGCACATGTTACTGCACTCTTAGCAAATAAGCGTGTACTTTTCAGAACTTGAAACGAAATTTAAACGATGATATGTACTCGTCGGCTCAACTAATATTATTGCTACGCACGAAAGAAAGCTGGACAAAACGACGCCAAAGTTGCGGCAAATGAAATGAGTTTCTGAAACAGAAAGACCACTCGGACAGTGGAGAGAAATGCAATCAAATGGATGTTGTCGCCATTGGACGGAAGATCATAAAGATGATTCTTTGAAGGACCCTTTGTGTTGTGAATTTTTTTTTGTATTAGCAGAAATAACAGTTTGGTTAGGAGTCTAGCTCGTCTTTTTGGATACCCACGAGCGATGCAAATGGCAGCACTTTTTACTTTGCTTTATTTTTGTTTTTATTCTTCACTTTTTATTTTATGTAGTCGATTATTGGGTTTTATTTTATTTTTTTATCTATAAATTGGTGTGCACCTTTTTCGGGAACACCATCTTTAATAGATTTTCAAAACCGTCTCTAACTGATCCCCCTTGCATAGTGTTTACACAACTCCTGCATGGGGAGAACAGGTGCACCAGTGGCAGGATTAGCTGCTCTTGGACCAGGCACGCTGTCGTTTGTGTGTTCTTAAAGCAATGAAGGGGATTTTTATTTTTCTGATAGCCCATCGACAGTTCTTAGTAGTTATGATGTAGTGTCCGTTTATTAGAACATCATTGGAGTATTTTTTTTTTTTTTGTACTATTTGCTATTTGCTCGGTAAAGTGCCGCAAGAAGCATCTGTATTTTCCAAAGCGTGTCACGCTAGAGCGATTTTGGTTATTTCTGCTATTTGTTTGTGTCTTCTCCACCGAGAGCCGTGCAAAGTATAGAGGAGTCTAGTTGGACTCAGTACTGAGAAAATTCTATTGACAACATTTAATGGCATTCCTTGATCCATCGACCTGCTGTGATCAGGCATTTAAAAAAGAGATTGCTCGAATTTGATTTCAACCTTGGATTCGTTTTCAAGCAGTACTCGTTAAAATACAATGAAACCACTTGTCTATCATCGTTACCACTTGGCTTCAGCCACTGTTACAGAATTCAAAGAATACAAAGAATAAAGTGAACTAATAGAACAAGGGACGTATTGTCGGCTTATTAATTGGAAATTCTGGTTGTCGTTGTCTCCGTCGGAGTACTTCGCCGCACATATATACCGTCGCCATTACATAGTTTTATCATTCACCAAACGGACGACGACGCTCAGTTTCGAGTGCCTTATGAGGATGCAACGTCGACTGCATGTGTGCCACCAGAATACCGTTCATTTCTAATACACAAATTGATACCTGATATAGAATGACTGATCTTTATAACGCGATCGCAATGGATTCGATTTGAGTGCGAGTTCAGTGATGTGAGCATTCCGAAAGACCAACAAATGGGCGAGTGATGGAATCTATCAAAGAAAAAGCGACACCATCAGAATAATTTCCAACAACAAACTTGGCCACACTTACCCTGTTTTCATCGAGATACAAAATATTCAAATGCGGCAATCTTTGGGTCATATTTTTGAAACTTTCCATGGTGACCATCTGGTTGTCATTGAGATTTAGCGCCACCAAATCTGGGATGTTTTTCTCTATGATATCGAGAACTGCGGACATGATCTGTGGCCGGGCAAGTGAAACAAACATGTCCTTGAAGTCGGGATCCGCGTGGAATCGAGACAGATCGAGAGCTCTTGTGTTGACGTTGTAACGCTTAACCATAGCCAGTTTGATTTTCTCCTTATATGGCTCGTCGATAGGCACTGCGGGCGTTCCGGGACGTACACGAACTGGCAGTTTGAAGCCATCGTACATTTGGATGTTACGATCGCTACTTTGAAGTATTTCAGCAATTCGAAAATCATCCACAAAGAACACAATGCAGTACTTTTCTGTGCGCCAGTAGTGCGGAATGAATATCTCCGGAGAGATTGTATCCAGAATTTGACGGATAAGTTCGTCTTTGTTATATTTTTGACCATAATTTATCTGAAAGAAAGAAAAGGAAAAATTGTTTTTAGAATACTAACAAAAGGTTTTAAAAGCAGGCTGATCCAAACGCATTTTTGAAGCTGCGCCAACTGCAGAAAGATACGTCTCCTCAACATCGCATAAAATAATCTGTCTGCAATAATCTGTGAACGCCTAAAGCCGACAGTCAACAACCGGATAGGTCCTTATCAGTGCGGTCGTAGGTCGGAAAATTCCACCATCGACAAAATACAGTAGAAAACAATATCATACTTGAAACAAATTGTACAAAGCACACTGTTCCGTCACGACTTTAAATAAAACAAGTACGGCTTTTTTCTGTGGGGAAAATTATATAAAAGACCCCACATTTATTGACCTCCGGTTTCCGTCGAGACAAGAACGTCTCGCTTGCTTCGCGATTGCAGCAAGACTCTCTTTTACAAACTAATTTGCAAGCAGCGTTGCCAGACGGTTGAAATATTTCCCCCCAGACAAATCTCAAAAACCCCCAGATTTAGTTATTTTCTAAAAAAAAAACCCAAATTTTTTTTTCTTCAAATTAAATTTAAGATTAAATACAAAGTCACAAGTTTAAAGAATTAAAAAGATTTCTTAATGTATGTACATATACGTATTTTAAAAAAAAAGGAATTGAATTCAGATTTCAAGATTTAATAAGAAAAACTTTATAAATAAGTCCTAAAATATAGTTGTCTCGTTGTCTTCATCTTTGTTTCTGTACATCTGCTCATGAACATTTTGATCATTTGATCGGAAGGGGTAAAATTGATACATCCCGATCCAGGAACAATCACAAATTGGTTTTGGCAAGAGACAAAATACAAAGAAAGTCTCGCTCTATTTATTGCTTCTCATATGATTGTGAACTGTTCGCAAATGCAATAGTGTGTGATGTATGTAGCTTTAGATAGGAGTTTATCAATATCCTGGCACCAATGAATATTGGAATGCGTTGGAATGGAATTGGCATAAATGGAACATGAATTTATTTGGTTTGTTGGTGTTGCTTTATAGCTTTTAATGTTCACTTACGATACTTTTTAGTGAGAAGAAAAAAATAATTGAGCGCAATTACAAAAAAATAAACCCCAGATTTCCCCCTAAATAATTTCTCCCCGTCGGTCAAAAAAACCCCTAGATTTGGGGGGAAAACCCCCAAACTGGCAACGCTGTTTGCAAGGCACTCGAATGGCCGGTGTTGCCATTCGTAAAAGTCCCGGCTAAAAACAATGTTTTTATCTACACATAGCTACAATATAATACATAAATATATTCAGCTAATCTCCACAGGCACGATGCACAACTTCTGGACTGGACGCTTCAGTTTGTTGGTAGCCGTTTGAACGATGACGTTTCTCACCAAGCCGTCCTGGTCTGGGAGAAGTTCACAGATAGTAGCCATAGCCCAACTGGTTGGTGGGAAATTCTTGCTTTTGAGGATCACCAATTGTCCAACCTTCAGATTCTCCTTTTCCTTTCACCATTCCTTTCGCTCCTGCAAAGTGGCTAAATACTCCGATTGCCATCGCTCCCAAAAGTGTTTCACATGCGCTGCCTTTCCTTCAAGAACTTAGTTCCTACTGCATCTGGTCTATCGTCTAATCTGAAAGATAGATGTAAAAATAATGGTTCTCCTACCAAAAAATGTCCCGGCGTTAGCGCCTGCATATGCGTCGGGTCGTCACTCAGTGGGTGAAGAGGTCTCGAATTGAGTATCGCTTCGATTTAAGTAACTAGTGCTCCAAAAGATACGGCAGTATCCTCGCCCAACAATTCTTTTCAGATGAAACCTCATAGATTTCACCGCAGCTTCATAGATTCCACCTTGATGTGGTAATGCCGGTGCCATTCCTGGAAATTGCCTCAAGTCCCCAAGAGAAACTATTCCTTTATTTATTATTTAATCCCTGGAACGTGTATCAAGTCCCCAAGAGAGCTATTCCTATTTATATATAATTCCTGGAAAGTGTCTCAAGTCCTCAAGAAAAGCTATTCCTATTTATTTATAATTCCTGGAAATTGTCTCAAGTCCCCAAGAGAAACTATTCCTTATATATTATTTGTGTTTGCGGTCCACGCATCGCAATTGTGCTCACGCTAAACACTCCATCCGTGTTTTCATGAAAACTATTCCAAAGCCTCCTGACTAAGTATTATATTCCTTAATACAAATGTGTTTGCGGTCCACGCATCCATGTGCTCACGCTAAACACGCCTTCCATATTTTCCATAGATATTAACTCAAATTCTTTTGAGAATAAAAGATATTTCCAAAATTCCATTCAAGTCCCCTTGATAAAATCCAAAAATTCCGAAAACTCTCTTGAGTCCTCTCAATAAAATATTTCCAGAAAATTCCTCAAAGCAACCCAAGTCCTCTTGAGCAAAATAATTTTCGGTCATTTCCAAAAAATTCCTATCTCAAGTCCTCCTGAGAAAAATATTTCAAAAATTCTGGAAACTATCTTGAGTCCTCTCAAGAAAATATTTCCAGAAAACTCCCTAAACTAACCCAAGTCCTCTTAAGCAAAAATATTTTCAAAATAGTTTTAAAAATAAAATTTCCTATCACAAGTCCTCCTGAGAAAAATATTCCAAAAATTCTCAAAATTATCCTGAAAATATTTCTAGAAAATTCCCTAAACTAACCCAAGTCCTCTTGAGCAAAAATATTTTCCAAATAATTTCAGAAATAAAATTTCCTATCACAAGTCCTCCTGCGAAAAATATTCCAAAAATTCTATCTATCTTGAGTCCTCTCAAGAAAATATTTCTAGAAAATTCCAAATAATTTCAGAAATAAAATAACCTATCACAAAAGTCCTCCTGCGAAAAATAGTCCAAAAATTCTCCTGAGTCCTCTCAAGAAAATATTTCTAGAAAATTCCCTAAACTAACCCAAGTCCTCTTGAGCAAAAATATTTTAAAAATTTCCTAAACTAACCCAAGTCCTCTTGAGCAAAAATATTTTCCAAATAATTTCAGAAATAAAATTTCCTGTCACAAGTCCACCTGAGAAAAATATTCCAAAAAAACAAAAAAATATTCTAAGTCCTCTCAAGAAAATATTTCCAGAAAACTCCCTAAACTAACCCAAGTCCTCTTGAGCAAAAATATTTTCCAAATAATTTCAGAAATAAAATCTCCTGTCACAAGTCCTCCTGAGAAAAATATTCCAAAAATTCTAAAAATTATCCTGAAAATATTTCTAGAAAATTCCCTGAACTAACCCAAGTCCTCTTGAGCAAAAATATTTTCCAAATAATTTCAGAAATAAAATTTCCTATCACAAGTCCTCCTGCGAAAAATATTCCAAAAATTCTATCTATCTTGAGTCCTCTCTAGAAAATTCCAAATAATTTCAGAAATAAAATAACCTATCACAAGTCCTCTCAAGAAAATATTTCTAGAAAATTCCCTAAACTAACCCAAGTCCTCTTGAGCAAAAATATTTTAAAAATTCCCTAAACTAACCCAAGTCCTCTTGAGCAAAAATATTTTCCAAATAATTTCAGAAATAAAATTTCCTGTCACAAGTCCTCCTGAGAAAAATATTCCAAAAATTCTAAAAATTATCCTGAAAATATTTCTAGAAAATTCCCTAAACTAACCCAAGTCCTCTTGAGCAAAAATATTTTCCAAGTAATTTCAGAAATAAAATTTCCTATCACAAGTCCTCCTGCGAAAAATATTCCAAAAATTCTATCTATCTTGAGTCCTCTCTAGAAAATTCCAAATAATTTCAGAAATAAAATAACCTATCACAAGTCCTCCTGCCAAAAATATTCCAAAAATTCTATCTACCTTGAGTCCTCTCAAGAAAATATTTCCAGAAAACTCCCTAAACTCGCGCAAGTCCTCTTGAGCAAGAATATTTTCCAAATAATTTCAGAAATAAAATTTCCTATCACAGGTCCTCCTGCGAAAAATATTCCAAAAATTCTAAAAATTATCCTGAGTCCTCTCAAGAAAATATTTCTAGAAAATTCCCTAAATTATTCCAAGTCCTCCTGAGAAAAATATTCCAAAAATTCTAAAAATTATCCTGAGTCCTCTCAAGAAAATATTTCTAGAAAATTCCCTAAACTAACCCAAGTCTTGAGCAAAAATATTTTCCAAATAATTTCAGAAATAAAATTTCCTATCACAAATCCTCCTGCGAAAAATATTCCAAAAATTCTAAAAATTATCCTGAGTCCTCTTAAGAAAATATTTCCAGAAAACTCCCTAAACTGACGCAAGTCCTATTGAGCAAAATATTTTTTTTATCATATAGAAAAAAATTCATATCTCAAGTCCTCCTGAGAAAAAAAAAATTATCCAAATTGTATCTGTGGTCAACGCATCTATGTGCTCGCACTAAACACTGGGGACGTTCAAGTATCTAGTTTAGTAAGTCTGACAGCTCTCTCACTAGATGAAACTCGACTCTGATTGGGGGAAATCGGTCGTGAGAGCAGATGTTTCAGTTGACGTTTATGGAGGGGTAGCCGACGAATCTAGTCGAGAAATTCGTGACTGAGTACTAAGTTGACAGTTCTCATATGTGGCTGACGTAGAAAACGTGACGTTCCCGACCAATCTAGTTTTTGCGTTCAGGTTACATCTCATCCAGACCAATCTAGTCGACTTAAGATGACTAGATTCTTGAATGCGGCCACTTTTCCCATTCCTTTACATCACCTCGTGACAATCTGTATTTATTCCTGCCACTGTGTGCAAAGCTATCCTTAATCGTTTTTTCCATAAGTTTCCATCCTAAGTGTTAATCGAGAAAAAAAAATATAAATCGTCGCTACTGTACACACATATCCATTACAAACAGTAACGAAATTACTATGCCCAAATTCCTGCCAAGTAATCAGCGGCGCGACGCACACATGTTATTGCAGTATGCCTGACAGCTGACAAACAAGCAAAAAATAACTCCCCTGCGCTCACCTACTTAACAGGTCGCGCATCTGTTCTCTGTACACACAGATGAAAGAAAACCTCTTGTGCTTTTCCTACCACGTAACGTAGTAGGAATTCACCACTGTAATTCCCCTCCTGAGAACCAGTTTTGACCGCAGCCCGCCTCATATACGAACGAAACAAAAGAGAAGAAGAGAAAAAAAAAAAACTTCTTTTGCGCTTGCGGAGCAACCGCTCGTGCATTGCGTATATGAATTCATATATGTACAAGCAACAAATATTCCTATCCGCTCACAGTAGTAACGTCGTGAAAATACAAAATGCAAAAAATACACCCAAACAAAGAGAAAATATTCTCGAAAAATCCTGTCGTAACCTGCACAAATCACCACTTTTTTGTTTTTACTGAGCATGTTCCTACATGTCTCGAATAAAAATTAAGCTTATATTTTCCATTAAATGATAAAAGTTTTGGGTTTTTTCTTACCTAAGAATCCCAGTTTTATTTATCGGTTTTGCCTGCCTGGTACAGTATTCCTATACTTCAGCCTGGTGTTATTTTCTCCTATGGCACGATGTTCCTACACTCCGCCATGTTGTATCCATTTTTGTTCACACACTGAATTTATTTCACTTTTTTACACTAGTATAATATATATATATATATTTTTTTTAATAATCCGGATCTCGAAGGACCATAATGTTCCGTCACGACTTTAAATAAAACAAGTACGGCTTTTTTCTGTGGGGAAAATTATATAAAAAACCCCACATTTATTAACCTCTGGTTTCCGTCGAGACAAGAACATAAACTAAGTATTAAATAGACGGTCAGCTCCCGCGCATCTACCCGATTTCCCATGCAAATTTTGAAAAAAAAAATTCTCTCTTAAATTTGCTATCTGTGAATACGTGTGAAGCAGCAAAAAAAGAATTTCTAAATGGTGGGAGGAGTAATAAAATACTGACACTCAGCAGTGTTCCTACATCGTGGTATCTCTACCTTTTTGTGGGAATTTAAATTTTTGAAAAACTTTCCTGCGTAAAAGGAAAAAATGTCTTAATTGTTGGACTATCAATAATCTGGCAGAAAAACAGTCGAACTACATTTCACTATGAATATCAACGCACTAAATGTATATAAAAAGGAGATTTGCCTTAAGCAACAATTTCTATTACCAAAAAAATAATCATTATAATGTTAGCATAGCAAATTGCGATTTATATACTGAAGATTAATTTAATATGATTTTCTGTCCGAACAATAAAAATTTTACTTTTAAAAATATGTTTTTTTTCATGAAAAAAATCGAGGGAATTTGAGTTTTGTGAAAAGGGAAAAAAGAACACGCTTCGGGTGACAAATAATGAGAGAGTGCTAAGAACACTGACTGAGAGTTAGTGTATTTGGTGAGTTTCAGTCAGCTGATGGACGCGTTCTGAGAGTTTAAATTCGTTGTTTTATTTCACCACGAAAACATGTAGGTAGATATTCCACCAAATGTATAATAGCGAATGTAATCAACATAAATAAATAATCGAATAATGTGTGAAATAAAATAAGATATTTTTGTTCCTATAATTATTGTGTCTGTTTTTGGCGAAAAATTATTTCACCGTGAATGTCCACAAAAAACGGCAAATTGATTACGAATATTAAGATTTAAAATAACATGCGTTTTTAGTTATAATCTTTTCATGAAGATTCCGTTTATTAAAAAAAAATAACAAATAAAATTTATTAGAAAAATTGAAACAATTGACATAATTAATGAAATTACATTTGAAATCAATTGCGTCAGCTGAGAGCATATGTTCATTTATAATAAAAAGAAAAAATCGAATAATCAACGAAAATTTATTTTCTTTAAAATGTACGGGAAAGAACGAAACTCAAAATGTATATAAGCAAAACTGGAAATAAACATGTTTACTAATTTGCACCCTGATATGTCTCACGCATTTAAGTTTGCTGCCTAAAATTTTCTTTTAATTCATACGATTCATAATCATTAGTAATCAGATATCATATAGTTCATTGATTTCCATTGTTTACAACAAAAACGTAAACATCCGGTATTATATTGATGATGAAAGAAATCCGAATATGTATACGATACCTATGCGTTTTAATATAATTTGGTACTAAATTCACCACGCCATACCCACCGTTTTCTTAACACGTCCCGATAACGGGCAATTATTTGAATTATTTGAATTTTTTCCAATGTTACCACAGAATGAACTGTCAGCCATCTGTCCTATGTTCCTATGTGCGGCTAATCTACTTTAACATGGCACACATCCTTTGCCACATAGCAACACGGAAAACAGCTTGTAGGCAACATCTCTTAAGTTGTAAGAGCTGACCGTCTATTTAATACTTAGTTTATGGACAAGAACGTCTCGCCTGCTTCGCAGTTGAAGCAAGGCTCTCTTTTACAAACTAATTTGCAAGGCACTCGAATGGCCGGTGCTGCCATTCGTAGCACACACATTCCAACTTCACTACGCCAATGACAACGACATAGTCAGAAGAACTCGGCGAGCTATCCGTTGTGAATAGCTGATTATTGAAGCAGCAGCGGCAAAGATTTGACTAAAATTTTATTTGCAGAAATCACTTAATCGAGGGTTCAGGACGATGACAAATTCTTTGTCGTTAGACCCCAAAATCATACCAACATATCTAGTTTCTTAATCAGTAGTTTGAAGATTTGAGAAAAAAAAAGGAAAGCAACCTTTGTTGTCTAATTCTGGATATCATTGTTGGCATTGATTCAAATTTCCATCAACATATCGTTCGGTCAACATTTCAACTAGATCGCGCTTTAAGTAAGAAAAGACTGCCAACAAAGTTATTATTTCGCTGACGATATTTGTTAGATACATTTTTTCTATATGCCACCCGCCATGTTTGTTAATACCTTAATAATATCTTGTTTTATTTAACATCCATTTCAGAAAAGTAAAGTAGCCAAACGTCACTTGCTTCGAATCAGGTTGAAGGTCTGCGAGCATCCGCAAATAGGGGACCTGCGAACAAATCAATTTCTGCATATATAAAGCTAATTAATATTAAAAACTTTGCATTTACTCATGATGAACAAATTCGCGAATGGAAAAATTGTTCGTACTTAACCTCAAATTATAAGTTGCTACAAAAAAGATGGATGAAATTCCTGAAATGCTGCGACTAAGGAGAGTGTTCATGTGAATGATATGTCAAAATGTACGAAAATTTGCTCGTTCGCAAATCCCTCTCAAATGAATGAAAATCAATGAATGTGTGGAATTATATAATTATTAAGAATAACGCGTCCATGGCTGAGAAATTTTATACCTAACACAGCACAACAGTGTAATGTGATATTCGATGGGGTCTCTTTTAGATTCTGCTATCAGATTTCAGACTTCGTGTACCTAGTCGAACATAAAAAAGTCACTTGCTCTATTTTTTGTTGATTTTATTTTCTATTGGAATATTTGTATTGTATACCCTTCTACACTTTTCTACTCGTTTTCCATTCACTGATTAAATTTTATAATCAAATTCTATAAATCATTTGAGATTTGCGCCCAGATTGTACAAAAACTAGATTCAATCGATCCTTTCATTGCAGTTGACAAATTTGACGAAAACGTAAAGAAACTCCACTAGTTGTCAAACTCAAACACACTCTTGTATTGGTAAATCTCAAGCGAGTCGTGAGAAAAAAATCCAAATTCGCAAAAGTGCTCTGAAATAGGAAAAAATAGAATTGAACATAATAAGTGAACAAGAGAAAAAAGTGCTCGCAGAAGACCAATTGAATATCACATAAAACAATTGACTTCGGACACCCTGTTTGCTAAAAACTCCGTTTCCTTTTGGTTCACCAATTTTGCTTAAACGTTCTTACTCGGTAGTATTCAACAGGAAAGTTCTTCTTTTCCCTAATTATACTTTAATTCATGAAAATTGACAAGTGATACATCTACATAAATAATGTACCCCCGCATTAATAAAGGCTGCGTAAAAGTTATCAACTGGATACGCAGTATTAACGTCAAATTTTTGTATGATAACTGACTTTTACTAGGTACCTAACTTGCGTACAATTGTTTAGGTGTCAGAATCTTGTCATCACTTTTACTTAAATATATTAGGTTCGTTCAGTTACTTTGTTGCGAACGTAAAATTATTAAAAAATTGCTAAGAAACTATGCGAATGCGACCAACTACTGAGAAAACTAAAAAAAAAAAATTAGAGAGAAATCCATTTCCCCTCTTTTCATTTATTCGTAATTTTCTGCTCCCCGAATTTCGACTTACTAAAAAATAAAACTGACAACAAAGTGATAGCTCAAAAGTTTTTCAAGTAAAACTCTATTTATTTTCGTCTTCAACGATGTAGGAGGAAGAATTCAGCGCATTTAAAATGGTAAGTTTAATAGATATTTAGCTTATAAAGAATTCAATTCCAACTTATTTTGCTTATTTTTGTAGATGCTGCATTTTACGATAATGTAAAAATGACATTTCTTAAACTTTATGTTAGAAAACCGAAGAGATTTCTCTCTCGATTTTTGATATTAGTTCTTCATTTTAACAATTTTAACTACTGTCAAGTACCCGTCAGCATTGTTAATAAAATACTGACAAATTAATCATTCAATTTTATTTTTGAATTACATTTTAATAAATAAAAAAAATGATTTTGAGTGATGGACATTTTTATTTGGACCTCTACAATTTTTTTCTGTTAAGTGGAAAAGATGATCTGCCAAGTGGCTGCAGCCAGTGTTGATACACATTTGTGCCCGTTTTATAGAAATTTCCATGACTTTCCGCAAGATTTTCGGTTTTAACTGTTCCCATCCTATCTACTATTCTCCTTAAAGGCTGCGATTGTCTAAAGCTTGTTGGCATAAGTCAGCAACACAATTAGTCCACGCGGAGTTTAGCGCTTGTCTGTTTTATACTGCAGCTGTCTAGTTCACAAATGTCAAATATGATTGATGTACGACGCCAATTGCAAAAATTATAGCATCTTCCCATAGGGTGATTCATTTTCGCCACCTTGTACTTTAACTTTTTAACTGACTCGTTAAAAAAAAGTGCATATTCTTGTCAAAGTTTTGGTGGACAGTTTTGCAAATTGAAAGCGATTATGGGGATTTTCGAAATATCACACATCACATCGCTCGACTCACATGAAATCGTCAGAAAAAGGTCATAGCTAAAGACACTTTTCGACAAAGATGTTACAATAAGACATTTTTTGATGAGAAGAAAAATATAATTATAATTGAAACCGGTTTATACACAATGAAGTAAATTATCCTATTGGTTAGCAGCTAAAATATATTGGCCCTTACCAATAAACATATTTAGTTTCGCCCCTAAATTTCAGTAGTTCATACCAATTTCGCGGTTGTGAGCTTCCTCAATTTTAAAGTCGAGGCTAATTTTTGTTATTAGTATGGCGCATTGAAAACATGACATGTAACCGCGGTGAGGTATAGCCCCTACATTTTATTTAGTTCGGTGCCCAATATTATAATTATCATAACCCTAAGGCTTGTAATCGTCACATTTCATAAGTTTATTCGTAACCGAGTAACAAAAATAAATCTTTTGCATAGACTGATGGCAGATTTAGATACCAATAATCACTTTAAGTGTTCAATTAACATTTTATGAACTCCCAGTGTCAATGTTTTCCATAAACAATTATATATCGTGATTACAGAATACAGGCGACGACGTAAAATGGGTTAAAGTCTTGTGACAAAGACTAGAAAAAAAGGACATTTTGTTTCCGTTTACGTTGCGCCCTAAACTACACAAAACTGCAACAGATCCAGAAGACCGTGGACGCTTGTCACCTAATTTTAGTTGAACTACATACATTGTCGTCGAATTGGCAGGCCCCCACATTTATCAACTCAACAGTAATGAGTTTTAAAGCAGCTCCCGGTTGAGTGAATCCTAGGCCTAGATTCTCGTGTATCCTACGCCTAGGCCTAGTGGCGCAGTAGAAAAAACCTTAAAAATGTAATTTGTGTTTTTCCGAAAATCGAGCCAGAGACCTCTCGTGCAGTAGTCCAGCACACTAACCACTGAGCCATTGCACTCCAAGATTAAGATTAAAAAAAAAAATATACCACAACCATTTTTCTGTTGCTGGCTGCAATTCTTTTTGATTAGACAATTCAAAGGATCACAGTTCACAAATATTTCGTAACATATCCCGTCCATGTGAGGTCGACCATTCAAGAAAGAAAAGTCCGCCGAATCATTGAGATTGTCAAAGAAAATTGTACGACTTTTATTGGTTTTCATAAAGACAGTTCATGACAGTTACACAGAGAACGAAGTATTGAAGATCTTCTCAGCGAAAGTAAATCTTTGCCTCTGTCAAAATTCAATAGGTTTGTTTGCTGATGGCATCCAACATTTATTTATTTGCTAATGGCATACACAAGAACGATCATTGGTGATGGATGGTGGTGTCTATGAAGTCTTTCAAATTTGTCGGGATTACAATTTCTAAGTTTGTTTGTCTGATCTGGTACCACAGGAGCACATTTATGTTAAACTGCTTGTCATCGCTATGGAAGAACAATATCCCAATACAAATGCGCATTCAGGATCGTTCTTTTTTTCCTTAAATTCTTAATTCATTTAAATTTAAATAATAAGTGCATCTTCGAAACGTGCGTTTTTCGTCGTGTTTTTGATCGTGTAAAACATTTTGTGAGTCAAATAACTTGAATCTAGTACAGAGGCCTCCGAATGAACGCTATCTTTGCAGCCATTTGCTTATCAAATACCTAAATCCGCGAATTGCGAATATAATTAGTCTGATTGGACTTTTATACAAGTGTATAGTACTATTATGTGACACTCGTTCTAGTGCGCCTAATTAATTTATTACATTTCCATAAACTTGTAAAACAGTTTTATTGCTTTCTACATCATACATTTCGGCCTTCGTGAACTTTATTAAATATTTGTTCTTGTTTCGACAGAACATCAAAATGAAACCACACGACTAATATTGCAAGGGTAAGGAAATAATTAAAAAATAAAAAATATCTTCGACATCATAAAAAAAAACATGCAGATAGGGTTGAGGCGGGTGCGATTTTACAAGGCGACGTAAAAGTCATCATCTTACCAAACTTTGCTATAAGTTTTGCAAATGCCTGCAAATGTAAATTCTCCTTCGTCAATGTGGAGTGAACAGATACAAAATACACGTCAACAAGACATAAAGCGGTATACTCCTAAAGAACGCGGAATAATTGTTTCGATTTTTGGTTCGACACCAACTGGGCAAATACAAAGACGTTTAGCCGCTCGCCTAGAGTATGGGACTATACGAGATGCTACCAGTTCTGGACGGAGCAGCCGTTCTGCAGAGAATATCACAGCTGTGACTAAAGATATGTCGCAGAGGACCTCGGAGTATCGGCCAGACGACGTGCCACGCGATTCGGCATGCGCAACGATTTTCTCCTTCCTCAATTGAATGAATTGCGACAAGAGAATATGAAGTTCCAATGGAGCAACGGCGCATATTGCACAAGCCACAACGAAATTCTGAGGGCTTCAATTTCGGGTCGCTAGTCTCTCGTTTTGACGATTTACGCTTGCCGGCACCTTATCCTATCAGGACCTTTTTCGCCTCTCCCTTATAATGGCGGATAACCCAACAGCGTCGCTCGGATCATAAGCAATAACCTCTATCACCATACGCTTGCCCTTCAGCAAACGGAAACAGATGGATAAATATGCATGCCTACGGACACAGAAGATTTTAAGTGAAGTGGGGAAAAGAAAGCTTGGTCATATTTATGGCACAGACGACACAGCTCACCACATTTTCAAAGGAAAACGCATTGAATGTACCACAATTTATATTGACCTACCTATATGTGACAGTGAATCTATATGGTCCCTCTTGGATTTACGGTTGATTCGGGGTTTAAATGGCGGGACGACTTATCCACTATCTTAAGATCAGCTTCCTCAAAGCTAAGATACCTATACTAATCCTATATAGAGCAAAAAGGTACATTAGCCCTTCTTGCTCTATAAAGAACAGGCCCACACAATGCCTCGAATATCGAACCTTGGCCCTAGAACGTTCACTAAACCTACTGGACAGTATTCAGGGTCGAGCAGTTCGACTAATAGCAGATCCTACATTTAATATACATTCGAATTGCTTACAGAAGAGTAGTCACTGATCTATGTCTGGTTTATAGGTACTGCCATGTTTAAAGGAATCTACCGGAGTTTTTGAATTGCGGCATGTGAGTGCCCAACAAGCCAGACAAACATTTCACATCAGTACACTTCAATGCAAACCGTGGGGTCATCACTTTTCCAAAACTCCTTTGGCTACAGGACACACAAGCCTTGGAACTCTATTCATGGACACATATTTCTAGAGAACTGCAACCTATGCCAATTTATGGCCAGAATAAGCACGTATCTGCAAGCATCTGGAACGTCATGGAAGCGTTATGTCTTCGATGAATTGAAAAGTTGTTACGTATAACATACATAAATGTATCTTAAACGGACAACGCTTTTGGACTGTACGGGTCTCCGTGTCGCTGGGCATATGAATCAGTGTCTTTCAAGCAGAAGTCTTGGCTGTAAAAAAAGTACCCATGGGTTTGTGGTAATACCATCGGAAGGTATAGCAATCTCGTTATCGACATCCAGGCAGCATATAAAAGCATTAACTGCTATAGAAAAAAGCTTGTGAAATACCTAAGGTTAACAGACCTCAAGTTATTGCTCTGAGCATGAGGGCTTTCCAGGCGACGAGAAGAGAAGAAAAGGATCGACAGCTGCTTCAAAGCAAGCTGATCCTTCTATAAAATAAAAACCGGCCAAGTGCGATTTACACTCGCGCACCGAAGGTTCCGTACTTCGCTAGAGTTGGAAATTGCGAAGATTCTTTTATTTTTGTAAGAAGGTGGGAAGCATCGAAAGCCTGTGTGTGGGACTTTAATCCACTACCACATCTGCCTCCATTAACATTTTCCGGCGGAACCATTGTTTAGCATTACTAATTAGTTGATGTTAGTTTTCATTAACAGCCAACGAATACTAAAATGAAACATATAACTCAGAAGTCCAGAAACATTTCTCATGGCAACGTAGCTCCCCTCCCAGTTAAAAACACATTCATGTCTCATGTAGTCATGTGTGCATGAGGAAGAGTATTCATTGGAAAAGTTCCAAAGAATACGATTTAATGAATGGAGAATTGGAGAGTGGAGATGACCGAGCGCTCAAACACTAGTGTGGATTGTGGTCTGTGACTGTGGTGTCGGTGTGTGAATAAGTATGAGTAGAGTTCACTATGTGTTGAAAATTGGAATTGGAATCGATTAAGAGAACTTTATATAGTGATTGACAGTTTTTTGAAAATATCTTTTAAAATATTAACTTTTCCGCAAAACAGTCTGAGTTTGAGATATGAACAACCATCAACGTGAGCCACTAATTTCATTTGATAATTACACCCCAATCGATTGGACTTACATGGAAATAATAACCATAATGAACGTTGTATTCTTAGCACCCCTGCCGTAAAAATTGATAAGGTAATTATATCAATCTATAAGAAATAGCTAATATATCAGAATTATGACAAATCGGAAGGACGTGTAGCCAGTTTTCGAAATGCCATCTAATCAAATCCAATTAAGCTGCACAATTCTCCAACATGGTGTCAATTAGGAGTTCTGCTCACCCTCGTAGTCCGCAATTATGATCAATAAATGTGTTCGTTTCACAAACGGTGCTCCATTTGACACTAATTATGTCGTTCCGCAACACCAAAACAATCGTATCAAACAGCTTGGGTGCATTGGTACACAACCGATCTTCACTATCAACGAAGTGATCTTCTCGCTCAGTGATCAAGTGCGCCGGCTTCAGCTTCATTTTGAATTAACAAGAATTCTTATCACACAAAAACGGAATAAAATTGGACCTCATCTCATGTCCAAGCAGTGGTCACCGATCTGTTGGATCAGTTTGAAAGCATTAGTCGTCGCGTATAGATCATCGCTGAGAGAGCATACGCAAATAAAATGACTTCGTCATCTTTAATTTGCTGCACTTTACTATTGGGACTACTTGTCAGTCCAATCTTCTCGTACGTTATTGATAAATCCTCCAGCAGCAGCAGCAGTAGTGAGGAAGGAACAGAGGCATCTCCCAGTCGGCAGCATGTGTCGCGAATAGCACGCCCCGGCGAAGTTGTGACCCCAACCTTGTCGGAAATAACGCAGTTCTTTGAGGCCACGGAGTTCGATGACAACCGTTTGGGTGGACCCAACCTGGCCAAGAACAAACAGTTGACAGCATCGTCAAATGCTCAAGACAAGAACACTCTGAGCTTCAATGACTTGCTTACCTTGCTGGCAGTCTGGCACTTGGCCAACGAGTTTAACAATTATGAAGTTAAACACGAAGAAATCACCAAAGAGTCAGTTATGAGGGACAGCAACGATTTGCTGAAGTAATATTTTATTCTACTCGTAAGTGGCAAACAATATTTAAAGCCTAATTTAAAAATTAAGTTGAACATGCGTTGTGCACTGCAAATCGTTTTGCTTGAGATGGAGATAAGTACGAGTATTATCAGTTAGTTGACATGAGTGACACGATTTTGTGTAAACAGTTTTTCGAGTTTAATAATAATAAAATGTGATTTCCATAAAATGTGGTTCATTTGTTGTAGGCGCTGTCACTTAGAGATTGAAGTGATGACGATGCGTCAATGGGTTTTTTTGCGTTTCTTCTTTATCTCGCGCGATGTTCTTTTAGCCCTTCTCATCCCTTTTTAAGATTTTGGCATCACGGGGAGGTGGCTTGCCGGACTATATTGTACTGAAACCTAGAGCTAAGTGCTTTTAGACCTGGTTCTTCAGAAGGCTCATCCATTGCTGAAACATAAACGTGGAGTGGAAAGCCGATGTTTCTGTTTAAAGGTTAACGCGGAGGTCCCGGTTGAAGGTTGTGCGCCCACTGCAATTGCGTCAACTTAAGAAAACTCGGGGATTGATTACATAATGCCTGCAGGTGGAATTTAACAAACACTAAATAAATCGCTAACATCAGAAAAACAAGCAGTCCATCAGGCACAGCCATCACATCACTTTACCATTTCAACAATATAGCATACTGAACCGGGCATAAAACACGTGAACATTTGTGACATCTCATGTGGATGCAAATCGCTTGCCAGAGGAATATTTAGACCTAGAAAATCTCTATCCGGTTGGCTGGGTTCCAAGCGGATTGACACAATACAAAGTGGGTTAAAAACAAAAAGCAAAGGGTTTTGCAAAAAGGACTGCGGACGGGTCGATGTTGATGTATTAACGGAATTCTTTTCTTTATTTGAATAGCCCATGTGAGACATCATGTATGGAATAACATCGTTCAAATGTTTGCCGCGGCTTCTCACGGTGGCACGGACATGAGTGGTATAATTTTTAATGACTCCACCGCATAGATCCGGTTGAATTTGAGCGATGGCATTGGTTATGTCGGCTTTACAGATGCATCCACAACACAGGCGTAGATAGTATTTCATGTACTACTTAACAGAATCAGCGTCACGGCTGCGAAAGGTTGCCCCTAGGGATGATGCTTTCTATGTGCAAGGATCCGCTGATGGCATTGCGATCTTACCAAAGGAAAATTCGAAGAAACAATCTTGGAACAGAGCGCACTTACCCTCGTTGCTGACTGGTGCAAGAAAGAAGACCTAACTGTCGACCCAAAAAAAAGTACAAAAATAACCATAGTTGCGTTCACCTGTGGTGCCTATTCTGTATGTTCTTTGCAGTATTTTCCGTTATGTAAGGTTGCAGCCTTTACTCAACGTGGGCCACCATACGAGTGAAACATAGGTGGGAATTGGACGCACTACGGCTGTGTACATACACAAAAGACTTCGCCTAACTCTACTTTCACTAGGAACGCAAAAAAAAAAAACGGTATCACATCAGAACTGAAGCAAATTAATAGAATTTATGTTTCTTTGGTTTGCAAGGAAGGCCCTATAAAGCAGAGACAATACTGAGACCACCAACTCCGGCCGATTTCCCGTTACTTAGCCTACAAGCTATATTTTTTATGGAGTGTACACATCTGGTGCGCTAGTATTGTTACATAGAAAATCGTATTGACAAATGTCACGAAACTTCAAAAATTCCGGCTCACCAACACACTCCCAGCAGATATGAGACACTTCCGCTGTGGGCAAAGTTGCTGGCAGAGTTCATAGAGTTTTATCCGTTAAATTTGAAATTGTTCGTTACGTGTGGATAATATTTTTTTTTGGGAATAAGTGCACATTTGCTTAAAATGTTCATGAAAAATTAACAATGTAGATTGGTTGAGGGAAAATGAAAACATTTTGAGCAAATTTTCTTCATTATTTAAGAAAAATTTACACACAAAATCGAAGTTAATGATATCCAAAAGCGGAAAATATACAACCATGTTTGTCCTAATATGTTTCTAGTATATAGGACATCAACTTTAGATAGTTTTACTAACCAAACAAATCAAATTATTCGCCTTTTAACAATTAATAATAACTAACCAATGGCATTCAGTTATGTAAAAATGTTGAATTCCCGAATTCTGTCACATTTCCCCACGGTTGCCGCGGTTGGCAGCATTTATTTTTGTAGTTTTTGTGTGTTTTTGCATGTCACACTGATTCTTTTTTGACATAACACCGATAGGAAAACAAAATGGCGAATTTGAAAAAAAAAAAACTGAGGGGACCAGCGGCAAGAGGATTGTGAGTTGGGGGTCTCAGTATGGTTTGTCTATGGTTAATACATAACATACTTCATATACATACTCGGATATGTGTGATGACAACAGCATTCTTTGTGTAAGCAAAAGACTAGCCCGTAAATAACGACTCAAAATTTGTGTTGATCCGCAATATGATACTACCAAATGCAGCAACTCAGCACTTTTAGTAAATATTTTCATGTCAACAATCATTAAAAAAAAGTCAAATTGACGATAAATCACCGACTCCATTCCCTACAACCATCGCAAAGTCTTCTGACGTAGTGTCAAAATGAAAACCACATGTTTCTTCCTAGCCAAAATATTTCTTTTCGGTTTGAAGAGTGAAAACAATCGCGCATGAACTTTGCTGATTAAAAAGTGGGGCAATCTTTATTATTCCTCTTCAGACACATTCTTTATGTTTACGATCCTCAATTTAATCAAGTTCTATTCTCACTTCACAACAACGATTCGCCGTTTCTAATGTGTTTTTTCCATCCCATTGACAAAAACACATGTTGTTACCCTACGCCTACTGTATCGTATTTTTAGTTTAAACAGAAAATTCCCCGCGATTTAAATGTAACATTAATCAGACATTCTACATGTTTGCAGTACATTTATTGATTCAAGTTCAATTCTACACAGAAGCTCTCTTCGACATCATAAATGTTTAATGTTCACAAATCACAATTGACTTCTGCTGATATTGGTCTCTCTCTTAAATTTGACACCACTTGCTCTCATCGGGGGGGGGGGGGTGAGAAACAAACGAGACTTTATCCAATGACAAGCTCAATTTGGGGATTTCATGACATTCCCAAATTTGCAACCGGGGTCGGATGTAATTTATTGAAAGACACACCATCTTCCTTCACTGCGAGGGCATATATATAGCTCTTCGCGAAAAACAAAGTAAATCCGTGTATTATTCAGCCATATACATATTTTATTACTGCAATAACAGCTATTTCTAGCGAGTCCACACACAATATTGTGTGGCGTTGATTTTCTTGCCTGTGTCTAGTGCGTTGCCTTGCCATCCACAAGTGATCCGCCATCCACCGCTATTCAGCGGTTGTATTAGCTTTGATTGCTGTTGATAAAGTTGTTGTATCGCTTTTAATTGTTTGCAATTCGAAGTAAATGAAAGTTCTACCCAATCCAAGTTTGACAGTCATCGTTGGAGTGTTATCGTGTGTGGCTGTTGCGCGGGCGTGCTTATCGATCTATAACCTCAAATTGATCTGTGATACGCGATTTAACGAATACCGACAATGTCAGTGTTTTCAGCATGGGATTACTGCATATTGGCAATCGTGTTGATCCTGTCGGCAGCGATTGGACTTTACTATCGTTTTACGGGAGGAAAACAACGCACAACAGACGAGTATCTCTTAGCCGACCGGAGTATGGGCATTCTGCCGGTTGCATTTAGTTTGATGGCGAGTTTTATGTCATCTATCACACTACTTGGAGTCTCTATGGAGAACTACCAGTACGGCACAATGTTTGTGGTCATTAACTTGTCGTATTGGCTCAGTACACCTATTGCAGCGTACTTAATTTTGCCAGTATTCTATCAACTCAAGACCTCCAGTGTGTATGAGTATCTGGAGAAGCGATTTGGTTACAAAACGAGGCTTGCTGCATCGCTTTCATTCTCTGCACAGATGATACTCTATATGGGCATCGTTTTATATGCCCCTGCGCTGGCCTTGGAAGCCGTCACAGGACTTGACCGAGCGATTGCTATTTGTCTAATCGGTGTTGTATGTACGTTCTACTCGACAATCGGCGGCATGAAAGCTGTCCTAATCACTGATGTCTTTCAATCCATACTTATGTTCGTCGCGGTGTTTAGCGTCATCATTTGTGCTACAATCAAAGCTGGTAGTTGGGGTGTTATTTGGAGTACGGCTCAAGAAGGCGGACGAATCAATTTTTCAGATATTAGTCCCGATCCAACACGACGTCACACATGGTGGACACAGATCATCGGTGGGGGATTTACTTACTTATCATTGTATGGAGTAAATCAAGCACAAGTGCAACGCCTGCTGTCTGTAAAGAATATGAAAGCATCCCAGCAATCGCTGTGGTGGAATTTGCCGATCCTCTGCTTGCTCAGCTTCAGCACTTGCTTTTCTGGACTCTGTATGTACTACTACTACCAGTCGTGCGATCCTCTGCTCGAAGGACGCATAACCTCTCGCGATCAGCTCATGCCACTCTTCGTCGTAGACACAATGAGCCACCTGCCTGGCATTGCTGGTCTCTTCGTTTCGGGGATATTTTGCGCCAGTCTATCCACTATCTCGTCTGCAATCAATTCACTGGCTGCAGTGACCCTGGAAGATTACATAAAACCGCTTTACAACCACCTAGGCAGGGAGCAACTAAGCGACAGCCGCCACACTATACTGACTAAGGTACTCGCCCTTGGATATGGCCTCATCTGTATCGGACTTGCATTTGCCGCTCAATCTCTTGGTGGTGTCCTGCAAGCATCGTTAACTATCTTCGGTGTTGTTGGGGGGCCTCTTTTAGGCCTATTTTCTCTCGGTATGTTTACCAAGCGTGCCAATCAAATGGGTAGCATATGTGGCCTTCTTCTTGGTCTAGCATTCGGATTCTGGATTGGATTTGGAACGCCGAAGCCGCCAGTTCCACAGCTAAGCATGTCAACCGAAGGCTGCCCACTTGGGGGAAAGACAACCCTAAACACTTTGTCATCATTTCTTGAATCGACAAGAGAAAAAACCCAAGATAGCGACTACTTCTACCTCTATCGCATTTCGTACATGTGGTACTCTGTCCTGGGGTTCTTGGTCACCTTCATTTTGGGATATATTATCAGTTGGATATGCGAATTGATGAAGCTTGACGATAATTCTCCCATTTACACAGACAAAGATAGGACTCAGTACAATTATGCACTGTTTGTTCCACCAATTGCTAGTAAATTGCGGCTGCGGAATAGTAAGCACCGAGGGACGAATGGTGAGAGTTCGAAGGATCATGAGACCATAGAAGAGATACAGATGGTGGCAACAATTACTTAAAACCCATGTGCGTACTTAATGTTAAACATTTTTTGTGTAATTGTAGTTAAGCTTGTTTTTATAAGAAAATAAATTATATTTGCACGTGCGTTTAAATTTAAACTTATGTTCAATGTCATTGTCGAGATTAAACACGATTAGATATCAGCAATTCCACAAGAAGAAATAGCGATAATCCGTGAGTATTTCTTTTGAAACGCTTAAGAGAGAACTCTACACACTGTCTGTGTCATTAGTGACGCACGTGATACTGAATCTACAAAGCACCGCACAATTCAGCGCCATAAACATATTATAACTAACACTTGCCACTCGGACTGTGACGCGTTTCTAACTGCATAATATATAGATTTAAATAATGGACTAAGTCGACTCATAGTGACACGTTTCCCTCTCTTACAGCGGGCATTATTTTAAAATTACTGTTAAAGAATTTTAAGGGAAGTTACATCCAGAGGAGTAAGTATTCTCAGAGTTTAAGCGTTGACGATCGATCTGTTGTAACGAAGAAGTTCTAAATACCGACTTGGTTGTGCTCGTAATGCTTTGATGATGGTTTGATGCATAATCGTAGGGAATCGTTCAAAAAAGTCTACATAGGTCTCAAAATATTAACCGAACTGGATTTCGGCAAGGAGATGCGCTATTATAGTTAGCAATCGAGGTGTTAACGTGCCAACCCGATCCTCTTAGCTGGAGTATGCGGACGATATCGATATCATTGAATGCTCCAGGCGGTACTCACGGCGCTTGAAGGACAAGCGAATATGGTTGGTCTTTAAGTAAAAAAGGACAAGACTAACTACGTATTTCCTGCCGACAAACAAACAAACATCACTACTAAAACAGCAACTTCGATGCAGTTAAGGAAATAAGCACGCTAATCAACGTGTTTGAGATCTATTCGTTAGTAAGAATCGTCGCCCAGTGTTTTCCTTTGCTTTACGGGTGACATCTCCTGCTGTGGTCAACCTACAGACTCTAAAAACGAAATGGATTCAACTGCGTTCTTGTGGAAGCTCATTTTACATTGATCTTACTCAGCAACTTCTGCTTTATGGCATCGAGTCCTAGACGATAAGCAGGAAGGAAGAATTGATACTGGGTTTCTTTAAAAGAAAATTCTTCGACGATATTTTGTTCTGTGTGCCAAGATACAACCGCAGACTCCGTCCCCTTTACAAAGAAGTAGAGTGCAGTGAAAAATGACAAAACATGTCGACTTATCAACCAAAATACACTCCATTCAAGGTCTTTGAAATCCAGTCCCAGGTTCAAGACGACAAATAAGACCGAACTTCCCTTTCAAAGACTAAGCCATAGTGGATGTAATAGCGCTTGGTGGTAGAGTTTAAGTAAGTGGAATTGCTAACAGTCAAATGAGTATACACGTTTAGGAAGCCACGATTAACCATAAGAAATAAACACGAAGTTCAGGGTTGGTGTTGATCAATGAAATCCAATAGAATCCCTTAACCCCAGATAGCAGAATTCACACCAATTAGAAAAGAGCTGTTCGTAGCAAAACCACAAAGCCAAACAGGATATAAGTAAAGGTAAGTTCTAGGTAGGCACGGCCAAAGAATAGACTTAGTCACTCGTTTCCGATAGCAGTATTCACTTTTCTTGGGCGGGCTGTTCGAGACTATAAGCATCGGTCACCCTTCGTATACCCAAAGACAAATCGTCAACTGGATGGATGCTAAATTCCGTTTTTAAGGTTCCGTACCCAAAGGGAAAAAACGGAACCTTATAAGTTTCGCTTTTGCCTGTCCGAACCCACTAGACTAAATTTGTTCCTAGGTCTATCTTAAAAACTAGTTGACATAGAAGGCTGAAATTTGCACACAACATCCGGTATAACCTCTAGTTAAACGACAAATGGTATCGATAGTAATAATGTAATTTGGTGGATAAAATATTTTTTTACTATTAGGTTGGGTTTAATATTTTGTATAGTTTCTACCATAGACAAACCATACTGAGACCCCCAACTCGCAATCCTCTTGCCGCTGGCCCCCTCAATTTTTTTTTCAAATTCGCCATTTTGTTTTCCTATCGGTGTCATGTTAATTAAAAATCTGTGTGACATGCAAAAACATATAAAAAAAATACAAAAATAAATGCTGCCAACAGCGGCAACCGTGGATAAATGTGAAAGAGTTCGGGAATACCACATTTTTACATTACTGAATGCATTTGGTTAGTTATTATAAATTGTTTAAAGGCGAATAATTTGATTTGTTTGGTTAGCAAAACCATCAAAAATATATGTTTTATATACTAGAAACATAATTATGACTTGGTTGTGTATTTTCCGCTTTTGGATATCATCAACTTCGATTTCGTGTGTAAATTTTTCTTAAATAATGAAGAAATTTGTTCAACATGTTTTTATTTTCCCTCAACCAATCTACATTGTTAATTTTTGATGAATATTTTAAGCAAATGTGCACTTATTCCTAAAAAAAATATTATTCACACGTAACGAACAATTTCAAATTAAACGGATAAAATTCTATGAACGCTGGCAGCAGCTTTGCCGAAAGCGGAAGTGGCGAGTGTGTTGGTGAGCAGGAATTTTTGAAGTTACGTGACATTTGTCAATACGAATTTCTATGTAACAATACTAACGCACTTAGCGTTTGCCACCCCATGAAAATATAGCTTGTAGGCAAGTAACGGGAAATCGGCCGAAGTTGGTGGTCTCAGTATTGTCTCTGGTTTCTACTTTATTAAGAGTAAACTTTCTGATTAGTCATTGCGATTTAAATGGCTGCAGTGGTTGGCTTGGCAGCAGCCTGTCCTATACCCGATGGTTCTAGGCTCTATTTCACACCTAGTTCGATCATACCGTACTCTATTTCTTGACATGTTACTGGATTCTCAGTATAACGATTAATCTTCATGGCACCCCAATAAAAGAAAGTTAAATGGTGTAAAGTACCAGCTCCACCAAGGACAAACTTTACCAAAACTACTGATTATGACCGTTTACGGACATCTCAGTCGGTAAATGTATCTAGAGTACTCATCGATCACTCGAAGACCAATAGCATCGATGGCAAAAAGCTACCGTTGCAAGTCGCTGATTTTATGCACGAACGCAAAAGAAAGAGGATTTTAAGTACGCGATCAAGGAAATTAAGAGATGCCACTCTGGGCGCAACAGATCAAAGAAAGCATCAATACCCAAACAAAGACCTCAACTAAAAGCCAACAAAATCTTAAGATTGTGGAATATGACTTGGTAGAGGAATCACTCAACAATAACAATTAAATCAGCGATAGTAAAACTGTGTCAGATTATGTTGGATACATGGACACTGTGTTATAGAGGGTAACGGAAATAGCGACGTATTGGCAAAAAGGAAAAGGAGCTCGAACGAAGTAATAAGACTAAAAAAAATCAGCAGATCGAAGTTAAGAATAGCGACACTCTGGTCATTTCCACTGATGAGACACGATTGGGCTTAACGAACAGGGATATATGCAGTTAATGTGGTGACGTACATGTATAATCTATGAATTAAAGCGAAATGCACAATCTTCTAACAGTCTGTTGAATTACTTGCAATCGCCGATTATTTTGACAGTAGAAGACTGCGAGTAGTCAGTAGTCACCGGAGCGTTTGCTAGTATAGAAACGGAAGCGACTTAAGACCATGTATAAGCTGTCAACAAGAAGGGATATCCAACACTAACAAATCCGACAGAACGTCCGAAACTGCAGCTATAGCTTTGAGGTCGTAAGAAACGTTGTATAACTATTTCCAGCCTGTTCCTTTGGGCTAAGGAGACAATTGAGCCATATCATAAACAACTAGTGAGACTGTTTAAAACCTTGGTCAATCCACTACAAGTTTAGGATTCTGAAGCATGCACTCTAGCTTCAGCGGATAAAGACATCTTTGGTCGTTTTAAGAGGAAAATTGTTATCAACATTTCCGATCCCACTTGCGCTGACTGGGTTTGGAGGAGAAGATTTAACGTTGAACTGTACGAGCTGTACATTTGACATTTGACGTGGTCAAAAAATGATCCGTCATTCGTTTGAGTTTGCATTACCTGCCACCAAAAATCTACATAATTCAACTGTTATACTACACTGTTTGATACATCGAGAGCTGGGAGTGTTACATGCCTGTGTATAAGATAGCGCAGATATGGTGTCTGTTGGGATGGAGATTAAACTAAAAACACTTCAGATTTAGTTTTTGCAAAATTTGTCTCCTCGCTACTCCACTTGTCCACATCAGGCTTATAGCATACATCTTTAACAAATGTTCTTCTATCTGGCAGAACAGTTAGTTCCATGTTTGGTGAGTCTACAAGCCCTACAATTCCCTTGTATATGCCTCGGAACCCAGAAAAGGTGAGTATTTTCTAGCTCCGTCATGAGCGACAGTCTGGACTATAGAGCTACTTTGAGATTGATTTCAAGCACTTTCTTGCCGCCTGGCTAACCGGTAAGGTACAGATAACATAAGCGGATATCACATTGCCCTTAGATCTCTATTAACGCCGTTATTTACGATTTATAAACGCTACGTTTTTCGGAAAGACGAAACGAGAGACTTCAAAAGTCTATCAAAGAAGACGACCCCACATCAACACAGCCGATTCCATGTTCGTGATCCGCCTGTGAAGAAGTGGATCGATTCATCATCCAAGAATGCATTCTCCTTCCACACTCCCGAAGGCAGAGCTTTAGCCTTAGGCATTTCAAAAGATCTTGATCAGCTCTGACGTAGAGGCTTAATAGGCAAATAAGCCTCTAATGAATTACCACAGCAACTCAACCAACGTAATTTTTTCTGGAGAATTGTAGAAGTCCTTCCCCATAAACACTGAAGTGTTCCAAGGATCTTCTTTCTCTATATGAATGACCTGCTTGAGTCGAAAAATAAAAATATATGCTCAAAGCTTTGCTGATGATAGCGTGGCTGTGAATGCAATTACATCACACAGTCAAATATGAGAGGAAATAAGTCCTCAGAGTATAGCGATAAATTCGCAATAGGACAGGCTGAATTTTTATTACTTTCGTGGCTAATCGATTCAAGTCTTGGTGCTCCTAATAATTTAATTTTTAGTTGCATTTCTCTGAAAATGAGAAAAGTATTTTTTGCCGATAGAAAGGATGATTTATGATTTGAAGACGACCTGTAATCTACGTTCATCAGGAACTCGTTTCTAGCCCATAGGCTACATGATAGAATGTCTTGTGATACAAAAGATCTTCCAGGCCGCAGTGTCAGACAACGGAGCATGCGATTTATTAAAATGATAGAATGACTTCCCTACGAAGCTCGAATTTGAACACCTGTTCCAAATAGCTGCCACTAACCATAAAGAGAAAAGAACAATGTCAGAGTTTCTGCTGCAGCTACTTTACTTCAAGATCATTTAGTGAACTATACTGCAGTAAAATTAGTCATATACAAATTACAAAATAGAGCTGGTAAATACTTGCTCAAGTCAAGGCAATCTTATATGCATTATACCAGCAATAACATCGAAAATCTCTAGACCTAGAGTAGGTGTGTAATAAAAAGCAGTCGCAATTGGTTTTAAAATATAACCGAAAGCACGCGCAGTCACAAATTATGCAAAATAAGTTATTTAATTAGCTAATTCAACATGTTTTACTCACCGTAACTTGATACCACCCAAGAGAATTCACAACAAGCTTCTTGACACCAAATTTTCCTCTTGGAATTGGGGAGCCTTTTCTGCGGCCCCCACCACCACCTCCACGATCCGACCGTCCCGAATCAAACTGCAATGATGCACATTTATAAATTTCACAATATTTATTTCAAGGAATTTCCATTCCCCACCACCACTTACCCGTGATCCAATGAATTCGCTCATATCATCGTCGTCTTCCAAACGCGACCGAATGGCCATCTCAGCCAATCGATTCTTGAGGCCGCCCTTATTTTGTTGCAATCCCGAGGGTTTGAAACTAACCCGGCGAGTTGTTGTCCTATCTTTAACACGATCATCGTGCTCTAAAATATACAAATATTTTTTCTTTGCTCAATCTTAACAATGGCGGCTCAATGGCACAAACCACACACCACACAAAATACTTACCATCAGAGTAATTAAGTGCACCGAATCTATTTCCATTGTTATTATAATTATTACGCTGTCCACCACGCTTCGGCATTTTTGATATATTCTGTCTAGCAAACCTTTGCACTAAATTTGAGTTTATTTGATTCATATATATTTTTTTAGCACGCGCAAAATAAAAAAAAATTCTCCTTCCACTCAAAAATGAAATGGTGAACTGTCAAGTTTTATTTTAGATGTGTGAAGTTGGTTCTAGTTGAGATTTAAAGAGATGTGCGAGGAAGTGCGAGAATAGTTGACAATAAAACAGCCGCTGTACAGATGACTCTAGATTCACATAAATTATTGTACCTACCTACCGAAAATACAAAAATATTACCTAGTTTTTACGCTTAATATTTAGTGTCACAGTGAAGTTTAAATCTTAGTACACATTCCAGATACGCCAAAATTTAATGTTTCACTCCCAATCGGCAATCAGGTACATGCTCGTAGCATGTCAGGCTGAAAAAGTGAAAATAGTAACAACACGGATAAAAGAAACAATTTATTTTTGGATTTTAGAGGTTTCTTAATGTCGTTTTTCATTGGGATGTTACCACCCGATATATTTTTCACATAAATGTATCATATTTAACGCGGCTCATGGAACATGCAACGATATTGACGATTGAAAAAGTTTTCCTGCGACACCTGGTGGATAAAAAAGGAATATCGTCGTGTGCATGAGAATACCGCACAACTGACATTTCCCAAATTGTTCAGGAGAAACAAAAAACTGTTTTACGAAGGGTTGCTTAGAGTTTGAACTAAAAGAAAAAACACTTCATTATTTTTTTTTATTAAGTAACAGTTTATTAAAGTTCATTTTCAAAATGATGTCAATTAAAACTAGTAATTGCAGTTGTGCTGTATTGCAACTATTTTGTTGTGCACATCGTTGCACTTGTGCGGTATTTCATTTTATGCAGTAAGGACCTAACATGGCAGTATAAATTCAAAATACAATACTTAAAAAAAACATTTAATTCATTTAATAACAAAACAAATTAATAATAACGCTGATAAAACCAACAAAAAAAATATAACACAGATCAAATTCAGTTTTAGTTTTAGAAACTAAATAATATCTTACAAAATAAAGTCTTATTTTTTTCGGGAAACGTTATACGGTAAACTGTCGTAAAAGGCATGACAGTCTTTCGGTAGGTATGACGAACTTTAATTCTTGCAAATGTTTAAACTTTGTTTCTGCAATTTTTATTCTTTCGGAGTGCAACCGCGAATATTTAATGTCGCAAGTCGATGATTTTGTGATTTTTCTTTGGGGGAGCTCTTCAAATTCGTTGTCGTAGTCTGTTTTGTAAAATATTGTTCCAGATGGGTCGTATAAAATAACTTTTAAGCTGGTAACTGTCTCATCCCCAACTAAGTTTCCAGGCCTAATTGATTTATAAACATCGTTCGAGGTTTGAGCATAATCCAGGATTTGTGAGAAATCGACGCTTTCAGCATCATAGGGGAATGCTTTTGTCCTTGCTTCTTTGGTAATTAGAATATACTGCGATGGCAGAAATATCTCCTTGTCTTTGAGCTTGTTTTCAATGACACTGTGGACACTATCACATTCCATCTGCGTGTGTCCTTTTGCTAAATATTTTTGTGCTATTTGGACCTTGTACTTGACAGATAGGTGGAGGAAGGCATTGGATAGAACAACATTTCTGTTCTGGTATGTACATCCATCCGAGTACAATATGATCGGCAACAAATTGGACTCCAAGACTTCCTCTAAAAATTTAATAATTAAGCTTTCAAAGGTCGACGCCGTCAAATCCGCATTGGTTTCGTCAAACCAGTAGCACTTAACTCTTTTTGAACACATATCGTAAATTGTAAAATTATGCACAGTCAGCTTTGTCTTAAAGTAGAGTGAACTAGCTTTGAGAGCTGGGCATAATTTGACTGCCTGGAGGTCCATACAGAAAAGATTAATTTTCCTTTCAAGAGCAAGTTTTTTATCAGCGTCTTTTGAAGCTCTGGCTTTCTCCTTTGCTTTTAAATGAACTTGATGCTCTTCATCAAGGATATTGCCTACCTTGTGTGCGGCACAAATATCACATTGATCCTTCTAAGGACTAAAAATACCGATATTTTCTTCCCGAAATGCTTGATAGAAATATCTTTTAGAAAGTTTGGATACATCATCTTCATTGCATTTTTTTTCATACATGTTAAAAACTTCACTAATAGAAGAAATTGGTGGTTGCAGATATTGCTTAGAAGTCGTTTTCTGCAATAATGTGATGGAACTGTAGGAAGTGTTTTTAAAAAATTGGACAAAAACTCCTTTTGTTCTTTAAAGGTTGAGTAGCGACAATTAGTTCTTTTGGAAAAATTAGTGGGCTTAACGATTCCATATTCTTGTTTTTCTACCCAGCCGCGAATCGTTGCATATTTAACACCTAGGGTATTGAGAAACATATTTCTGCACACTTGCAATGTTTCATTATCATTTTTTAAATAATATTGAAGTGTCTTCTGTCTGATATTTTCTGAATTTTCGCTTGTCCTTCTCTTTGGGTCAATCACCTGTACCAAATTTGAAACATAAATTTTGCGCTGTTTCCAGTATATGTCTTGCCAAAATTTATCAAAAATATGTTTTTTAACTGTCTGAGAAAATTTAGAACAACCTCGTGCACGCGATTTTAAGCACGCATTAGATTGGCAAGTTGGACCAAGCTTTCGCTCAGATTTAATACTGTCTTGAAATATTTTTTTCGATCCTTGTGGCTTTCGGTACCCAAGATACGACTCACCTCGTTCTCTGGATTGCTTGGCTGCTTCCCTTTTTTGAACTTTGTTCCTGCCATTAGAGCGGCTTTTTTCCCCAAACATGTCGGTGTCGGCACAATCTTCAACTTCCTGCAGTGTAAGTACGCCTTTAGACATAAAAAAAAAGTTGTTTACATCTATACAAACCACATTTTCTGACTCCTCTGGTATATTTTCGACATCTGAAAATGAGGCTGGGGTATTTCTTGAAGATCTTTGTCAAAGTCAGGCATTTCGATGTCAATGCATTGACAGGTGTCAGGTTTGTTCTGATCGTTTGGAATAACTGAGCAATCGTGATATTCTACATCAACATCATTATTATAAGATATTTGTTTTGTTTTTATTCCCTTATCAGCTAACTAGTTAAGAATATCTTGGACATCAAGATCACTATCTGATGGAAAACCATCTACTTCCATATTAAGCCGGTAACGGTATAATCGCACAACTACTTCAAATTTGAAATGTAAAAGTGCACATCTGCAAATCGACCATTAGAGTAGTATAAGAGGTACTTCGTAACTTTTAATTCACAAACTAATTAAAGAATTAGTGTATTAAACAAATAAACTCACCAATAAAATAAAAAGTTGATATGTTTTTAACACCACAAAATATGTACACAAAGACTACGTCCGCTGTTTGAGAGTCTTATTGCTCGCGAAAGGCGCAGATGTGTCATATTTCCAAAAACAAATTAGATGTGTGGTATTTCAAACTCAATTTAAACAATGAAAAATAGATGTCAGCACTACAAATTACTTCTCAAACTGTGGCATTTGAGCCGGAGATTACATTGGTGCCAAAACGTGTGTTTCTCAAAAAATGTCAGTTGTGCGGTATTCTCATGCACACGACGATATGTGAGACCTATAGAATTTTGACGTCTGTTTGTTTTGCAAAGGACTTGGATAAGGAATACGTTTGTTTTCGTGTCAGAAAATTAATTGTTTATCTATTAAAATGTTAACCAACTTATTGAAAACAAACTAAATTTGCAAGTCTAAGTACTACTTGTCTGAAATTTGTATAGTGTGAGTCAATTCATCTTGTAAAACTAGCACAAAAGTCTGTTCAAAGTAGTGTTGAATTTAATGTCAACAAATAATAAATTTACTTTTGTTTATATATTTTGGTTGCTTTTTATCTTATGAAAAGCGTGCTAATTATGATTTTTACAGATTGGCTTGCTGTGATGTTTTGTATCCAGCCTAAATCACGAAACTTTGTTTATTTTGGCATATGTCATGTCAATTTGACAATTGATTTGACTTTATTTTATCAAAGCTGTAAGCACAAAAAATGTTAAATGCTTTTGCTGCATGTGTGCATTTAACCGGGAGATTTTATATAAAGTCTTACGAGAAGCTTTACTTTTAGTAGCGCAAATAACCAGGTAACGGGAAAAGTTCTGTACATTTCTTATGGAATGCTTTATTTGCCCAGTTTTCGGATGAACTCAACGAGGAACGCAATTAAGCGAGGGTCACTTATCCGGAGATCACTGTACGTTTGAGTTTGACAACTAGTAGTTTGTTTACGTTTTCGTAAAATTTTTCAACTACCTACAAAGAAACGCGTTGCATCGGGTGCATCTATTTTTGTTAATTATATAATGTACAAATATTTGGAAATCAATTTGGGCTTTGCGCCCAATGTTTTAATGAATGTTTTAATATAAAATTTAACCAGTGAATGGAAAACGCGTAAAAAAGTATCATACATATTCCAATCGCACGAATATCAACAAAAAAAGAGCGAGAGACGTTTTTATGTACGCTTCGACAGACAAAATCTGAAATCTGAGAGCGAATCTGAAGAAGCCCAATCGAATACCACATGAGATTGTGGTTTGGTGGCTTTGTTTTTTGTTTGAACTCCGTGAATTTTTATGAATAGTCCAATAGAATGAAAAGGTTTGTTAAATTAATGCTTGAAATATTGTTATTATTAGAATAGATCAAAGTAAACTCGTAATATAGATATTTAAATTTAGCACCAAAATCGCCTGATGCTGAAAAAGTATTTGGTGTTGAAGTTGATACACCGACCAATTCTAAATGGGTAAAGGCAAAAAAAGTTCCTGCAAATTTGGTGGAAGAATCGCCTGAATACCCTGCCGAAGGAACCGACGACGTTGAGATTTCAAAAAATCGCACAGATGGTTGAGTGATTTTGCCTTTTTTAAGGAAGATATTTACTTTCTTTTGTTGTTAGAATTAATAATTTATTTATTAATGTTTCGTTTATTTTTTAACTACATTTTTTCAGGATTTTTTTTTTTTTAAATAAAGTTTAAAAAAAATGCGTGCCTACATTTATTCCTGAAGATTAAAAAAATTTCTGTATTATTATTATTTTCAAAATTGTACTCACATTTTTTGGCTGCAGGAGTACCTAAAATACATTTTAAACATTGTAATCCTTTGAATGCATTGCTATTGATTGCCTCATTTATAGCTTCGTTCGCGTACGCGGTTCGATATAAATCGATCGCAATCGCACAAAGTCTATACACGTACTCATCAAAAATGACAGAAAAAGAGAAAATTAGCAAAATAACGAGTAACGAGCAGTTCTTGGCTCTTGGCTCGAAACAGCTCAGAGAATTTCAACCGGCAAGTACTGATAAAAATGTCAAATGCGCAAAATTGACAGGAAACAAATTCAAAATCCGTTTTAAAAATTAATTGTACACAAAAATAAAATATCTGAAAATAAAGAAAACTCGGTGGTGGTCGAATGTTCTCGTAGAACGTTTCATATGTTGTAGAAAGGTATGTTATAAATTTATTCGTGCCATGGATTCGATTTCAAAGATGTAAGTGGCTCAAAGTAGCTCGAAGTGTATCCACGTACTTTGGAGTATATTTTCAACTCGCTCAATTTTTCGAGTTTGACAGATTTTTAGTGCTTGGCTCATGAAAGTACGCGAATGGACCTTTTATTTCACACGCGAAGTGGATCAGCAGCAAGTTGTAACCGGTGAATGTGAGTAAAAATAATGTTTTAAAAATAATTAAGTGGATGCCGCATATGGAAATATTTAAAAGGTACCTAAGTGAAATAAGTTTGTATATATATTTATAATATATAGGTAAATGTATATTGAAGACAAAACAGCTGCACTTACAGCCAAGGCAAAATCATGTCAAGCCAAGCCAGACCAAGTTATGCAGAAATACGATCGTATTGAAGAAAATAGGATTGTGCACATCCTGGACTCGCTTGGCTGGACTCTGGACATTTTCTTTCTTGTCTGCAAGTGCAGCTATTCTCTACACACAAGAAGTTGTAATTAATCTTGAGACTGTTGAGTTGTTAATCCTTCGGAAAATTGATTGAATTTTTATCAGGTAAATACCTGTTAAAAAAAGTTTTTGAAAAAAAACATTTACATACACTCAGAAAAACAAATTGTAATTCCAACAATTTTCGTTGGTTAAAATGAGCCCGAATATCAAAATCTTTGATTTAAAAAGTCAAACTAATTCGTTATTATTAAAATTTGTTTTGTTTATTTGATAAAAAGACAAAGACCAAATTAATTTGTAAAAGCAACAGTTAACTGTTGATTTGATAAAACCGCAAAGGTAGAATCGTCAAATTTCTTTTGTTAAATGAACAACATTATGATTAATTTAAAAAATTATTTTTATACGCACAAACAAACGATTTTTGTTAACACCTCAATTTTTTTATCACCACAACAAAAGTTTTAAGACATGATAAAACTTATTAAAATTTTGTCAACTTAATAGAGACATTTTGTTGGACATATTGACAACAAATTTGTTGAATCAAGCCCCATTTTTATCAAATATACCAAGGTTTTATTTGCAGTGGCAACACTGGAAACAGCTACAGCTCATAGAGTTCGGGGTTGTATCAGAAGCATCAAAATAAGTGACATTCTGTGTGCAGAGAATACTTTTCGTACTTCGTGTTTTGAACGTTAGGATTCCCCAAATCGATTATAGGTTTTTTTACATTTTTCGCTAAATGTCCCCTAGGGTTTAATTTGTGGAATTGATTTTTCCTCTTAGGTAGGTGAACTCCTTTAAACTAACCAGCGAAGTTCCTGCTATCAACAGCTACGTTCTGGCGTTGGTGGTATAGACAATACCGATTGTCTGTTTGCTGATATCAATTATTTAGCTTATCGTCCGCAAGCCTCAACTTTCCAGGTGCCAGTAAAAAATAATTTGAATATTAACGCACGTGTGCCATGAACATAATAATTGCCACCTACTTGAGCTCATCAATATGCAAAAATGCGATTTAACGTAGCTGTTTAATGTACCCAATAAGACTGCTGCTTGAGGTCTTACAGCACTTATCCACCAGGACGAGATTGTACACCTACCCCAGAGATCTATATAAACATGAGAACTAGATCACACGATCAGTGTCGAATCTATTTGAATGCCTTGGAGGGGTCGATTTAGATATAACAAGCCTAATTGAAGTACAAAGTCCGTAGGAGAGGCTGTGAAACCAAAACTCAATTATAGCTCCGTCAAGTAAGCCTCTACACGGGCGCGTCGGTATATCAGACAAGCCATTATGTCGAACCCAGAGGCGCATAATGTAATTTTCTGTCTTTCACATAGTGCACTTAGTTTATTGAGCCCCCCACGCACAAAGTGCACGAACGACGGCTGCGCACACAGCTCTCCGCCGACGCCAGCCAAGACCCAACATCGTGAGACCCCCAAAACGATCATTTGGATCGGTTTTATTACTTACCCACGATCGCGGCGAAGTTGAAAGCTGGCTATGTGTTTGTTTGCCTGCTGCGTCGTCGACTTACTTGAACGAACGATGTGTGTAGTGTTGTTGTTTATGAGAGAGAAGCCATCGCCTCAGATACTTTTGCAAACAGACTGGATTACCAGTTGAGTTTGTTCACTGATTCGCGCGGTACTTGGCGCGGCTTGGGTCAGTGAGATCAGTGTTTTTCTTTCGTAAAATTATACCAAAAGGCGACGTCGCCTTAACTATCGCGCTCTCTTTCCGCCAGGAATCACTACTATTACCGGTGCAAAAGGTCCCACTCCGATTGTCGCGCGGCTCCTTAAAGTGATCGTGCGAACGATGTCAACCGTAGATTGACCGTTTAGCTGATCTCACGTCGGTCGGTCGTTATAAAAGTGATAATTCGCCGGTTGTGCCCGAAAATATCAAATGGGTGGTGGTGACGTCTCAAATTTGGCGGGAGACGTTATTTTCAAACTAAAAAGTTCGTTGATCGCACTTGGCCGAGTTATTGTGCCAGCGAAGTGAGAATCTGAAAAATGCAAATATGTATATATCCACGTGCTGATTACAAATTAAAAGTTCGGTAGATAAAGAAGGAGAAGAGTTTAGCTGGTGGTAAATAAGTGGTTTTCCGATTGCATATGCAAATCAAATGGAAAGGGTCCGGCAAAAGTGGCCCCCAGTGTGTTCAGTGTTTTTTCTCGCCATGTGCGTGTGTGTTTGCACGGTACAGGTGTAAATATGTGTTACTAGGTCGTGCTTGTACAGAAAAGTGAGAATTTATGTGGAATAACGTCATCGATATTGCCGCGTCGCGTACTTTCAGTTTCATTCATTGAATTTCAGACACAACAAAAAACAACAGTCTTGTGCAGTGTTACAGGTGAGTTTTTGAGTGGTTTTCAGTTTTCTTAGTATTGGTGTTGCGAGCGCGTTTGTGTCGCGAGAGAGTATTATTCTATATTTGGAGGGCAGTGGATTTTGTTTGGCGAATCATTAAATTGTTTTAGTTGGTGTTTCTTCACCTTTAATTGACATAAATTAACGAAACGTGTTTTTTGGGAATTGTTTGCGTACACACAGGTACGTGATAACTGCTTTTGTTTTGTTTACAAATTATGAACTTCGGGGGCCAACTTTTGTTCTCTTCGTGAATGAGTCGCACCAGAACAATAATTTTGTTGACAATATTCAACCATCGGCAAAAATTTATAGGGTTTGTCATCTATTATTACGGTGACCATTTTTTCAAGTTTTTTTTAAGTCAAAAATGGACAGTTAAAATGTGCTTTATTTTAACTGCCAACATTTTTAGGTTTTTGTAGGTTGGATAGAAGGAATTGTCTTGATGTTTGAAAATCCAGGTACCTACTCGCAATCTCGCAAATTTTTTTTTCGTAGTAGGAAGATGGTTTTTTGGGGAAAAAGACGACATTCTAGAAAAAAGAGGACAATGTATTGTTTTCTTTTGGTAAAAAATCAGATAGGACATAGTAGTGAAAAAGAGGACTGTCCTCTCAAAAAGGGGACGAATGGTCACCGTATCTGTTATACATAGGTATCTAGTGTTTGTAATGGGTTGCATTTTTGGACGCGAATTTCGTATTTTATCCAAAGAGGAAGAAGACAAATACCTTCAGGAGTTAACGGCCACATTAAACACAATATATTATTTGTAGATCTTAAAGAAACACGGAAATCTAGGACGGCTAAGATGTGGGTATACTTCTTAAACTTACTTACGTACTTTTTAAAGAGGTCGAGGTTCAACACACGATCGTGTTAGTCGATTATGGTATTCTTATCCATTTGAAACAATACAGACGTGGTAGTTGGGAAACATTCGAATTGTTCATACTTCTAATGGTACTCGATTATAGTTATACAAATATTATAGATCTAGATTATCAGCTTGTTGGTTGAAGCATATGAACAAAAAATATCGCATAGTTTTAGGAAACATTGCCAACACTGGGTCAAACGAACGTAGTCCCCGACGTTAAATTTCAAAAATCAGTTACCCAAAGTAAAACTTTCAGTCAGGATTCACGAGTAGTAAACACCTAAGGGATCTTAAATAAAAACGACTTTTTAAAAAACACCCAAGTTTTGCAAGTGCTTTATAAATCGATTTTTATCAACATCGATGTACCGATTTCCAATCGAAGTAAACATGAGCCGACGGGACGGTAGTTTTAAGCATAGACAAACCATACTGATACCCCCAACTCACAATCCTCTTGCCACTGACCCCCTACATTTTTTTTTTTCAAATTCGCCATTTTGTTTTCCTATTGGTGTTATGTCAATTAATAATCCACGTGAAATGCAAAAACATACAAAAAATACAAAAAATAAATGATGCCAACCGCAGCAACCGTGGAGAAATGTGAAAGAGTTCGGCAATACCACATTTTTACACTCCTGAATGCCATTGGTTAGTTATAATATATTTTTAAAAGGCCAATAATTTGATTTGTTTGGTTAATTAAACTACCTAAAGGAGATGTTCTAGTTCTATATACTAGAAACATATTAGGACAGACATGTATGTTTATTTTCCGCTTTTGATTATCATTAACTTCGATTTCGTGTGTAAATTTTTCTTATACAATGAAGAAAATTCGCTCAAAATGTTTTTATTCTTCCTCAACTAATCTACATTGTTAACTTTTCATGAATATTTTAAGCAAATGTACACTTATTCCTGAAAAAAAATCTATCTGCACGTAACTAATAATTTTTAATTTAACGGATAAAATTCTATGAACTCTGCCAGCAACTTTGCCCACAGCTGAAGTGGCTCATATTTTTTGGGAGTGTGTTTGTGAGCCGGAATTTTTGAAGTTTCGTGACATTTGCCAATACGATTTTCTATGTAAGAATACTAGCGCACCAAACGTGACCACTCCGTAAAAATATAGCTTGTAGGCTAAGTAACGGGAAATCAGCCGGAGTTGGTGGTCTCAGTATTGTCTCTGGTTTTAAGTAAAAGCACTCATGCCCAACCATTAAATTAAACAATTAATCATAATACAAAACAATTCCCGAGCAGGTTCCACGCCGGCCGTTCAGTCATAAAAATACATGCGTATCACGGAAAGAATTTTAAGATCAAATCAATGCAGTATCACGAAAAGTTTGTCTAGTTTTAGAGCTTAGCTAAGTATTTACTAATTCACGACTTTTTATTCGCAATTCTAGAAATTGTAGAAAGTAAAGATATTGGCCCTCAAAAGTCGCGAATTAACACTTTTCATTATCAATAATGCGATCAAACGAGAAATACATATTGCCATAACATATCGCAATTTGACACAAATAGTTATCAGTTTGATATTACTTACATGGATTGTGAATTGCAAAAACAATTCGTGAATTACCACTTTTCTGCTGTAAATAACGAATTCCTCCCTTAGAAAATTACAACCATTCAGTCTTGAATTGTATAAGGGTCGTGAAATTAGAAAATTTTTATTCTTAATTTACAACTTATATCTTGTAATTTACAAATCAGAATTCATAGTTGTATTATTTAGGTTATTTTCGAATACATAATATTTATAGTCGTATTCCTCCTGATATCCAAGAAAATCATACGGCGCCATATCGTCCGGCGACAACGGGATTTGTCTGGGGTGGATGTTTTGGTCTATGCTGAAATTTAAAATACAAACAAAATATTTAGATTTCTACGAACCCTAACAATTCTTTTCGATTAGGTACATATTTTAGAATCCATTCCAATTTACACTTCTATTCAAATAGCGAAATGTACATTCTGAAATAAAGATTTTTATGCATACTTCAGCATTTTTGGAATTATTCAATAAATACATTATATGTTTTTCCAGGTAGAATTCTTCAGACAGGGTTTCAAAAAATAATGTGTTGCAACTGGTTGCACATCGAACAAATTTCACACTCTAAAAGGTATATTTATGGTGAAAAGAGGAGGCAAAAAGGCCTCAAACAAGTGACAAAAGTAGAAATGAAAAATGTTAGACAATGAAATACAAATGGATGAATAAAGGCAAAAAGAGGGCATATGCCAACAACACGCGGTGTTCCCAAGCGGTCCCCCCCATCTAAGTACTAACCGCGCCCGACTCTGCTTAATTTCGGTGATCGGACGAGAACCGATTTTTTTTTTTTCAATTAATTTTTATTTATTCATTCTTTAAACTTATATTCCAGACAAAAACGATTAAATCTAATTTAAAACTAACATTCTTATTCTAGCTTACTGGCTCTTAACGAGCGCTCTAAACAAAAGAAAGGACTTAAAATGATTTCGATAGGTACATGGACTATGGACTGTGCATAAAAAGATTCCACACATTAGGTAGGTAGTTGATTCCACGGAAAAATATATTTTGTAATTTACGATTTCTCCACGTCAATTTATGATTTCAATTCTCATGTGTTAAATCATTATAAGGTTTTTTTGATTCATCATTCAGTGTTAGTAAATCACCCAATATGTTTTGCAATTTGAAATTGTAAACTGGTGTTTGAGAAATTGACCTATTGGAGTCAAATCGCTACAAATAAATAAAGCTCGAATTGATACTTCTAATCGTAAATTTCAACAAACAGAATTTTGTATTCTCCGCCGCTTTCAATGTCAAATTATGAATTTTTGTATCAATCCATGAAAACTTCGTTGTGGTTTGCGAGAAATATACAATTCGTAAATTGCAGGTCAAAATTTTGCAATTGGTGATTTTCAATTCTTTCCGTGTATGCCATTGTTTACCGCACCACTTTGCTCTCAACCATTCATTCATTCCGATGTATATTTTCTTTGGAGAACTATTTGTACTGCATATCTGGGAATTTCTCCGATAATCAAATAAACAAACGCCAAAAGCCATTTAAACAAATGGTCCATTGTGCATGTGTTGTTGTAAGCAACACTTGCAAACGATTTGCTTTCTGTTTGATCACAGTACCAACAACAAGTGTTGTTGGCAAAAAAAGCAGACAGACAATAATATTCGATGAAATTGTTTGTCTGACCCCACGATTGAAGCAAAACTCATGTCCCACTTCAAACTGCTTCCTATGCTCAATTTCTAATACCATTCACAATGGGAATTATATCAGTTCAGTTGAGTTTATTTCAATTCTATGAGAATAATCGCAGGTGCGTACATCTTATAGACACTTTCTTTCCAGATGTGGGTATAGATGCCGATTGTAATTTTATTGATTCGATTATTTTTTTTAATGATGCGCTACAACACAAGTACCAGTCACCATTGCTCTGCGAACTCTCTCGATTTATATATGGAACGCTGACCATTTACGGGGCGCACCATTAAGGTCGAGTTCGTTTAACACTTACACATTCGTTCGACTGTAGCTTAAAATTGACAGTTGCGAGCAAAAGGGGGGATGCGCAAACTCAGGCGATCTGTTTTCAATTTTATGATTATGTGTAATACCGTGAAATGGATTTGTGTTATATCGAGCAATTAACGAGGTGTTTTTTGATTGATGACTGACACATATGACTTCTGGCTGAGTAGAATTGCTAACACTTTTAATTAAAAAAAAAAAAAAAAACGTTCGCACTGTGAAAATCAGGAGATATATTTTCTCAGAGCCTTGATATGGTCTTAGTATGGTGTAATCAAAATTTTATCTCAAGTTGTTTTGAATTGAAGTGGTTGAAAAGATAAATGGATATGCCTTTTGAATCTCCCATTGTTATTAGAGACAGAGGGGAAAGAACTGCTTAACATCCGACACGTTGCTTTCAGTAAAACAGATCAAGGGCTGCGACTTTATTTTTGACATGCAAGTTCGGTATATCGTGTCTGAAAGAATCTTTTGGGGGGAGTTGAAGATCCTATTATGTGGACTACATCCACGTCTTAGAATGCACCATTGCATCTACAAGTGCCCTCGTCGCTTACGTCACACATGATCAATAAACTTTTCTTTCAAGGAAGCTTTCCCCTCCTACTTATCTGTTAGCATTTCAAGCTACAAAAAAAAAACAACTGACAGGATGAGGGTTTTGTGGAGTACCTAGACCTACACATATCTTTGTCCAAATCGGAAGTTTACAACCAAAGTGGTAGCAGTCTTCTATGGTAATTGTTTGCTGAATCTTCACTAGGGGGTCACACGTAGAACTAATGTTTAAATTGTGGTGACGAATAAACTATTTGATGCTATCGATCGTGACACGGGTGAAAATCGCGTTAAATTTCTTGGGTTGTATATTATGACGTCCTAAGGCATAAAATAGAAGGATAAGTTGTACATAAAATTTAAGCTGGCTCATAAGCAAAATTAAAAGGTTGGCTGATTTTTGGTTTGGGACTAAGAAAAAAAATGCTTTTCGAGTATCAAGTGCATTATTTTTTGATTTTCTGAGGCATAAAAAAGAAGATTAAATGAGTAGCCCTTCGAAAGGGGGTCTTAAATAGAACATAAAGACATTGGATTGGCAGCCCAAACCCTGCAATAAACTACCGCTAACCTTATTTGAAAAATGCCTTTATTTTTTTATTGACTATAGCCATAAAAAAGGAAGTTGGAACAGACACCATTTTGAAGCTGAGGGCCTTCCATTAACACAAATATATAGGGTTTGGCTGTCAAAGGTTGCCCAGGAACGTAGACAACCCATGTTTTGTACGAAACTTTCTCCATTTACGTACAGTACTCTTTTAGTAAAGTACAGTTATATGCATGTACTCCTTCCACATTATTAAATACAAAACTACTTGTTTTGTTAAGGAAAATAGTCCAAGGACATTAGAACAAATGATTTTCACTGGCAAATATAGCTTTGGAGAATCGATATTATTTTACAGCATTTTAAAATAACACACATATTTTATTTCATTTTCTATTGTTATGTTTCATTTCGAGTCATTTGGTAGTGGAAAGAGCAGAACGACGAATCTCTACGCTACCTCATTCTTAAGTGTAAGTGACAAAGGTTACCCAAAAGTTATCATAATGAATAGACATGAAATAGAATTTAAAAAACCCAGATTTCCCCCTTAACCTTTTCTCTTCCCAAATTTTTGGTTTTTGGCTAGCAAACAGGAATGTGTGTGTTAGTTTAAGTAGAAGCTCTAGTAACGGGAAATTTTCCCAAGTTTTGGATAGAAAGTTTTAATATCCACAAGCTCCTATACCTTACAAGATTTTTGAGCACAAGGACAAACACTTACCAGGACTTTCTGATCTATGTTTTTGTGTTAATGGAATTGACGGGTCACACTAGTTTTAGGTGTCTATGTTCAGGGTTGCCAGTTTGGGGGTTTTCCCCCAGATTTAGGGATTTCTTTTTGGTCGACGGGAGACCAAATGGATGAAGCTTATGGATATTAAAACTTTCTATCCAAAACTTGAGAAAATTTCCTGTTACTAGAGCTTATAATTAAACTAACACACACATTGTTGTTTGGTAGCCAAAAACCAAAAGTGAGCCTTTTTTTATCTTGTATCGTTTTTGCGATTTGCACCTCCTAATAAAATGTGTAATTATAAGAAAACCCAAGCCCGGTCGTGTACTTTTTTTTTGTTTTTATACGAGAGGGGTCCAATTTGTATCAAAAATTATTCACATTATTTGACATAATTTATATACGAATAAAGGCTTAATCCCCGATTTATTTACTTCCAAACAAATTTGAAACTTGATTTTATTTTATATTAAAGGTATATAAATAAAAAAACAATCAAACAGAACTATTGCTTCTTGATCATGCTAAAGCGATATTTATCTTTCCCCCTCGTCTGCGGAAGTGGTCAGTCCTTTAATCACGCACATCTAAAAAATTCATGTCTCTTAATTCCGTTTTTGGCTTCCTTCACTTTCACGTTTTAAAAGATTCCAAAAAAGTTGAATTAAAATATTACAATATAAAGAACATTAAACCTTGGTACTTATTCATAAAATGTGCCCAAAACAGTTTTATGAAGTCGTTAACTATCCTTCGCTACGTATTCTACAAGAAACAAACAAATCAACAAATGAAAAACCGAAATTGCCTACGCATGAGTTTCTCTAATTTTTAAATGATTGACTGGTAGACCATCACCGATCACCATCGGAAACCGAACTTCAAAACTTTGACATCATGGGCATGGCTAACCACCGATATCATTCAGTCGGCAAACTTTACTTTGAAGATATTCGATAACTACGTGATCAATTTCTATTGAATTTAACACATTCGCATTTGTTTTGAGTGCTTGCTTACGATCTCTGATCAGTCATGATCAGTGCTCTGTTTGAAATTATATCTTATTTATGTGCAGTCGTGTCACAATGAAATGAAAGCTTTGATTGGGGGAGCATATCTATCTATGTTTCAGCTTTTGAACTCGGATCTCAGTTCCGAATATGAAACATACGATACCTACCTTGAGTGTCGGTATTTCTTTCCTTTAACCATCTAATAGTGAATTGATCTACATTTTCACAGATGGATCCCAGACGTCGATTGCGTGAATCCCAATGTGTTGCCGAATGATCTTCCTATATCCGATGCTCTATGTTTTCCTGCCAATTGAGTTTGGAATCTAAGATCATACCCAGATCGATCAGGATCGCCTTCCAGCTGTATAGGAGTGCGTGACGAATGCATTAAATTTTCCTGGGACCTGTGTCACAATATTTTCCGCGTTTTCCATCACAATGAATCAGTTTCAGGGTTTTTCCCCCAGATTTGTTTTTTTTTTGGTTGACAGGGGAAATCTGGGGGTTTGTTTAGCGGCAAATCTTTTTTTTTTTTTTTCAAATTCTGTTTAATTTATATTTCGTTATAATATCCTTTTTGGTAACCTTAAAATGTGCTTCCACAAAAAAATTAAACTTATTCTGCGAACGTAAAAAACGCTGAGCGTAGAAAATCTTCTTTCTGTTCTGTCCACAAACAAATGATTCAAAATTGAGCATGAGCATGAGCTTTGAGCATGAGCATGAGCATTGAGCATCAAGGATTTATGTTATTTTAAAATTGTGTTTAATAACCGTTCGATCGTCCTAGGCTATATATATTATTTCGGATTATGTTTTAATATCTTTGGACTATTGTCGTTTACAAAACAAGTCTTTCAAAAAAAGCTAATGCCAGTTTCATCAGGAAAAAGGTAATGTTTTTAAAACATGTTTCCGGACTTATTCACCTTTTTATTTATAAACAACAATTTCATCAAAGTTGTGTAAGGGCTGTCTAAATTTAAATTACCGTTTTAAAATGCAAAATGCGTTAACATTTTGGGTTGTATTTATTTGCCGACTATTTTGCATTCGAAAAACCAAACTTACATGTTCGCGTTTCAAATTTGAAACTTCTACTTTTGAGTAGTTCATAAAACATGTTAAACAAAAAAAAAAACAGTGGTACTCCGGGAGTGCCGACAGAAATGAAAACTTGAACAATTACGCGTGCATTTTTTGAATCGTCATTAAATATATTTTGAATCGTAAGGAAATATTTTATTATCTAATAATATTTTTTGGTCTTATATCGACAACCTACATATCTAACAGGATACCTTCTGTAGACTCAGGGTACACCTGAGCAATTGGTACATTGAAAGAAGTGTTCGATTAGGCTAAAAGGGATTTGAGGTCCGAGGTCTCATATGAAACAGGAAGCCGTGTTGTAGACCCTGCGATCAAACGCTTCATATGCATTCTGTACTGACTCCTACGAAAGAAGTACCAGCTCTTACTCTCAGATGCATAAAAGGACTGGGTACAGTCATGCAAAGCTGGTATTCTTGCCAAGGCTTAGTCAGTGCAAGGACCCAAAAACACAATTCTTATAATAATCATATTACACTGGGGCTCTGCAAAATGTTTCACAAAGGAAACAGAAGATGCACATTACACCATAAGATAGTAGTGTACTAAACACTTATTACTCTGGCCAAACCATTAAACCTGTTGATCATGTTAGGATTAACTTGATGGCATTCCTGCAGTTTTCTACTTTCCGACGATTTGTTATCGCGGTATAAATCAACTTAGTCCTAAGGCCATTTTGAGCTTGGTTCTAAGGTAACTTACCTTATATTCCTTATGTCACCGAACTTTTTTAAACATATGTAAAATCAACCTAGTTTTTGGTAAAGGCATGTCAGGCTGTCTAAGGAGTTGTACCTTAAATCTAGGCTGAATTAAGCCTAATCTTTTATCTAAGCTAACATGCTTAGTTAGCCTAGAAACTAGGGTAGCCAAACAAAATTTTACGAATTTTTGTAGATGTACATAGACATATACATACCTTTTAATTTAATCTACCAGTCAGGCAAACTTAGGTACCTTACTCATATTTCTTAGTCTGATCATAAATGTAATAAAAATTAAAAAAATGTTTTTCATGTTAAGTCATTTTGATCTTTATTTTTTTTTCTGCTAATTTGTTTTTACAATGTATTTATATTTAATATTTATAGGATATTAAAAGTGTTATACGATATTTGTTATATTATTATTATGACTTGAAGACATAGTAGCGTTGAAAATGCGATGTTAATTTTATCTGGAAATAGAAAATATACATTTGAAAACTTTTTAAAAAATTGGCTTTAATTTGATTCGAAAACAATGTGTTTTTATAAATACATAACAAAAGGTATATTTCACTGCACTAACCTTAAACTTCTTCTTCGACAAACTCTTTGTCTAAAATGTTTGTTGTTATTTGTTGTCAACTTTTTCTTTTTTACTTTAAGTTTCGACACTGTATTGCACTCTACTGTTTTTATTGTTTTTATATTTCACGAACTTATTGAAATTATATCACTGATTATTTTTCATTTACAAAATACGTCCACAAATTACAAAGGCCAGTAAAACAGGCCAAAATATTTTTTGGAGGATTATCATCTTAGATGATATATTTTTATCTTAGAACTAAGCCAACTTTGCATGGTCGGTGAAAATTTATCCGGAATATCAGAAAAGGCCTAAGGTAAATTTAAGGTAAGAGTGTTGAGAACATTTTTACAATCGTGCATTTATCACTTAATCTTTCGAGAAGTCCCAAACCCAAAGAATGCATCAAATGACCAGTAGCATCTATGCCAAAATCGGAAAAGCTGCAGTTAATGTGCTGTGTTTCAGTCGGCATAAAACCCTTGTTTTGACGAAGGGTGTCGGCTAGAACGTGCAGAAAAACAAGTCGTTTAGTAAGCGGCTATGCACAGAAGGACAAGAACAACTTGTGTTGTACACAATTAGATTGTAAGGCCTTTTCAAAAACACAAAGGAGACTCAGTATTATCATGCCAGCTCTGGTATATGTCGCTGGAGCATGAACGTTGGGGCAAGGAATCCTCGGTCTTTTGGAACGCAACATTTTTGAGCGATTTCTGGTTCTATTGCGTGAACTTTAACGAATCTTAAGAGCAATATCCACCGGAACAGGAAGTGAGTTGTATAAGACTCCAACTATTCTTCGGTTCCAGGCCTAAGGGAGAACTCATTAATGGAATACTTCATGGTGTGTAGTTCATTTGGAAGTGTAACAATTCAAGTGTATCAAACATAAGTATGTAAATTAGTAATTTGCAGAGATATAAACAAGTGGCAACACACTAAATTCGTAATTACATATCTACCTTGTTCATTTCCTGCATTGACATTGACTGATTGCCCATATAGTCACGAATCACTCGGTTTAATGTAATGCAAATCAGATCTGTCTCTGACGCATTTTAGTCTCATATGTGTACTAAAACAAAATTGTCTCTTTGCATATTCATTTCGTTGTTTGCCTCTTCTCTTTTGATAATTTTTCTGTTGGATTTGACAGAAGCTGTTCATAATTAACTTGGAAGACTTTCAATTATGTTTGACGTCAACGGATACCGCCCTTTGTAGTCATCGTAAGCAGTGATTACCACGCAATAAGTTAAGTGGAATTGTCAATAGAAATAGATGGGGAATGGCAATTCACAGGCATAATTAAATCACAATTTGAGTATTGAAATGTTTTCAGTTTTAATAAAGCTGAGACGCACTCCTCAATGTCTGGTTCTTTGACCGCTTCTCTGGGTTCTTGTATTAAACGAGATCCTGATTTTAGCTGTTCTTGTATGACTTTGCCCATTCCTAACCTTTCATATTAAATACCGCATTATTAATCTAAATTTTACAACTTTAGTCCAGAGAAATAACGTTTGGATTTTTTTTGTATGGGAAGTGCAACGCCCCTTTTTGTAGAATGATTCCACCAGGCAATATATTCGTCCATTAACCATAAGTGTCACTTTCCATTAACTACATATTTCCTTTTGAATTTGTTGAGCAATTAACGAACATTCACACTTTTGAACAACGTGCCTTTTCGTTTACCTTCAATCTGCGTATCTTAATGCGATTCATCTAATCAGCGAAGATCGTTTCGGTTTACTTACGTCAAAGAACAACGCGCCTGACGCATATTGGCGAATTTAATTAAAAGGACGGCACAGCTTGTCATCCTGGTAGCGAGCGAGACCAATGCCAATAGCCGCTACCAGCAAAGAATATTGACCCAAGTTCTGACACCATCAGAAAAAGCATAACTCTTGCATATAAAATAATGTGTGTGGGTGTACATGCTCAAACTGGTTGTGAACCAAATTAATAAATGAAACAAACTACTCACGCAGACGACCGAGAGGTAGGCGTTCAAATGATGTATCTCAGTTCATTACGATTGACAATATCTGCGTTGAAACGATTCGGGATATATTGCACGATCCGGAAGCAATTTATTCCAAGTATATGACATCTCTCTCTTGAATGGGATGTCGTCATAGTCCGGCTCGGACAACTCAGCAGAACAAACGAAGCTATGCAGTCTAAAAATAGATGGCTCTTTGATGAACCTTAGATGGAACAGCCTCGTCTGTAGGTACTGCAACGAGAGGGCAGTCAACCTCATTTAATTGCGTTGTCTGTCATTTATCAAGATCACGTCAAGTCGGCTGTGTAATTGCGCGCTGCGAACTCTCATTATGACACTGCACGATCGATGGCCGTCATCATCGCTTATATTTACGTGGGTACGGTATACATAATGTATACAGTACTGTATACTCGATCTCGATCATTGAGCCAACGGAGTGGACATTTGAATATGAGTGGCTACAGTTTACACCGTAAATATTTTTAATTAGTTTGCACTTTTACGGCCGGCATTGCATGAATGTTCGAGATATGTATGAATGTATGCTTTATTCAAAACGGGACGAATGTACGTGCCAGATATTGAGTTACGTGATTCCACTTACACTTGAATTTTTCTCTGAAATTTTGATGAGAATATACGCACAAAGGAATGGAGTACAGTGTGACCGATCGATTTCAATAAATTTTGCAAGGAAACGATGAAATCGTTTGATTGAATGGATAAAACTATAAAAAGGTAAGGGAAAGACATGAGTCTGATAACTTAGGTGCCAGAAAGTGATAACGATGTTTTGTAGAGCGGTTAAATAGAATAATTTTTGCATTATAAAAGGGGTGGGAGGGGTAATTAAAAAAAAAAACGAGTGTGCTTTAGACCACACGACTGAAGTAAAACTTCTTTAGCTCCATCCTTCTATATGATTGTATGCAGTGTTCTTATATCGTGGGATTTATCCCTTTTTGTGGTAATTTCGATGTCCGAAAAGCCTTCCGTGGGATAAAGGGAAAAAGCAAAAAAAAAAAAAACCGCTCTTGTAAATCGTCTTTTATTAAAATTTTCTAGTACCAAAAAATAATCATAGCAGTGTTACAATCTGCGGTTGTCGGGGCCGCTAACGCTGATTGTATGTACTCGCAAACGAAATACTGACTGAGATATTATATACACTGGCTATGAGAGGAAGAGAAAAAGAAAATGTGTGCGCGCTTTTCTGTCTCTTGCTCCTACAGCGTGATACAGACAATAGGCCACAAAAAAAGACTCAAATTATTTTTTTTTAATTTTTAAAATAACTGCTTGCTTAAAAAATAAACTTTTATAAAACATAACACTTTTCAATTCAATAAGGAACATAGTAGGAACTTTGTCAGTCTTTAAACAATTAAACAACGTCAACAACGTTCTGCACAAAATTACCAGCTGCTAGAAGGCATGGGATCATCTACCATTCTCGATGTTTTTTTCTTTTAACAAAACTTTAACAAACTAGAGTTTTATGTCTGTATATAAATAATATGATTAATTGACCTATCCATATCTCAAAGTAGTTATAAACAGAAACAGAAAATATTTCGAAGTTTACCATCTGTCAAAAGAAGAAAATGAGGGCATTCGGTAATTTTTTGAAAAATGAATAAAACAGGTTTATATGGATGGTGATGACGCATATGCAAATAATGCAATGCGTTCACTCAGAAACAGTAAGGTAGCATTTAAATGAGTTGATATCGAGTTCGCATTCTTGGTTCATCTGCTCAAAAAGTTACCATAACCAGATAAAAATTACCAATTACCGAAACTCAAAAAGCAAAAAAAAAATTACTAAATTTGGATAAAAAAAAATACCAAAGCGGCAACCGTGCAATAGGCGTGACCTGTGTCTATATACGAAAAATAACTGGTTATGAAAGAAAGAGAGAAAGAAAATGTGTGCGGTGCGCAGTGGCAGCTCCAGCCAAACTAGCGGCCTGTGCAAGATTTACAGAAAGCGCCCTTTTTTCATATTTGCACACATGAATAAGTCGTTTCCACATCACCCAGGAGGTACACTTTCAATGGGGTTTTTTTTATTTTGAGATTTTTGAACTAGATTCTTTTGTTAAATTTTAGTGGATGTGCAAGGAATATACCTACATGAACAGGGTGGAATATTTTGAGATTATGTAAGTAAGAAGTGAACTTGCATAAATGTCTAGTGGAATTTTTTATTTTGCGGTATTTTGAGTTAGATTCTCCTTGAAGTTGCAAGAAATAATTCAGCACAGGTGAGATGGATGTTGTTATTTTGGGCTTATTTGATCAAGCTTTTTCTTTAAAATGCAAATGGCAGTATTTGTTCACGCAATATAAAATTAATTTTCCTTTCCTAGCAATGCGCCCCAGAACTTGGCGCCCTGCGCATTTGCACATCTTGCACATATGGTTGGTAGGGCCCTGGCGGTGAGAGGTAAGGTGAGACTCTCCTACAGTGTAATACAGACAATATGCCTGCCCTGCAGTGATCCCAGACTTTAGAGGCAGGTTATCCCACGGTTATACCCAAAAAAAAATCCCTTAATACAAAAATAGAAATTTAGGTACATCTTACACATTTTTAAAACGTTACAAAAAGAAACATAAAATTACATTCGGCATTAAAATGAAAATAATATTCAACATAAAATAAATGTCTTATGAATTATTTGAAACTTTTTCTCGGTTTCAAGTCTCATTATTCATATTTAATTTGATCGTAGGTTGACTAATTTGTTTTATTCTCAATGAAATGAGCAATTGGGAACAAAATTTTATCAACAAGTAAAATCCCTTTCTTTTTGTACGATGAGGTTTGAAAAAATCTTTGTCCCTTTTAGCTTATTATAAGTGAGAAAATCCCGCAAAAAGAGATAAATACCCCGATCTTGGATCACTGCTGCACTGTGGGCTGTGGCTTAGATATACCAAACGAAACGTAACTCCATCTCTTTCTATCTTCACTAATTTATATCTGCCTCTCAAGTCCCGTTTGCAATTTCCGTAACGTTTTCGTGACGCATTCACCAGCTTACCCCCGAAGTCAAGCCCGCCTAAAGAAGTTATACTTCAAAAACGCTTTAATTGAAAAAAAAGATAAAAAATAAAATAATAAATTAAAAAATGGCAACACTTACAATGACGGACTGTAGCATTTTTTCATATTATTTTGAAACCAAGTTATTTCTAAACGAACGAAACTTTTTATCAACAGTTTGGTTGTTTGCTGTTTGTTTTATTCGGTACGTACGTAAAAAGCTCAAAATCGATTCTAAAATCTAGATAAACAAACCGTACAGCAAACATAAGAATATATTTAGATAAACGATTTAGATTTCAAATGACAGTGCATCAAATAATAATGAGAGGCTTTAGCTCTCAGTAAAAAGCAAGTTCTGTTATTAGGCTCTTATACCTTAGTCGATATTTGAGTATGTTCCTACAAGGACAAGCGTAGGAGTTTCTTATCTGTTAGGGAAAGTTTTTGTTTTTGACTGGAATAGATTGATACATACCGAAATCTTTACACCGATAAAAGTGTATGACAGTCGGAGTACTAATGAAGTGTTTTCAATCGTATAAGTTATAGCTGGTTGCTGGGTTATTTTTTCGTGTATGTTTAGAAAAAGAGCAAAAGTGGATGATAGGTTCTAAAATGAAGTTTACCGTAGTTGTTATTGTATTTTTATTGACATTGAGGCATTGAAATAAACAAAAATATTCCGTATTTGAACACAAATCGGGATTTGGGTATTCAATTTAGAGAAATATTTTCCCGCTGATGGTTTTCAACTCGAGGCTTACATTTTAAGTTATTGTAAGCAACTAACACTAGCTGAACAAACCGGAATATTTATTTAAATTGTAAGCCTGGCGTTGAAAACCATCAGCCCGCATCAGAATAGATGAACAAATCGCGCGATTTTCAAAGCAAGGATTACATTTCACATTAATGTAAGCGAGTACTAAAATAACTGACTCAGTAAGATTCTATCCAAAGTACGCTCAAGTCCATCTTTCATTAAGAGATCGAACGGAACCTGGACAGAATCAACTAAAGAATCCTTAGAGCTTCTACTCAACACTCACTTTCCTGGTTGTAAAGACCACTGCGAAACTCCGTCCAGTTCGCGGGGGAGTTTTCCTTCGCACAGGGAAGAAGTTGAACGCATTATAACCAAGGAAAAGATCTCCTGGGCCATTCACAGTTTTGCTCCGTATAAATCACCGGGACAGGACGGCATTCTCCCCATCATGCTGCAAAAACACGAAGGGATAGTGCTGCCCTTACTCGTTAAAGTTTACAGGAGCAGTATCCTACTAAATCACATACCTCAGTCTTGGAAGTATGTCCGAGTAGTTTTTATTCCGAAAATCGGCAAAAGAGGTCACGAATCTGCGAAGGACTTCCGACCTATTAGCTTAACCTCCTTCATACTCAAAACTTTAGAACGTATACTTGACCTTCACATAAGAACAGGCCTTGAAAGGTCTCCCTTATGTCACTCACAGCACGCATACCTCAAGGGCAAGTCCACGGAGACCGCTCTCCATGAAGTAGTGCTTACAGTTGAAAGGTCACTTTCCCATCATCAATACACCTTAGCTACCTTCCTAGACATAGAGGGCGCTTTTAATAACGTACACACTGAATCGATCCAGAAATCTCTCTTAGAACTTGGGGTAGAGGATTTCGTTACTTCATGGATCATTTCCATGCTGAAAGCAAGGATCATTCAAGCAAAACTTGGTAACACCCTTTTAACCAAATCAGTAAGCAGAGGAACACCTCAAGGTGGGGTAATCTCGCCACTCTTATGGATTATGGTACTCAACAAAATTCTGTCAAGACTCGACAGTGAAGGTATTAAAGTCGTTGCGTATGCGGATGACGTGGTTGTTCTAGTATCAGGAATGTTTCCGAACGTGATAAGTGAAATCATGGAAGGAGCACTGGGTAAGATTAGCGGGTGGGCCACAAGTTGTGGTCTTAGCGTTAACCCAAGTAAAACTGAACTGATGCTTTTCACCACCAAAACCAAAATACCAACCTTCTCACTTCCCCGCTTGAATAACCAAAATCTTACTCTATCCTCCAGTGCCAAATACCTAGGAGTCATACTCGACCCTAAACTCAACTGGAAGTCAAATATCGAACACAGAGTGAAGAAGGCAAGCATAGCTTTCTACGCCTGTAGTAAAACTTTCGGCAAGAAGTGGGGTCTTCGACCAAAGATGGTTCGTTGGATGTACACAGCTGTCGTACGTCCCATCCTCACATACGGATCACTGGTATGGTGGCCCGCCTTAAGTAAAGCTTATAACATCACGAAACTAGGTAGAGTCCAAAGGACAGCTGGTATTGGTATCACGGGAGCCCTACGATCAAGTCCGACCGAAGCGCTCAATGTGATTCTTAATTTCCTGCCGGTGGATCTGTACATAAAAAATATTGCAGCGTGTAGTGCAGTAAGATTGAAGGAATCTAAATGTTGGTCAGAAAGGCCTTATGGCCACTCCAGAATCCTAATGTCCCTCCCCGACGGAATAGGACGCTTATCTACAGACTACACAGTACCCAAACTTAACTTCCATAAAAACTTCTCTGTTAGATTCCCTTCTAGATCTGAATGGGAGGAGAACGCGGTCGTAAACGAATTCGACATTCCTATCTTCACAGATGGTTCCAAAATGAACTGTGGAGTGGGAGCGGGCATTTTCTCAGCAGAGTTAGACATCTCCACATCCTTCCGCCTCCCCAACGCAGCCAGCGTCTTTCAAGCGGAAGTACTCGCAATCAAGGAGGCGTGTAGACTGCTCCTTAACATAACTACACTCGGTAAAAAAATTGGCATCTTCGTCGACAGCCAGGCCGCTATTAAGGCTGTCGGTTCTACCAAATCAACGTCAAAACTTGTTGTGGATTGCAGGGAGACATTGACCAGGGCTTGCCATCGGTTCGAAATCACCCTCGTCTGGGTTCCCGGTCATAGGAACATAGACGGGAATGAAAAAGCCGATGAACTCGCCAGATGTGGCTCTGCTCTGTGCGTGTCTCAGGCGGAGGAAGTCTTCCCTCCGCTGGGATACGTTAAGAGAGAAATCTTCCTGTACTTCTCCTCAAGGGCGGAGATGAGATGGGTGAATCTGACGAGCTGTATCATTTCAAGAAAGATATGGCCAACCTACGATGATGCCAGAACCAACAACCTTTTATCTAGAACGCGTGTAGATGTCGCCCGACTAACGGCAATTAGTACGGGCCATTGGCCCTTAGGAACTCACGCGGCCAAGCTTGGCATCCCTCATAACACCCACTGCCGTAGCTGCACTGACACAAACAAGAGTGAAACAGTGTTTCATCTTCTCTGTGAGTGTCCGGCACTAGCAAAAACCAGACTCAGTGCACTAGGTCATCCCTTTTATGATGACCTTTCGGCTATCCAAAGTATCCATTTTAATAAAATCATCAAATTTCTCAACTCCACAGGCTGGTTTTGAGCTCCCTTGACTTCCTTCCCCCCCTTTTTATCTTCTGGTTCCGTTAGTTGTGGTCTCAAAACGGCGCTTAATGCGTTACTTGTGTTTTTCCCTCGTCAGTAGACGGGAATACAGCCACTTAAACCAACCAACCAACCAACTAAAATAACTGAAAAAATCGAGGGTTGAAAACCATTAATTTAAAACATAAGCCTCATTTCATTGGGGGATAATTTCTATTTTAAAAATGGGGCATTATTTTATTATGAATATATATCCCAATTTTTGGCCCTTATTTCATTTTTACTTTTGGAGCAATAACCTTATCAGGGGGATTTAGGAATGTCCATGGACCAGAAAATCTTCTGGTCAGAAGTTGTAAGTGAAAATGGAAATGAGGAATTTTTGATCTGAACAAAATAATTTTTCGTCATGGAAATGGTGCCAGTTTGAAAGTAGTGCCTATCTTTCGTTGGATAAATCAGTGTGAAATGAGACCGTTTGTTATTTCAAATACAAATTGGTCTATAGACATTTGTGTGGAGAATCGAATGGCATTTTTTTTTTATATAAATTGGAGTTGCGCCCTTTTGATAGGAATAGACACAGTTGCTAGAGAAGATATCTTTTCTAATACAATCATGTACAAAGTTAACTGATTGGAGCCCAGTTTTCCCACAGAATAGTGAAATATTTTCACTCTGTGTATTTGCATTCGCATTATGTTAACCCTTTATATGCTGCCCGTGATTTCGTAGTCCTAAGTTCTTAGCCCAAACACTTCTGCGGCAGTTTCTTTTGGCAAAACTTTGGAAGACTATCTTTTGGAAGCTAAATTTTCCAAGCTATTGTCTCTAAAGAGATTCAAAGGAGCATAACATACATTCAATACCACCTTCATCAAACGCCTAATGACTGCGGTTGAGCCCGTTATGCGGTTCAATCTTAGTTAGTTTTCCTTGCCCACTCAAAATTCCAGCCACCCCACTGTGCACAATTGAGATCGCGTGCACCGCGTAGCGCACGATAACAGTGGATGTCTGCGTATATATTTTTAAACAAAAGATCTGATATGCCGAGGTTGTGTTCAACTAAACCTCCAATTTTTTATCCTTGTCGTTGTCCCTATAAAAGGTGGTCATAAAAATTGTTTTTTTCTTGTAAATATATTTTTTTAAACGTTTTTTTTTGTTGTTCTGTATCCTGGAGCAACATTTTACTTTCGTTGTATCGACATTGATTTATACAAACAAAAGCAACAGAAAAGAAACATGTACCGTACCCGTAGCAGCCTACATCCACATTAAATATGGGCACGGAAAATGCACAAATGAAATATATGGCACATTTACATAAAAATGTAAACGTACCACATTAATCGTGCCAGTAGATCTTGCCAACGACCTTCGTTCTTTGTTGATTGTGCCCAGCAGCGGCCAGATCGGTTCGGTGGCGCGGTGGTCCAGTGGATGAATGGTGGCCAACACCAAGCCAGTCTGCATTTTACTGAAAAATAAAGAGAAAAGAAACTCGAGCAACAGCAGTCGAATAAAATATGTATTCATGAATGATGGCCA